>VWZE01007638.1:387052-413837 GCA_013396675.1 Eubucco bourcierii | reverse complement strand
TCATAGGCCTTGTGCTCGAGGCCTCTCACCAGCCTCGTTGCCCTTCTCTGGACACATTCAAGCACCTCAATGTCCTTCTTGAATTGAGCGGCCCGGAACTGGACACAGTACTCAAGTGTGGCCTAACCAGTGCAGAGTCCAGGGGGAGAATGACCTCCCTGCTCCTTCTGGCCACACTATTCGTGATGCAGGCCAGGATGCCATTGGCCTTCTTGGCCACCTGGGCACACTGCTGGCTCATGTTCAGGCGGGTGTCAATCAGCACCCCCAGATCCCTTTCTGTTTGGCTGCTCTCCAACCACTCCCACCCCAGCCTGTAGCTCTGCATGGGGTTGTTGTGGCCAAAGTGCAGAACCTGGCACTTGGATTTGTTGAACGCCATCCCCTTGGACTCTGCCCATCTGTCTTATGCATGGATTTAAAACTGAAAGTGATAGGGGCATGCATAAAAACCATGCTGTATCTTCTGGTTGTTGTTGTTGTTCAGTTAATGCAAATAACTGGTTGTATTAGCATGTAGTTTAGGAAGGCACTTTGTCTTCATTGGAAGATGTCAAGAAAGAGCAAATCCACTGTCTTGCTTGGTAATTTTCTTGCATGATTAACTGTCGCCATCAAAAATTGGTGCCTGGTTCTTAATGTGGATTTTTCTGGTTTCAAAATCCAACCACTGGTCTTCCATGACTTCGTATTTTTAGTTTTTGGTTGTTTAAAGCGCCCATTTAGTTATTACTCCACACCTTTACTCTATGTGATGGTTTGGTAGTTCCCCACCCCCCACACTTTGTCAAATCACAGTATCAAATACCATCAAATGACCCAGACTAGAACTCGGCCAACTGGAAGTTAAGGATTGAAGCTCTATTTACAGCTCAGCACAATGTACAAGCAGAGATATACACTATAGACAGGAACAGTTACAGAAATAGACAAGTTAAAGGGAATACAGAAACACAACTCCCCTCCCAGAAATCAGAGACCCCAGGAGGGGCTCCCAACCACCCTTCCACCTTCTCCCCACCCCTATACCTTACCCCAAGGTTTGTCTTACGCACAAGGTGAGTTTTTGGAGGATTGGCCGGGGAGGGTCAGAAGAAAAGTGGTTAGAGATGATTAATTGGCAAAGAGGAGCCAGAAGCTAGACCGCCCGAGATGCTGTGCCCCCAGAGACAGACAGACTGAGACTGCCTTATTTGTGTTTTGGTTATTTTTCCCAAACAATCTCAGCAAGCCTATGAGTGAAGTAGACAGCACCATTGTTTTCCTTTCACAGCCTATAGTGTAATTTTCTCTATTAAAATATTCCAATTAGCCTCAAACCAGCACACTCTAGAAATTATTTATGTTGTAATAAAATCCCTTGCATAACTCTTGTTTTTGAAGTTTTTCTTTCTTGCTAGTTTTGGCTGTATTTAGCAGTAGTAGCATTCCCACCTAAAACTGCTTTGTGCCTTGCACATCTTTTTTTCTGTAACTGGAAATTGTTTAACGACTGTTCAAGGAAAATTCAATTAAAATATTTTTAACTGGGGAGTAGTTCTGTATGCCATACTGTGCACAAACCTTTCCCAGGCAGATAGGCAATTACCTGTGCTCCTTACTTCTTGCCTCTGATTTGCTGAGTAGACTTCTTAAAATGACCCCTTGCCAGGTGAAAATAAATTAAAGTGCTCAAGGCTAAAGTACAAGTTAAGTGGTGAGTCTTCTTGCCCCTCCTTTATGGTTGTGAAGGGTTTATAGCACCTCTAAGCTACTTTAAAAGAAGACAAAAGTGAGGAGGCATCACTCACTTCAAACCTGTTGTTTATGTGTTATCTCTGATTTTCAAGTGATCAATTCCTCCTTGGTCTTCCAGGACCTGCATGTTGAGAGACAAAATGGGAAATAATGAAGAGGTTCAGTGGGGATGGCCTCCTTCAGCTAATCTAAGGTTTCTGGGGTGTCTTTGAGATCTGAATGACTCTCAGTTTGAAAAGAACAAGGTTAAAGGGTATGAAAGCAAGTGATAAAGTGAAATCTGGGCCTGAAATGAAAGACTGTTAACAACAAGGGTGAGAAGAGTAATGAGGATCTTGGGAGGAGCTGGGAAAAATGTTTTATATTAAATTAAATAAAATGAAACATCTTGACCTAAAACTGGATATTTGTGCATAGTATGCAAGCTACTGCTGTGAAAGCTGGCTAGTTACAAAGTGCTATAGCTTATGTAATTTTTATCTGGCACTTCAGTGTAATAGGTTTGTGACGAGGTAATCCACACATCTAATTCTAACTTGGTTTAAAGAATTTAAAATTGGCTGGGCAGCCC
This sequence comes from Eubucco bourcierii, assembly GCA_013396675.1. NCBI lineage: Eukaryota > Metazoa > Chordata > Aves > Piciformes > Ramphastidae > Eubucco > Eubucco bourcierii. The sequence continues at coordinate 411,529 of VWZE01007638.1, read as the reverse complement.
TTCTTAAAATCTGGTTTGTCAGGTAGTTCACCCTGCCCAGCAAGGAAACCAGAGCAGGTCTGCAGCAGGTGTGGTGGGTCACTCAGTGTTCACTTGCAGTAAACCTCATAGAGGTGACCTGTTGGAGGAATTTCAGAGTTAAAAGTTATTTTTATAGTTCTGCACTTAAATGCCTATGTGGAAATAAGCATCAACTTGTTTATAGAATCATAGAATGGTAAGGTTGGAAGGGACCTCAAAGATCATCCAGTTCCAACCCCCTGCCATAGGCAGGGACACCTCCCACTAGCACAGGGCACTCAAGGCCTTGTCCAGCCTGGCCTTGAACACCTCCAGGGAGGGAGCAACCATGACCTCCCTGGGCAACCTGTTCCAGTGTCTCGCCACCCTCACTGGAAAGAACTTCCTCCTAACATCCAGTCTAAATCTCCCCTCTGCCAGTTTAAACCCATTGCCCCTTGTCCTGTCATTGCAAGACCTTGTAAATAATCCTTCCCCAGCCTTCCTGTAGGTCCCTTTCACATACCGGAAGGCTACTATCAGGTCCCCTCGAAGCCTTCTCTTCTCCAGGCTGAAGAGCCCCAACTCTCTCAGCCTGTCCTCATAGCAGAGCTGCTCCAGCCCTCTGATCATCCCTGTGGCCCTCCTCTGGACCTGCTCCAACACTTCCATGTCCTTCCATGTTATATGTATTTGCATTTAAAGACATGCTTTTATTTTGCTCCCTTAGGTGACTGAACAGAGATTTGGAATCAACATTCCCCATAAGTTCAGCGTCCACAACTACAAAGTCCCAACTTTCTGTGACCACTGCGGGTCCTTGCTCTGGGGAATCATGCGACAGGGTCTGCAATGCAAAAGTGAGCAGCTGCTAACTCTAGCATTTTCACAAAACACATGTATTTGTAGATCCTTGATGCAATGTGTGGGCTTTATTTGTGCACTCTTCAAGAGAAAGCTGAGTGATGAATATCCATCTTTGCAAGAGTTTAAAAAAAAAATGCTTATTGACTTTTTAATCTCTGACCTCCAGAAGGACTCTACTCTGCACTCTCATTGCAGCTTTAACTCATGGAATCATAAAATGGTTCATGTTGGAAGGGACCTCACAGGTCATCTAGTTCCAAACCCCTACCGTAGGCAGGGACACCTCCCACTAGAACAGGTTGCTCAAGGCCTCATCTAACCTAGCTTTGAACACCTCCAAGGAGGGAACATCCACAGCCTCCCTGGGCAACCTGTGCCAGTGTTTCACCACCCTCACCGTGAACAACTTCTTCATAGCATCTAGTTTAATTCTCCTCTCTACCACTTTAAACCCATTACCCCTTGTCCTGTCATTACAAGACCTTCTAAGTAGTCCCTCCCCAGCCCTCCTGTAGGCCCCCTTCAGATACTGGAAGGTCACTACAAGGTCTTGAAGCCTTCTCTTCTCCAGGCTGAAGAGCCACAACTCTCATAGCCTGTCCTAATAGCAGAGCTGCTCCTGCCCTCTTAGCATCTTTGTGGCCCTCCTCTGGACTCACTCCAGCAGTTCTTGTGTTGGAGGCTCCAGAACTGTATGCAGTACTCCAGGTGGGGTCTGACAAGAGCAGAGTAAAGGGACAGAATCCCCTCCCTTGCCCTGTTGGCCACGCTGCTCTTGATGCAGCCCAGGACTTGGTTGGCTGTCTGGGCTGCATGCGCACACTGCAGGCTCATGTTGAGCTTTTCGTCAACCCAGACCCCCAGGTCCTTTTTCTCAGGGCTACTCTCCAGCCATTTACCACCCAGCCTGTATTTGTGATTGTACTGACCAAGGTGCAGCACCTTACACTTGGTGTTGTTGAATTTCATGAGGTTGGCCTGGGCCGAACTCTCCAACCTGTCCAGGTCCCTCTGGATGGCATCCCTGCCCTCTAGCAACTCACTTTATTGAAAATCTTTCGGTTATCACTGCTTTCTGCATTCGGTTTTCTCTTTACCTGAAGGTTTTTCCTTGCCTAATGAGATGATGCAATAAAAAGACATCTGTGGGAAAAGAAAAATCTTTGCTTTAGGCTGACTACCCTGTCTGTTCACGCTGTTAATTGATGACAAAGCATGTTCCAGTATAACATTTTTGTTTCAGTGATCCAGACTAAAATTCTGCATCACTCTCCCGTTGCCTTCATCTCCCACAAGAGGGAGTGTGTGCATCCATGAGCGAGAGGACTAAAGGTTTTCGTTTCTTATTGAGCAATATGTCTTGAAAATTCGACACCTGCCGATACAGAGGAAGCTTGTTAGGAGTTCTGTGGCATTGTAAATGCTCATTTTATTTGCAAGTGTAGCCGTAATGGTATTAATAAACCTGGTAAGCAGGTGTTTGTCAACAGCTTCAGGGAATATAACATCCTGCATAGAAAGTTTAGGGGTATATTCCTGGTTTCCAGAAGTTTATTCTCTCATGAGAGCCCTGATTTTATTTCTGCTAGGATCAGTGGCGAAAATCCCTTTAGCTTAAAGACACAGACAGGATCCAGATGGATATATTTCCTAAATGTAAAGCTCTCTAAGTTACTTTGTTATTTTGCTTTTACTCTACATCCCTACCATGACCCCTGTCAGTCTGCAAAATGAATGTCCACATCCGATGCCAAGCAAATGTTGCACCGAACTGTGGGGTGAACTCGGCGGAGCTTGCTAAAACCTTGGCATGTATGGGGCTGCAACCAGGGAGCATTTCCCCAAATTCGGTGAGTTGTCTTTTCTCTTTCTCTCTCTTTTTTTTTTCTTTCCTGTCCTCCTCTGTCTAAAACCTTTACAACTGACTATTTATATGGGTACAGGAGAAGTCAGAGACTTCAGTTACGGCAGATGGCATTGGATGATGGACCGCATGAACAGGTCGTTACTGTCTGTGGCTTGTGGCAAAAACTTCACCAGGAAAATGGATCTTACATATAAGTTTAACCTGGTAGAGGCTTTAGTCTGTAGGTGTTGCTTTCTTTTACGTTTGTGCTTCACAATGGTATGGCTCCACTGACTGACATGAATCAGAGAAGAATAAAACCTCAAGCTGGTTAATAGTCAGTTCATGACATACCTCTTTTTACCTTTCCTGTGAACACAAATATCTATTTATGTAACTTGGAGTAGGGCATAAGAAGAGCTTAACAAGAGGCCTAGGTTCACTTCTCTGTTTTGTCACTGTTTTTTCTGAGTGATTCTGAGGAAACCTCATAACCCTTTGCTACAGTTTCCCCAGGTAAAATGTGTACTCTCTGTCAGCACAAAATCTCTGGTCTTTACTGTCTGAAAGAGGGTCTCAGTGAGCATGTTGCCAGGGTTGGGGCATAGGTGTCAAATTTCTGGTTGTCAGTACTTAATGGCATCCTAAAAATCCACCTATTGTACATTTGAGTATGTTCAGAGAGTATAGAGTATCTTGTAAGAGTTTGAGTAAAAATGCCCATGAGGAATAATGGAAATCAGAGCTGTCACTTGCTAACAAGTTTTCATCATTTTTCCTTTGTGAGCAACTTTGAAAAGTGAATTTGCCTGAAGCCACAATAACCCATAATAAAATGTTGGTATATTTATTCTTGTTTGACCAGAAAGAAAATATTAAAACCCAAAACATATTTGCCAGACCTGATAAATCTTGTCATACAGTTCATGTAGCATCTTGTAGTCAAATTAGCTGAATCGACCTAGCCTGCTCATGAGGCTGCACTGTCACTTGATTTCAGTTGTTTTGCAACAAATGGGGCTTTCTGATCTTTGCTCCTCATGCTGTAGCATTTCAGGAGGACAGTTATCGTGGGAGTTACAGGGAAACACAAGTCCCACACTCCCTTCTCAGTTCGATAAAAATCAACACTCGTTTACTGTTCGTTGTTTGTATAATCTGCACATCAAAAGGAGACCCAACCAGGAAAATTAAAAGTCTGTGCTTGATGCTTAACAATCTCTTCTCGTTATTTGTGAACTAAAAGTGCTAGGTAAGTGTTCAGACTGTGCTGTAAACTTAAACATGTTGTGAGTTTTGCTGGGTGCTGTCCTGAAGGTTCTTCATTCTTTCCCCATGATTGGGGTTGCCATTTCTGTGGCAGTCGGACAAGTCTTCTGTGCAGGAAGAATCTTGCTTTACACCAATCTAGTCACAAGGTGGAGCTCAAGAAGCCTGTGTGAGCTTACGCAGGCTAGTACAAAGCTCTCATGGTTTGTATGTGTACCTATACGAGAGCTGTGAACGGAGAGCATTGGAAGCTAACGTGATGTTTATATGCTGCAAGAACAGAAACTCTAAAAACGTGCTAATTCTGGTACAGTTCCTCAAAGTGCAGACACTTCACTGCTGGAACACAACCTTCCATCAAATTTGCAACCTGGTTGTGGGAAAGAAAAATATTGTGAAATTTAGATCCCACTGAACTGGGCTTTGAGTCATAAAATCAGATAGAAACCTAAGAAATTCAGATGAAATCTGCTCGGCTTCTAGATCTTACCAGGATTATGTAGCCATCCTTGCTCGGGTATTAGATAGGAGGCTTGGATTTTTCTGGGGACTGCAGATGGAAAAAGGCAGGCCTGAGTCTGCTGGGCAGTGAGTTTAAAACTTAAAACATTCATGTCAGGAACTGGTATTGACATCTCAGCTCTGTGCAGTGCTGAGGTTGATTGGTCAGTCACACGTAGCGGCTATGCCAAGTGGTTGTACCATTGTACTTCCTGTTCCAGTGGTCATACAGTACATCTGCACAGATCCTAAATGCTCAGCTTTGATAGGCTGACTACTTGTGTACCCCTCTGAAGCAAAAGTACAGTTTCTATGTATGCTGATGCTTACTTTTCCTCCACAGAAACTGGTTTCAAGATCTACTTTGAGACATCAAGGAAAAGGCAACCTGAAAGATAGCAACAATATTAGTGAAAGTTCAGCGAGCAAACTTGGGATTAAAGACTTAACCTTCCTTCGTGTATTGGGAAAAGGCAGTTTTGGAAAGGTGAGAGTTATTCATGGCTCTTTTGGGGAAAACCAAATTCCTTATTTAAGAAACTCCAAGACAGATGAAGTTACTTCATAATGTAGCGCACAGGCTCTCCAGTGCAGCATGCCTGGTTGGACAGAGAGCATGGAGACAAGGGAAGAGAAGGTAAGCTGACAGCAAAGTGAAGATTGGATATTGTGAAAAAAGATAACAACCCAAGGAACAGCTGCGTGCCAGGGCCCATGCCAGAAATTGCAAGCGTGTGCACTGGCACTCATTTGGGCAGCATTTCTTGGAGCATGTAAAGACTCCTCCTTTAAAGAAAGCAAGGCAGTGGTTAAAAAAGCAGTGAGATGGGTGTTTCATTTCTCTGTGTTGCCACAAAGCAGACATGAAATGGTGTAGTTGAGTTTGATAACTAAGAAGGTAAGTGGGATGGATGGCACTGTTCAAGGGGTTTGGCCTGGTACAATGGATGAGCTTTGACAAGCCAGCCTATGCCAGATATTGGAGCAATGTGTGTGGGTGTTTCTATCTAGAGAAGTCTGCTGCAGACGGTGTATGTGTCATTGATTCTATGCTGATGCCCATACTAACAGGCTGACTCACTTGCTTCCACAAGCCTGGTCATGAGATAACTGACCTTTCTCATGTGAGAATTTGAGACTGATGGCTCACCCCTCACAATTCACCCTTCACCTGTACTTTAGGTGATGCTTGCCAAGATGAAAGAGAGTGGGCAGCTTTATGCAGTGAAGGTGTTGAAGAAGGATGTCATTCTCCAAGATGATGATGTTGAATGTACCATGACTGAGAAACGCATCCTTTCCTTAGCAAGAAACCACCCATTCCTCACCAAGCTCTACTGTTGCTTCCAGACTCCTGTAAGTATAGCCCAGGTATATAATGTCTGGTCGGCATGCTCAGAACAGAGGCACTCTCTTACGTGTTCTATCTCTGATCTATTATAAATGTCCACCTTAGACCCAAGAGAAACCTCTCTGCTCAAGGGTGGACTTCTGACATCTACCTCTGACAATCTCCTGAGCATTTGGCAAACAAAATCCTGGCTTGTTCTAAGTTCCCTAATGAAACGGTAATAACAGGGAAGTCTTTGTCTTGTGTCTTCCCTGGATATTGGACATCGCCATTGAATGGTTCCAAATGCATATGTGCAAATGTCTACATATCTGTGGTGTCCTCTGGTTGCTGGCATCTCAGGCTCTGTTGTCTTGCTACCTGAACAGGACTGTATTTGCATTGAATTAACTGCATTATGTTGTACTTGCAAGTGGGAGTAACCTCCTGCTCAGAACTGAATGAAAAATCCTTCTGGGTTTACAGGAAAGGATCCTACTGACATGGGTGTACACTTGTGCGTGTATGTGGAGGACTGCAGATGTGCTGCCTATTGAGCTTAGAGACATGGCTAGTGTGTGCATGTGGGTGGGAGCTTGTTGCTGATGTGAGTGGTGGAGGGAGGAGTGTCTGTGATGGAGTCAGTGGCCACAGCTGTGTCCCAGCATGGTATGTTTTTAAGTCCTTGATCTAAGCTAGGACCAAAGCATTTTCTGCAGTGTAGTTCTTCCAAACTGTCTGGGATCCTTTCCAGTTGCCTTTTCTTCACTGCTAAATGGTAATAGAGCTTGTTTTGCTCTTGGAAGAGGCAGGAGAAACTTGCTTCACTCCTCCTACGTAAACTCAAAATACTGAATTAAAAAAAAAAAAAAAGCAGACAAATGCATCCTGCCACCCACCCATTCCTCTTCTCACTAGGGTGATGCAACAGCCAGCTAATGGAGTTTGAGTTGTGCTCATTTAGGGTGGAGCCTATGGGTAGACTCATGCAATAGAAATGAGGTGGCTTGGTTGGGCTTTTTTTGCATGTATTCAGCTTGTGTGGTTCACAGAGCAGCTGTGCTGTACAGCAGAAACAAAACTTGAAGCTCACTGTTGTTACTATTAACCAAGGAAGCTTTTCATAAAATGAAGATACAAGGCCCAAATTTTAATGACTTTCCTGAAGTTCTTTCTCATATAAAATACTAACAGTGTCCAGCCTTGATGTATGCTTCTTGAGGTCAGATACACAACAGCAGTGGGTTTCACCACTTGTTGCTGTACTGTTTCCTATGGCTTTGTGTACTGAATTGCAGTATGGATGTGAAAATAACCAGTGTGCTTCTGGGCTCTGCAGAGTATTTTCCATGAACTTAGGGAGGATTTAAGGTTACTGTATTAGTACTGTCCATCATTTTAAAAAAATAAATGCAGTCTGCTTTAGGTACAGGCAAGGTCTTCTGGGCTGATGAAGCAATTGCAGAGTCTCTTGCAAAGGGGAAAAAACGGGAAGAACTATTTAGACCAACAAATTGAAAGCAGAAGCGGGTCTGATTGATATTTACAGATGACAAACACTAAGGAGGGAAACAAAGCTGTCCAAATGCTGGCTAAGTGTAAATGATACAGTTAGTGTAGATGAAAAGGAGTTGCTAAACAGTGGAGCAGCCCGGAACAGGAATTTCTGGACGAGCTAATAAACGGAGTAGTTGAGGAAAGAACCCCTAAACCCTTGCTGTCCTAAATGCAGAGCTGGTCAGTCTCTGGAAGGGTGCTGAGGGAGGGGTGATTGCCATAGCAGGACCCTACTATTTCTAGGCTTTCCCAGGTTTCTCATTTACTTAAGTCCCACTTTGTTTCATTATAGGGGTTGTCAGTAACAGAAAACCACCTCCTTCCAATAATGCCCAAAACCAAAACAGGAAAAGTTAACAAAAGGAAAAGTAGATTTCAGGCTAATGTGGTTCATCACATCTTTTACCTGTGTTCTGTACTCAGTGACACCCACTTCAATCCAGAATAACCAGATTTAAATTGCTTATAAAAGCATAATTAAATCCTTTTGCCATAGTCGAGACATGATTGCAACAGTAGTGTATTCACTGGACAGTCCTTCCAGGAGGGTTCAGTCAGGATGATACATTATTTAGAGTTTCTGCTCATTCTTCACCTCCATAAGGCTTCAAGGAGACCTTATAGTAGCCTTCCAGTATCTGAAAGGGGCCTACAAGAAGGCTGGGGAGGGACTATTTACAAGGTCTTGCAATGACAGGACAAAGGGCAATGGATTTAAACTGGCAGAGGGGAGATTTAGACTGGATGTTAGGAGGAAGTTGTTTCCAGTGAGGGTGGTGAGGCACTGGAACAGGTTGCCCAGGGAGGTTGTGGCTGCTCCCTCCCTGGATGTGTTCAAGGCCAGATTGGATGAGGCCTTGAGTAACCTGTACTAGTGGGAGGTGTCCCTGCCTATGTCAGGGGGTTGGAACTAGATGATCCTTGAGGTCCCTTCCAACCTTACTATTCTATGATTAGCACAAACTTGGCAAAAAATAATATATAATTACTTCATATATGTGTATATATGAAAGAGCGAAAGAGTAACCAGTTATTCAATATGTCAACCTGCAGCTGTATTTTAAAATGTCACCTATGTTTGGATTTAGGGCAGGGTTGCATGAAAAAAACCCACCTACTTTCACTTGCAGTGCTATGGAAATTGCTTCATGTATCACACTTAACATCCAAACTCTGAAAATGTGGTATTAAACTTTTATGTTTTGAAAAAACAAAGCATCACTCTAGTCTGCCATGGAGTTCCTGGATAAATAATGACCTGCTTGTTTCTGAACCTGTCTGTAACTAGCCATTTTGAGACTGTTTGTCAAAGCAAAGTTGTCATAAGGTGCATCAAAACAGGCTGAGACTAACTGGCGGGGTGGTAGCCCAGCTGGAAGGGCTTATGGTAGATGCTAAGTTCAGTATGATGGGACCAGTTCAACAATTGCCAGATGCCAGCTGTGCAGTCTCATTGCACACAAGCTACATTACATACTGGGCTGCTTCAGGAGCTCAGGAAAAGTCATTCTGCTTGGCACTGGTGAGGCTGCACTTAGAATAGGGGCATCCAGTTACAGCCCCACCTCCCATTTCAAGAGGATACTGTGGAAACTGGAAAGGAAGGGCCTTGGGAGCACCTGAAATGCTTCCAAAGCAGTTTGAGGACAGAGCATTCAAAGGATATTAGGGTTTGGCTGGATCTAGAGCCATTTGAATTCTGAGTCTTGTATAACATTCCACTCGAATCAGCAAAGACTTCCTCCAGCTTCAGCCGCCTAGGGGTAACTTAAACAGCCTGCGGCATGTCTGTAGTGCACAGTGGAAGGTCGTGGAGTGCCAGTAATCTAGTGTTAGCTGAGATGGCACAAGTGCAGGAACAGCAGTGAGTGACACGAGTCCATCTGTATTGCTGCTTTTATGTGTCTATTTTAGAGCTAATTGAAAGTTTGGTGGTTTTTTTTTTTTTTGTTTGTTTTTGTTGTTGTTGTTTGGGGTTTTTTTGTGCTTATATTACCCACAAATGGTTTTCAGAAAGGCTTCCTCTCTCTTGGATTGCTTTAGAGTGGTTGTAATTTGGTGTCAGATGCAGCATAAGTGATACTCTCTAGCAAAGGTTGCTTTTGTTGCCTAGGGTGGACTAAGACTGCCTGACCTCCAAACAGCCTCCTTGCTCCGTCTCAGAAAAATCTTGCTGCCGCTAGGTGGTAGGAGCTGCAAGGGTTGTCTCCGCCTGGTATGGGGCACAGTTTTCAGAGCCTAAAGAGGAAATATTAGTTGCACAGCAGGCTGGCAGAGGCTGGACGTGGCCCTCTGCGTGCCCAACATTGGGCTGGGCAGTTTTGGACTTGTACCTCCAGATTCCTTTCCTGTGAAAGGCAGTAAAGAAGTTCTACTGCTCCCTTTTAGGGGGAACAGTTTAAGTTCTACTCCAGCTGCATCTGTGTGAAGTCTTCCTTGCTCATCACAACTCTGACATTTTTTAATTCTTATTTTAAATTAAAACCTTGCCTTGGGAACTTTCTGCATTGCAGAAACCATTTACCTCTGCTGCCTTTCCCTCCCCTCACTTTTTTTTTCTTTTTTTTTTTTTTCCTCCCTCTCTAGTGTCAGAGAAAATTATACTCCTGTTCTAGTAATCTGAGTTGCTGACAGGTACTGGGGTGGACCTGCAGAAAATCGTGAATCCTGCTTTAAGAGTCACAAGCATCAAAAAATGCTTGTTTCTGTTTACTTAACACTGGTGTCATCCAACACCTTAGCAATATTGTCTTGCAATGAGTGAAAGAGGCTATATGTATAAATAGCTAAGTAAATAATTTAATCCTTAGGAATGTGGATCCTGGAATGTTTTAATTAAAATGAGTTTGCAGTAAGTAGGTCCTGTCTTTTGGGTTTAGGAACCATCCTTCCTGCACAGGTGGTTTGCTTTTAAATCCTTTTGTCTCCACTCAAATGCATGAGAATGAAACGGGCTGGGCTGGGGGAGATGAACTTCCCAGGCAAATAGTGTCAAATAGCTTCTGGGTTTTATGTTTATTGCCCTTATCGCTTTTTATGACTGCAGGGTGCTTCCAGGGGACTCTCCCCCAGGAGATGCTGTTTCCAGCACTGTCCCTGTTAACCTGATCGTTATATGGATTTGCTTTCAGTGTGGCTCTGCTGGCGGTTGCTGTCTGAGTTGTTCCAAAAATAGTGAGACATGAAAACTTGGCAGAGGGACATGATTTTCTATAATGAGTGTCCCTCCAAGATAATAGCTAGCAGGGATGCTATTGAAGGCAATAGGAATTGGCCCAGGGACTCCAGGGCAGCATAATTGTTGAACTGGTCCCATTTTACAAGGGCAGCCTGATGCCCAGCACGCAGCTCTCTGCTCCCATTAAAAGCTGTGGGCTGACATCATGCTTCTCCCGTGGAAGGGGAAGGACTTCACTGTTCTACAGGCTCTTGAGACACTCAGGGAATTTCCCCAGGGCAAGCACGGGCTTCAGTTCATGGATCACCCAGGAAGTGTTAGAGCTAACCTGGAGCCTTTGGCAGGGGTATAATTTTAAAGTGAGGGCCCACCAGTCAAAGTGGTGAGGTTAAGCAGTGGCAGCTGGGTGGCTGCTCACCCACCAGCAGGTCTCCAGGTCCCCTTGTATATTCAGGGGAGTTCCCTAGTCATGGTCCCTCCAGAGGATCTCCAGCATCGATCTGATTGTCCACTGCACTGTCACCAAATAGAGCACAGGGCAGGCCTGAGGCAGAGCCTGGCATGGTGGAGGTGAGGAAGGCTGTAAAAGCAGCAGCAGCCTTCCTGGGGCTCTGGTTAGACAAACAAGCATCCTGACACAAACCTTGGAGCATGCTGGTAGGCAACAAGAAAACCATGAGGCGTCTTTGATGTTCTGTTTGAAAAGCACTCAGGGGGAGCCCTTTGGGAGCAGAGAGGACAGCTTCCATCATCTCCCAGGCTCTAAACCCCCAGCCTTCCCTCTCTGGCATGTTGAGGAGGCATGACTCCATATGTGCATACACCCAACAGCCAAGTGCGCTTCTTGGACACTTCTCTGCAAGCATTGAGAATTCTTACCCTGTTTTTGAGCATTGAAACTGATGCTAGCCCCAAGCCACTGTGCCAGAAGACCAGCACAGGCTTCGGTTTCATTGCTGCCAGTCAAAATCAAGTAAAATTGCTTCTAGGCCTGGCATTTTCCAAACACTTTGGGTACAGTTTAAGATGTTTGCAGACACCCTGCTCAGGTGTTGCTGCAGAGTTGTCAGAAGTCAAGCTTGAAGGAACTTGAGTTGTGATTTACTTGGGGCCCTGGGATGGAGAGTTTAGGGTGGTGTTGGTTTAGGGTTTGGTTTCTTGTGGGTGCAGGGGGAGGGGCTGTTGGATGGGAGGTATAGGGGCATTTCCTCTTTCCACCTTCACTCCACGTTCACTGGACAAAACTATGTCTTTCTGTGGTTTTGACAATGTTCGCATCTGTTAAAACTCATGGCGTATTTGCTGGCTTGCTGGCGTGAGTTGCCAGTAAACCAGAAGTGTGAGGCCTCCAGAGCCTGATCTGAAAGGCTCAACTTTCTCTGACACATGCAGTGTAATGCCTTGCAGTGGTCTCATCATTGCAGCAGCTATGAGGTCAGGGTTTTTTTGTAGGCAGGGTGGTTTCTCTTGCAGAAATTGAAACAAGATCAGACTGATGTTTCTGATTTTTGTCTGTGGACTTCAATGGATGTCCACACTTAAGCTGTGCATTGAGGTGACAGGACCTGAAGTGAAAATGTGAACTGAAGAGTTAGCTGCCATCATCATGTTGCAGCTCCTGAGTGTAATTTTCCCACCCCTGGTTGTTGAGGGACTTCAGATACTTGAATTTATATGAAGCTGAGAAAATGCTTGTCTCCACATGCAGTGGCTTGTGAAGAAAGATTGTGACTGTTCGACAAAATTACCAAGTTTAGTTCAAGAGTGGCTGAAGGAGATTCTGTTGCTTATGGTTAGGCACAGTACAAGAAACTAATACTTTGCTTTGGACTTATAGTCAAGGAAGTTGTGGCATAAAAAAAGGCTTGTAGTGGAACCAAATCACAAACAGCCTGAGCAAGCAGATCCCAATCAGTATTTGGAGAGGGGGGAAGGGATATTGAAGTTCAGAAGAGGTAACTGACTGAGATGTGACTCAGCAGTACATTAGGTTTTAGTTGCTTTGAATCTGTGTTGCTTTCCAGATGATATTTAAAAAGAGAGGATGGATCTAAGGCTTTTTGGGGCAGAAAACAGCCTTGCACAAGGCAACCGTGTGCACCTTGTTTGCTGCAGTTGCTGGGCAGGCCACAGGCACCAGACTTAGTGGCTCCAGGTTCTTTGTCCTTTTCCCCGCAGTTGCTCTCCCCAAAACAGAAGGAGGGAGAGCAGGAAAACATGCCTGGGCAAGCCAGGACAGTACAAGCCTAATTTGGCCTGCTTAGGCCTACCACGACATGCACAGACAGTTCTTATTTGTGATTTAATTGGTTGATCTAGCACCTGAGGTGATCGTTTGGGTTTTTTGCCCCTTAAATGGGGTTTTTGTTTTATTTTTAATAGAACAGATAGACATGAAAACCAACAGGGAGGAAAAAAATCATCCTTCTCTCTGTGTGTTTGTTTTCAATAAAAGTTTCTGGTCATAAAATGAACTAATCATGTAATCCTTCTGTGAATTAGACAGTCTCAAGGCCAGGAATAATGAGGAAGGATGCACGTATGGGTCACTCACTTATCCCAAGGGATGCATTGTTACAGAGAAACAATTGTATTCGTGCATTACAAAAATTGTCCTGCTTGCAAGCTTGAAGTAAACAGGGGCAGAAATTTGGAGCCTGTAGTTAAATTTGTGATTTGATTTGATTTTATTCCCAGGGCAGATGGGAATCCTCAACTCCCTTCAACTCACCCAGAGCTGCCATGGTTGTTGTTCAGGTCTTCCGCAATGAGCTCAGCATTAATACTATGCTGCGCACACATGCGTGCCAGAGACAGCCTGTCCCCTGAGGGACCCCACGGAGTTTGTTTATGCAAATGGAAAGAGCCAGTTTGTTATTCTCTAGGTGACGTTTGTGTGCCTTTCTGCTGCGGCACAGGAAGAAGCGGTGCCCGCTGTTGGCAGCATCAGATAGCAGAGGGCAGTTGTCAGAGATAGCTGGTGATAGCTGCATTATTCTTGTAGTTGTGACAATGACACCCGAGCTGTTTGTTAAGGGAGCTAAAAAATGAGCCTGATGTGGGGAAGTGGCCTGTGCTTCTCAGCAGCGTACTCACCAGCTGCCCATCCCGGAAGAGATGCTGCATGCACCTTACCCCCTTTCTGAGTTTGCTGATATTTTTCACTGCACCTCCTTATAAAACACAACAAACAAAACCTTTCCTTTCTCAGCCTTTCAGACGTGGCACTCTGTACAGTGATCTTCTCTATTTTGATAGCCTCAGGGCTGTGTGTGCCATCTGTGGCATGCTCCCTTGCTGTGACTTGCTTTCTCCTAAGCAGAAGTGGTTGCTGAGGCTGACATATACTTTCTACAGTCACTGAAGCAGAGAGGTAGAACAGCTAACAGAGCACCAAAAATCGGTGAGCAGATGGTTGAAAAACCTGCCGTCTTTCTGCTGCCGCCGTGTTCATCTGGGAGTCTTGGGCCATAGGGGTGAGCAGAGCAGTGGCAGGTGCCATGGCAGTCATCACTGTGGCCATGTTTAAGAAGCATCACTATGGCATGCATATAATTCCAGCTGAGCACAGAGGTATTCCTCCTTCTCTGCTCGATGTGGTTATTCAGATTTGAAATCAAAGGATCAAATCTTCACCTAGCATAACTCAGTGCCTTGCCCCATCGCATCTGCTTCAGCTCTGTGCTTGCAAAGGCTGTTTCAGTGATAACCTCTTGGTGAGCCTATCCTTACGACACCTACAATTCTTTCTGGTTTTGAAAGGCTGCCATGGTTAACCTCTCTGGACAGCCTACCCTCCTGTGAACCTCTTAGCTGGGAGCAGCAGGCAACTTGCCAGGATGCAGTGCTGCCTTGTTAAAGGACCGAGTGCGGAGGGGAGGCATTTTGGCACAAAGCAGCATCTGGCTGTAATTCATGGTTCTGTTGCTTCTGTGAGGATAAATACTGAGAAACAAACCCGTTTGTTATTCCTTCTCTGGGTCCTGTGCTTCAGCAAGACTTGACCCAGATACAGATGGCCACTCACACTGCTGGGGGAGTGGGACATGTGGCTTTCTGAGGCCTGATACTGAGGGAACATGGTTTATTTGTGTGCTTCCAGCAAGACCTGGTGCAGATTGCTTTGTGTGGGGGTTGTGGACCACGAAGGGAGAGCAGGAACACTGGGAGCACTGAGGGAGCCTGCCAGCTCTTGTAATTATCTTGTAATAATTTGCATACAAGCTCCCTAAGCCCTGCTACTCTTTCTGGAAACAATAAACTTACACTGGGAAGCAGTGACACAGCTGTCTCTGTATGGAGATGATTTTGAAAGCCTGCTTTCTGCTCTGCAAAGTGTAAACTACCAAAAGAGTGAAAAATTACTGTTTTCTTGGGGAAACCCTTTGGCTTCAGTGAACTCAGAAAATCAGCTTTAGGCTCAATCTAAGGAGTTGTGTGTGTGAATTATTTCTGAAAAGATGAAGTGCAAACTTAACAAAATCCCTGAGCCAGCCAGTTAGGTTTTCCTACTTTTGTGAGGGGGAGGGGCATTAAGAAGAATTTGGACCATTGCTCCAAACTGCATTTAACCAAGCATCTGTATTCTTCAGATGCTGCCTTTTATAGCATCTGTCATCTAAAAAGGAGGCTCCTGTGAAATTACTGTTGGCATCTGTCCTTGGTGGGGCAGCTCAACTTCTTGTACTGCAGAGGAATTGGTGTGGGCAGAAGCAGTATTTGGAAGAGCTCTGCAGCAACGAGGATGTGGAGACCTTGTCCAAGCCCATTCCTGATGCCTCTTGAAGCTGAAGAGATCTTGGTGTTTTCTAGTGAGTCTCTTGAACCTCCACTGATGAGTCCTGAGATAAATCCTCTCTGGCCTCCATGCTGCCCTTGGCACAGCAGCTCTTGCAGGGCAGCAGATTGTATCTTCTTCCATATCTGCACAAAGGAAGCCCTTCTTTCCCCATCTCCTCTCTCTATGCTACCTGAACCAGGGCAATGGTGCTGCTTGGCATAAAAGTCTGTGATTGGAGATAAGGCTTTCACTCTTGTCATCTTGAGAGGTCCTTGTTCTTGTGTGGCTAGTACATGGACATCAGCTGTGAGTCAGCTAGAAGTGGATGGAAGTTGGCTAAGGTATGAGGGTTCAAATGAGCTTTCTTGTAGAGGTGTTGGGGACAAAGGCCTAAAGTCATCTTTGAGTTGGATTCCACTGCATACTTGTGTTTGCAAGGGGCAGTAATCAGTATGTGGATTGTCCCATGCAGTGATTTTTGCAGAGAGGGGCCCTCTTGAAGTCCCACCAATACCTGGCTAAGACAACAAACAAATGAAACAGGTGCATGTGATTGCCGTCCAACACTGTCCTCAGGACTCAACATGTGCTTTCAGCAACCCCTGCCCCGATAAATGTAAGCAAACAAATCCAAATAGCGAACCCAGATTCAAACAAGTAAAAACCCAAGCAGTTCTCTTGCTCTGAAATTGGCAGGGCTAATCTCTAGGTATAGGCTGACCTTGAAATGAACCTCCCTGATCCCATGGACTTCGTTTGTTTCCTCCAAGTATTTCTTTAATCTACAGTAACAGTTGCTCTGTGGCTCTACTCCTCTGGATCCTTGTCCAGAAATGGCACAAGGCAATTTCCTCATGCAGCTGCTGCCCCTGCAAAGGCTTCCACGTCACAGCTTCCTGTTGACTCAAATGCTCTCTTTTTCACTTCTGTCGACGTCAAACAGAGATAGCAGATCAGGGAAGACTTCTGAGCAGTGCAAAATAGAAAAAACAGAAATGTGAGGATTTTGGTATTAAGTCTTGTTTAAAAAACAAAACAAAACAAAAACCAACAAACCCAAAACACTCTAGCTACTCCTCCTAATTCCCATTGGTAGTTGCCAGGAAAGGAGGCACATAACTCTAACTCAGGTCACACTTGCAAATATCTGACCTATCTGCTGGTTTAATATTTCTTTTTCATACCCCCTTTTAAAGCTATTTGTTTTCTCTTACTGTGACTGGTGTTTGCTTTTTTTTTTTTCCCTTTGTTTTCTTTTTCCTTTTTTTTTTCTTTTCCTGTTTGGGTTCCCCCCCCCCCACACACACACACACTATAAAACAGTACTGTTCATTTCACTTCTCAATGATTCCTGGGAGAGTACTTGGCCTTTGCAATTTGACAAGGAGATATCCTTGAGTAACAGTCAAAATGGAAGACCCTGCTTGACTTTTAGGTCCTGGTCCCCAAAAGATAAACTGTTGTCAGGTATGCAGCAGGCCAATGCATAAATGCAATATTATAATCAAGTAGTAATCATAGAATCATAGAACGGTTTCAGTTGGAAGGGATCTTAGGGATCATTACTCCAGCCTCCCCACCATGGGCAGAGACAACTCTCAACTAGACTCAGCTACTCAAGGCCTCATCCAACCTGACCTTGAACACCCCTAGGGAGGAGACATCCACAACCTCCCTGGCCAACCTGTTCCAGGGTCTCCCAACTCTCATACTGAAGAACTTTGTCCTAAGATCCAGTCTAAACCTACTGTCTCCCTCAACTTAAAACAATTTCCTACTGTCCTATTGCTGGACACTCTTGTGAAAACTCCTACTCATTTCTTCAGCAACCCCATGGGGTTTCTAAGCATTGGGAAACTTGATAGGCAATTAGCTGGACCTCTTTCAAGAAAATAAATTGTAGAGTAGTCCAAAGTTCTATTAGACCTAAATAAGAGAGCTTCAGTAATTGAGGAATTCATGTTTACTTATGCATTAATTTCACAGGTTCTGTGGGCCTGTGAAATGAGACCATGGGTTGGAAGTGAGGCCTTAGCTCTTGTACTTGTGAGCACCATGTAATATGTGCAGTGGTACTTTCTGAGGTTTGCAGTTAGTCTGAAGCAAGAGCTATTTGTAACAAAAAGCTGCTAATTTTATGTCACAGGTGATGTGGTCTTAAAAGCAGTTGTGTCTATGCTCAGCTGAACATTTGAGAATGAAGAAATGGTATCTTCCTTTAAGATTAATTCATCGAGAAGTCTGAGACGGGCCAGCAGTGGAGAAGCAGGACATGTATGTTTCAAAACAGAAGGAGTTGACTTTGCTTCCCTGAGGCTCACCTTTTAAAAAAAAAAAAAAAAGAGTAGAAAATACATTCACACTCACCTAACTTTATGCATGTTTATACAGGCCTATATATGGCTTATATAAATACACACAGACACATTCTTCATCAGGTTGCTGGTAAATTACATTATTTCCTGCTGCAGATCTGGCAAGAGGGGTTTCTTTTTTTAAGCATGGGCTTGAAGAGGTGCCTGGACAAGCTAGGCTAGATAAGCTTGTGGCATGTGAAGAGGGAAGCAAGGAAGGGGGAGGGGAAGAACAACAAGGAGATGTAAAAGCCGGCCCGACTGGAAAGGCAGAGGCAATACTGGTGCCGCAGCTGGAGGAAGAGTTGTTGAGCAGGTAAGACACAGCACAGCCAGATGCAGTTTAACCAATGGCAGTGACGATGTGGCATTAGAAATCTGCTGTGGGCTGAAAAACCAAGGTTGCCAGTGGGTGTGCAGAGTTTTTGCTGCTCTGGCTTAGACTGCTGCCATAGACAAGCCAGCTTGGGTGTCTTTCAGCTACTCTGTAACGAAGGCAGAGCGAAACAATGAGGTATTGTTGTTTATATGGACTGGAGATAGCACTTAACACTTGGCCTTGGTGTTACATGTATTGTGAGATGTCTGGGAACACATCTTAGCTTCTGGAAGGAGCCCAGAGTGAGCCATTGAGTAGAGCCCAGGATGATGAGTAAAAGCAAACTATAGTCACCTGTCATGAGCCATTTGCCTTCCTGCTCATGGCCAGAGAGGAGGGAAAGGATTCCTGGTTACTTTTCTTCTGCTGTGTGCATCTCGGGATGTTAGTATCAGCAGTCATTTCAAGCTGGCTGGCTAACAGAAAGCAGAGCATAACAGTGCTTATCCTCATAAATTTAGAGAGGGTTTAAAACTAGCTAGTAAATGATTAACATCAGACCTGGGAAGGGGCTTGTGAGGAAAGTACAAATAGTACCATTTAAAGGCTGACTGGTCTCAAGTGAATTGTGTATGTCCCTTTTCCAGTCTGGTGATTCCCGATACTCAGACTGAAACAATCAATACTAAATGTCCTGAAACAATTACTAGGGAAAATTTTTGAACAAAACTGCAACAATTTTAGGGTGTAGTTCTGTGACAAATCACTGTGTGTCTTTTCTCTCACAACTAAGCAAGCACCCCTATTTATATGTTAAACCCCTACCTGCCCAGACCATTGAGCATGAAGGTTAAGCAAGTACTTCCCTATCTGTAGACTTCTGCAAAAACCAGAGCAAAGCTGAAAAAAAACCCTCAAAGACCTAGAGCTGTGGTTAGTGGGCTGAACTTTTCTGAACAAGTTGCTTTTGTGCCTAGCAGAAACTTAGGTTTACACTTTGTCCTTATCAGCTTCTTCATCATTGGGGGGATCTCTGCAGGTTAATCAGAGGAAAGATGAAATCTGAGGGCTCAAATGGCAGCTGCCATTTCCTGTATGGTAGGAAATCCTGTTATGGAAAACAACACACATTTCCTAGAAATAGTGTTGGGATACCCTTGAGACAACATTGTCTTTGCTAAGCCCTTGTGCTGTCGTGGCAATGCTGCAGTCTGTGAGCAGTCTGGTTATGTGTGCTGTATTTTGGAGCACCTTCCCCTAGAGAGCTGAGGTGTTTAGTATGGAGCAAGTGACTTAGAATCATAGAATGGTAAGGTTGGAAGGGACCTCAAGGATCATCTAGTTCCAACCCCCTGCCATAGGCAGGGACACCTCCCACTACTACAGCTTACTCAAGGGCTTGTCCAGCCTGACCTTGAACACCTCCAGGGAGGGAGCAACCACAACCTCCCTGGGCAACCTGTTCCAGTGTCTCACCACCCTCACTGGAAAGAACTTCCTCCTAACATCCAGTCTAAATCTTCCCTCTGCCAGTTTAAACCCATTGCCCCTAGTCCTGTCATTCCAAGACCTTGTAAATAGTCCCTCCCCAGCCTTCCTGTAGGCCTCCTTCAGAGACTTCTTGGAGATGTCTCTTGTGCTCACTCTGATTCAAGATAAGGACAATTATTACTGACTGTGATAAGCACACAACTACTGATATACCAAATCCACATGTTAACAGCAATTAATTTCATTACTGCAGCAATATTTAGAGGGGGAGTACAGTATGAGGAAATGGTAACAGATCCTGGGATTGACTTAATCTTTCCTAAAAGAGTTGGGACTTTTTATTTTTCCCACCACAGTCCCTCATTGGTACTTAACCTGTTCTTGTTTGGGAGTTAATAGTTGTACTTGGTACTTTATAAGCCTGACAGAGGATATGACTACTGCTGTTCGTATCTGTTGTTTGTGTGTGTGAAGGATCGCCTCTTCTTTGTGATGGAGTTCGTGAACGGCGGGGACTTGATGTTCCATATTCAGAAGTCGCGTCGCTTCGATGAAGATCGGGCCCGGTTCTATGCTGCAGAAATTATTTCAGCCCTTATGTTTCTCCATGAAAGAGGCATCATTTATAGGTGAGCTCTACCTTAGTTCATTCATTCTCTTTGTCTGAACCCCACAGCTGAGATGATGGCTTGGATTTTCTGCTGAAATAAATAACCGTCACTTGGTGCCCACCAGAGACAAACTGTCAGCCAGGATAACCTCCAGTTTCCTCCTGCATATTGTCAAAGGTGCACCAGCTTCTGGGAAGGAGTGAAAATTCTGACTGCAGTATTGACTATAGGGAGGGTTCCTGTAATGTGTGTGTGAAAACACAGAAAACCAGGTTTTCCTTCCAAGACGTAGGGGCTATATTCTGTGTTTGTGTCAATTCGTGTGGTCAGCCCCAGAGCTGCACCACAGGTGGCTGCTGGGCATTAGCTGCTGATTGACGCAAGCCTCCACTGCGCTGCTTTGGGCCTGACCTACTGCTGGAGAGCACATGGCAAGCTGATGACAAAGGGAGAGACATTAAGTGAAACCTTTCTAGTTTGTTTTGTTTTTTGGGTGTTGGGTTTTGTTTTTTTTTTTTTTGTGAGGTAAATGTAAGGAGCTGCTGCTTTTGCTGCTGTGTGCCTTGTTATTTAAAGCCTAACGTGCTGGTTACACCTAAGCCCCTTTGTTTCCCTGTGTTAGTACAGGCTTGTATTTAAACCCTAACTGTTTGATGTACCTATACAGTGCCACTCAGCTCAGCCACTACAAAACTTTTTCATTCCTGCCATGATTCTACAGCAGGAGATTTTTCTTCCTGTCCATTCTTGGCATCTTTGTGTTTACAGGATCATCGCTTCCTTGCATCAGCCTCCACTCCCAGGTCTCAAGGCTGTTCTCAGGAAGCTGTTTCCCATACGTAACTCCTATTTGTTATTATTCTGAACTTGGGAGAAATTTGCTTATACCATTTTCCTTTCTGTACTACCAAAGTGCTCGCATACTGGCTCAAACATCAAGGCATAGACCAGCCAGCATGGAACAAGTAGTTCTCTGCCTCACTTTCCAAGATGATCATTTGACCAGCATCCTCCTATATACACTTAGGGGCAGAACAAGACCTCTTCTGAGTGAAACAGGACAGCTAGAGGGAGATGTCAGCACTGAGAAAGTCTGGTTATAAAGAAAGCTCTCTTTCTGACATGCTTTGCAGAATGCTTCTGGCATCCTCTTGCCCAGAGCAGTGGAAAGGAGGAACAGTCAGTTTTTCTCTTTGGAATATCTGAGTTCCAGCAGCAAAGTATGCATATTTGGATATGTCTGCTGTAGCCCTGCTCAGTCCCACTTAAGACTTGCCAGTACTGCAAAGGTTAACATCTACTCTCTTTTTGCTGCTTGGTTGCAGTTGCATGACTGGGACCCATAACTGGATTCAAGTTACAGGTGTACAGATGGTACCTATAACTGGATCCAGATTACAGTTATACAGCTAGGATCCATAACTGGATCCAGGAAGGGACCAGTTCCAATCCCAGTCAGGCTCTGTTAGCATCATATCAGAATAAGGGTTGGGCCAAGTGCCATTTGGTTTGGGGCTCTGCATAGTTTAACCCATCAGTGCACTGTTGTGCATAGTCATGTGTCCTCCTGTACCAGATAAATACAGAATAGCAGAGAGCTAAAGTGGCCAAAGAGATAGAAGCTGGGGTGGGGGGGGGATGTTTTCCTATCTGTTGGTAAGATGGTAGGATAAGCCAAGTAAAAGCAACTTCTGTTTCTCTTCTTAGCTTGAGCCTCGGTAAGAAACCAGATGGTCAGGTGAGGACAGAGACTTAAATTATTTTTAAGTATGAAATCATGTGATATATGTGGCACAGTGAAATAGAGAAGGAGTGTCATTTTAATATTCTCTGGGTCCTGAGAATGTGTGTGTGTGGAGCTTCTAAAGCACAGTGACTGCCTGTGTGGAACAGTGAATCTAACTAACTACAACTGGATTTCAGTCGTATTCTTCGCTTGTGAATAATGCCAACCACTGAAGAGAGACCCAAGCAGATAATTACGCGAATGACATTATCCTTAAAATAGTGACATCCAGTAGTTATTGTCAATCATTCAGCAGCAAAACTGTGTCTGTGCATAATGTAATGCCACTCTGCGTACAGGCTGCCCCATACTCCCCCAGCCTGCTGCCTGTGACAGGGCAGGAGTAATCAATCCTTCTGAGTTTTGGCACACTTAAAGAGCTGCCATAATTCACGATAGAAACCGGAGGAGTAATTTAAAAGCTTCTTGAACAACTGCACAGACTTTGATCTTGCTGAGAAGCTGGTTTAGCTGTGGAGTCAGGTAGCTTCAGCTGCACGGTGCAGATTTGCAAGGAGATGACTTGGTTTTTAAAATTAGTTGACATAACTCTGTTCTGGAAGATGTAAGAGAGAGCTGCTGGCTTTAGCTGTACTAGGCTGAGGTTGTTTCTGCCAGGTTCCAAGAAGGAGTCTTCAGGATGGAAGGAGATATTCAGAAAGGAATTGCTGAGAAAGTTTGGAGATTTTATGATCAGAATATGAATGCATGCTTAGGAGGATTGGGAGCAAGAGAGATCACAGGAAGAGCCTGACCAGAATGTGTTTTGCCACAAGCTGTTCAATGTACCTATTCTTTCTGGATTCCCACGGTCAAAGCAGTAAGACAGTTGCTGGCCTAAAATACCCTGGGTTGTTTATTTTTCTTCTGGCATAAACTTAAGCATAATAATACTGCATTTTATCTTGTCCCCTTCAAGATTAAGCAGTTTGGGAGAGGGTCTGCACTTACTAACAAAGCGAGCATTCTCCCGGTAAGTCAGCTTAATTTTGCCACAAGTGCTGCCAAAGCTGGATCTTCTCTCCTTTAGAATGCAAGAGAGGATTGAGAGGCAGTACTGAAAGCCCAAGAAGCAGCCAAAATGTGTTACTTTGTCCTGGGATGACTGCACTTGTAACAACATAGATCAGGTGTCTGTTGGTTTCTTTTCTGACCACACACATGTAATTTGAAATAGTCATAATGAGGCATTTTTACAGTTGCTACCGGGAATGGTATACTTTGGTTATGTGACTTGAGCATTAAAACCAGGCTTACTGCTGGATTGATGCTCTCACAGGATGGTTTTCATGATGCAACTGAAACTTTCAGTGAGTTTGCTCATCACTTCAAGGAAGTTCTGCTTTTTGTTACTAAGCCCTGGCTACCAATGGAAGTCCCAGAAACGTTTATGCATGTATTTGTGGGGTTTTGTTTGGTTTTTTGGGTTTTTTTTTTAAACAGACCTCTAGGTTTCACAAAGTTATTTGGTTTTGTTGGTGGTTGTTGGGTTTTGGGGTTTTTTTGGTTGTTGGTTTGGGGAGTTTTGTTTGCTTGCTTGTTTTGGTTTGTTTTAAATTTGTGATGCTGCAAAGGAGAGATGGCTTTCTTGCCTTAGCAAGGAAAGATCTCTGTTTTGCCCTGAGCTGAGGTTTAGCTCTCTACTCAGCACTGCCTATTTATAGCTGCTTCCTGAAAAAAAATGTCAGCAAGTACAATGTGATTCCTATCCCATCGTGCAGAGTGTAGGACTAGAATGCATCCAACCATGAAAGCTTTTCTACATGTCGAATCACAGTATATTGTGCATCCCTGTCTGCAGAGGAGTAGGACAAGAACATATTTGGAATCAGCTCATGATAAATGTTGCCAGGAAAAGGTTAAGGTGATAATGAAGGCTATTGTAGATAAAAAATTGCTTGCAGGGCAGTATCCTTGCACTGCTGCTTTCTTTAAGCTTAGTTCTGAAGGAAACAGTGTGCTGGTTCCTGGTGTAGGTAGGTAGGTAGACTGGTTTGTGATTTTTAGTCTAAAGACTATGTGCTGTTTATCTTGAGGCAACTTTTCCTGATTTTTGGTTTTCCAGTTCAGTAGTTCCCAGGGCAGGGGAAACATATTTTGGCTTTTGTGCATGCCAGAAACAAAACAAAACAGTATGCACATCTGAGCTTTATGAGATGACACAGTGACTTGCTCAATACAAGTAAACTAGTCCACTCATAATCTTCCAGAAAGCAAAGAGATAGTAAATGATTATATGAGGTTGTTTTAAAAAATCAGGACTCTTCCTTTCATGTAGCATTGCTGTAGGAATGGCTCATCTCCCCTCATTCAAACCTTTGCCTTGGGTCATGTACAGCTTTGCTAATGGGTGGGTCCACTTGCCGAGGTCACCTACATGGCATCATACCTTCCTATTGAAGGTACAAATGCAAATGTTGTCTTAAATTTAGTTGTTGTGCATTGTTGGGTTTGCTGGTTTGGGATTTGTATTTGTTTAAGGGTTTTGGTTTTGTTTATGGGGGGGGGGGGGAAGGGGTTTTTGTTTTTTTTTTTGTTTTTTGTTTTGCCTTTTTTTTTTTTTTTTTTTTTTGGGGTTTTGTTTTGTG
>VWZE01007638.1:331618-386849 GCA_013396675.1 Eubucco bourcierii | reverse complement strand
GGAGGGGGCTTAGGGGTTTGTCCAGGAGACTTTTTTTTTTTTTTTTTTTCTCAGAAAGATGGTGACCTTTTTTACAGATAATATAGAACAGTGGATCTAGCCTAGTCACATGATCTTGATTTTTATGACAACCCTTCTTTCCCTCTGCAAATGTCTCTTTGGTAGGATGCGTGGGCTGAGACTGTCACTTTTCAGAACCTACCTCTGCTATCTGCACAGGTGATACAGCATGCAGTACATGGTGACATACTTGTACGTATATCTGGAGGCAGAACCAGTTTAACCTTTGCATCTTGGTTTTGCCAGCCCTAGGTATAGAGTTGGATAGCAGAAACACCTGTGTGTTCCAGCTCGTTGCTTGGCATGGCACAGTGGCAGATGCATCTCATAGGTAACACAGCCAACCATGAGCCAGAGAAGCTAAAAGGCTGGGCTAAAGAGCTTGGGAAAAAGACTGGTTGTTGGGTGGCTGAAGAACCTTGATTTTTATCCTGAGAGCTTGTGCTAGTTAGCTTATTTCACTGCCTTTGTGCCTGTGTTTGATATTTCTAATGAAAGTGGCCCTCCTACAGACGATTGGGGTCTGCTTGTGCTCCATCATGTCTCCAAATGTGGGATAGTTTGCACAGAGTCTCCCCTCTGCTCTGATGTGGCACCAACCACTATTAAGTAGGTTCTGTGACTTCATTACATTTAATAGGAAGGCAAAAGTTAGTTATACAATTATCCAGATGAGAATGAAATGTTGCCTTTGGGCTGAACAGTAGCTGTGGGGTAAATTAGATAGGCATGTTAACAGGAAGTGTTTACTTCCCTGTGTGTGTTACTTGAAAGCATCACCTTCTTGTGCGTGGTGCTCCTTATGATGGGCAAAAGCTTGGTCTCCTCTCAGATCTGGAAGGTCTGGTGGATACTGGTTAGGTCTCTGAAATCATCACCTTTCCTTAGAGCAGGAAACCCATCAGCTCTGCAGCTGTGTGTCTTATGACTGTTGGCTTTTATAAGGAATGAGGTTTTTTGCGACAGGTTCAAACAATAAACCTGTGCCAGTTCAAACAATAAACCTGTGACACCTGAAGAAAGGTTTACATAAGCCTTCACGGAGACAGGTTTTGCTGGAAAGACTCTTATTAACTGAAACAACACTGAAGTTTCTTTCAGCAAAATCAATTAAAAAAATACATGCTGAGAACAGAAGCTGAATGTCTTTCCTAGTTACATAAAACCACTGTTATCAGACCAACTCTTATTAGTGGGCTGTTGGCTTTTTCCATGGGTCAAGACATTGCAGAAAGGGGATCCCTTATGTTCTTTCTCTTTTGTTTTGTTGTTTTGGGGATTTCTTTTGTGAGGAGACTGGAGATTCTGTTTATTCTCATCTCATGCTGTTTTTAACATCTGGAGCCAGATCTTGTTTCCCTTGAAGTCAAGGGGCTTTCCCCAGGGAGGTAAATTAGCAGTTGATCTGGATCTGTGACTGACACCAGCAGTGCCATGCAAGGCAAACTGGTTGGCTGAGGGGGCTGTGTGCAGGGATTACCATTGGTTTGTGTAGATGCTATGCATAGCTTTGTTTTCTTAGCAAATGGAGATAAATCTTCTGTTCAATGAAGTGTTCTTAAGATTTCTTAAAAAGTTACTACTTGAGTGTGCTACAGTAGATGCATCTGCAGGTAGTCTTTGCTGTATTTGATACCTCCTTCCCCACCTTGATTTGACTGTGTGCAGCCAGAGGCACACTGCATCCAAGAGGAAGGGATGGGAAACATATCAACCAGTGCCAGAATGGGGGTGAATCTCAAGTCTGTGGAGCACTTAACAGCTGTAGGACCTGGTTCCTACTGCTTTAAGATTGAGATCTCAGTTCACAATTGCTTCTAGACTTGGTGCCTTCTGTGACTGGGCCTCTGAAGATGAGAGTAGATTTATGTAAGCAGAATGAAATTAAGAATGTGTTATGTTATGACATCAATGAAAAGAATTAAATATAAGCTTATTTTATGGTGAATGAGTGAAGCAAATCATCTAAAAGCTTCAAATTGGCACTGAATAGCATACCAACAGCATTGTCCTTACAACAACTGCTCAGTACAGAGAAGAAATTTTCATGCTGGGGTCTCTGGAAATGCTTCATTCAGCTTTAAACAATATAAAAGAATGTCTCTTGGGGTCAGGAGTGTAATAACGTCTGCGGATATCTTATCTGACAGTCAACAGCTCTCGTAGACTCATTTGTGCTTCTAGACAGTGCATCTTCCACATTGTCTTCCACTCAGATGTGGTTGCTGCGTGCTTGCAAGCTGGGCTCTTTTACAGCCTCTGGCATGCAGTGTTTAAAGTGTTGTTTCTCTGCACTTGGTCAAATGGAAAGTGCAGAGAAAAAAAAGCCCCAACCTCTCAGGTTACCGTGTCATGTTTAATCAGTCATTGTGCAGGACAGTTTAGTCCTGATTTACAGTTATGCTTACGAAGAGCAGTCCTGTTTTGAGATCCACATATCAGATCTCTGTGCCCCATTGACTCCACTGTATATAGTCTGTGAACTTTAATGCAACTTTCCACATGACTAAGGACTACTGAATAGCTTACAGAAGTTATTGGCTCTGATAGTGTCTACTTTTCCTTTATGGTATTTAAAGGGATTGATTTGAAACCTGCAAACCTTGCAAATACTGAGTTTGTATAAATCATTAAAATCCAGAGCTTGAAGGGGCCTCAAGACTTTGTCTAGTTCATCCACCTGCCCCAAGGCTGGATAACCTTTACCTAATTTACTTTCACTCTTCCCCTTTGATGTTAGTTGTTACATTTACATGTAATAACTTGTGTACTACACATTCTTACAGGCACAAATTCTCGTTTACTGAATGTTTGAAATGTGAGCTCAGTGTTAGTGGAGAATTCTGGTACAGGTGCAATAAAAATAAGCAATATTGCTCGTCCATGCCCATGGAGGGGATAAGTGATTGACATGGTTTCTGTTCTATCATGCTTTTCATGACTAATGCATCGTTAAGAAGGCATTTCATAATTAAAATCATGCAGATGCAGTTTAAGAAATACCTACGTGCAGTGATCACAGCCAGGTTCTTAAACAAAATTGGGCTCAACCTTCAAGTCCTGGAGCACTTAGGTTAGAATTTCTAAAACTAAAACTTTTCTTCAAAAATACCATTGTTCTGTCCTTCATGCCTTCTTTTTTTTTTTTTTTTAAAGTTTGATGGCCTTGAGAAGGAGAGAAAATAAAAACAAATCAATTTTAAGATGCTATGTAAAAGTAATTTTTAGGAAACTGCTCTTAAGTATTGCTGCTACCTTTTTTTTAACCAGTACTGCTCACATGACTTTTAACCTCTTACCTGATATCAAGGGCATTCAGGCCTATGATTTTTAGGACCCAGTTTTGAAAGCTTTTGCTTCAAGATCTCCATAACTGCCCAGCATTAATCCAATTATTTTGTTGATCTTTGTACCTACCTGAAATGCTGGCATACACGCATTACCAGAGGGGCTGAACTAGATGATCTCCAGGGGTTCATTCCAACCCCTATCATTCTGTGAATCGGGGAAGCTTTCAGCAGTAATATCCTTCAGAGAATATGATCTCTGAATTAACATTAGAAAGGCTGAGATAGAGAGATAGATTTGAAAAAGGTCTCTGTCATCCTTAAAAAATGTTTTGTACACATTTTTAAAAACAAAGATTACACCAACAAAATGCTGTTGCGTCTGCTCCCTCTGACTTGCTGAAATGGATGCTTTCTTGAACCATGACTTGTTGCAATAAGTGAAACTACTATGCAGAGACAGTAAAAAAATCAATATTGTTGATATACTTGGCCTGCAGCAACTGCCAAGACTATCCAGAGAGAATTTGATGTATTTTGTTAGCTATAACAAGATCAGCACCTGATATTACCTTGGTCAACAATCCCAACATTTAAATTTTATTCTTTATACCAGTGTGCTGGTTTGAGGCTAATTGGAATATTTTAATAGAGAAAATTACACTGTAGGCTGTGAAAAGGGAACAATAGTGATGTCTACTTCACTCATAGGCTTGCTGAGATGTTTAAGAGAAGAAACCAAAACATAGATAAGTCAGTGTCTCTGGGGCACAGGGTCTCGGGCGGTTTAGCTTCTGGCTTCTTTCTGCTGATTAATCTCACTGACCACTTTTCTTCTAACTCCCCTGGCTGATCCTCCAAACTCACCTTGTGCGTAAGGCAAACCTTGGGGTAAGGTATAGGGGTGGGGAGAAGGTGGAAGGGTGGTTGGGAGCCCCTCCTGGGGTCTCTGATTTCTGGGAGGGGAGTTGTGTTTCTGTATTCCCTTTAACTTGTATATTTCTGTAACTATTCTTGTCTATAGTGTATATCTCTGCTTGTACATTGTACTGAACTGTAAATAGAGCTTCAGTCCTTAACTTCCAGCTGATTGAGTTCTAGTCTGGGTCGTTTTACAAGGTGTGGGGTGCAGGTAACTCCCAAACCATCACAACCATTAAGCATACACGTGTTCTGGTTTTAAGCAAACAAATTCATAAAGTCGCCTGCTGACTTTTAACACCGTTGGTGCACCATTGTAAAACCTTTAGAGTCTGGTTCAGTCATCAGCTGCCTGTGATGATACAGAAATAAACTGAAAATGATAGCACAGTGGAAAATCTCAATTATTACATGGCAACACTGCAGCAATAGTAGTCTGGTTTGCAGTTCAGAATTTCTATGGGAGAAAATTCCATCTTCTGCCAGTGGTACCCTGGGCAGGATGGCAGGCACAACTTTGCTTCTGCCCTCTGCATGCTGGCAGAGCTGATGCTGGGGCTTGTAGTTAGCTGCTGGTACAGGCCAAGATGCAGACTGTGAAGCCTATTCCCATGGTGCAAGGGGAAAGCATTGCTCATCATTTGGCCTCTGAGTCATAACACCTTTGCTGTTAATAGGATCAGGAACCTCCCCTTTTATGAGGCTGTGCCTAAAGGCACAATTTAGTCTCCAAATTGTATTACCTGCTTATTATTCCACTAAAACAGATGGAGGTATTCCAGCTAACAACAATGGACTTGGGAGCAAGCCTTCAAGTCTCAACCATGTACCAGGTGTGATGTATTCAAGACTGCAGAGATCCTCCATGGTCTGAGCTGATCTCTTTGGAATCAGCTGAAGTTTCACAAGCACGAGTTGTTGTTAATCTCTAGAGCTTCTTTCACCAGTCTCTCAGCACCACAGTAGAAAATTGCTCTTGAATCAGGAAAATTACTTCCAGCTGGGAGAGGCTATTTACTAGCTAAATCTCCAATCCAGGCATACTGCTGTAGCAAAGTCCATCCAGTAATGATGTGGAACTTTGCATCTGTACCATGTATGATCTACACCATTTTGGGGTACATGGCCTGGGGGGGTGGGCGTGTATGTGTGTGTGCTGGAGGAGGGGATGGTTGTGAGGAAATTGGGAAAAGCAGGGTTAGTAGTGGAAGGTAGCAGGGAAAGATTTTTTTCATATGAAAATGTGTGGTAGAAGGAGCAGTGGGAGGTGATCCCTTCATACTCTTAATGGACTTTCTCACATGTGCTGTTGCAGTGAGGCTGCAGCATGTTTCAGTGCGCAGGCTCTCTGGCACTGGTTTTAGAGTCCAGGCTCTGGTGTGTGACATTTAACGTGCAGGCTTCAGGTTTTCTCCTCTCCCTTCTGGGTCTGGTTACGTTCCTTTTGACATTTTACCTGAGTATGAAAATGTAGCAAGCTCCTGTGTCCTTGTTGACTTGCGCCCGGAAGCTGAATTAATGTGCTTTGTATTTCTGTTTTTCAGTATCTCTTGACTCTAAGTTGAGGAATCATATACTTATATGTGGTGTGGGGATTTTGACACAGCCTTAGCAAGTTAAAGTAGCCTTTTTCATTGCATTCACCTTCTCTTAAATGTTCCCTCTTCCTTCTGTAGCCATTCTTCCCAGCTGGAGCTCCCCCAGTTCAGTACTTCTCATATCACTATTTTGAAAGCTGTTACTGAAACAGCAGCTTTAAAGCAGAATTTCTACCTTCAGCCTCTGCTGAGCATAGAAGGGAGCAAAGATCTTGGCAGCTGACTCCTGCTTCTTGCTTCTCTGCCCAGCTTTGATAAATGAGAAAACCAAGAAGCTTCTCTGATTCATGCCAGCTGGCCAAGCTCCCAGAGAGGCAGCCCACCCACCATGAAGGTCAGAGTGCAACACTGCCCAGAGCATGGAGAAAGAGTGCTGCTCTCACTGGGACCAGGGACTACCCTCGTCCCTGGAAGTGTTAAAGCTCTTCATCTCCTTTGTGCTACTTGAGATACAGCAAACCAGAGAAGTTTCAGCTTGTTCAATCCATACCTTGAACTGCAGAGCCAATTGCAAAGTTGTACTGGCAGATCAATGGGAGCTAGTCTACTGGTGGTAGGTTTGCAGTAGGACTAGTGTATCTCATGCCCGAACTCAGGATTTTTTCACATGCCCCTACACAAAGTACCCAAATAAACCTTTATTGCACATTTCTATTCAGTAAAGAGCTTTTTTTTTTTTTTTTTTTGATGACTAAGCCACTTGAAGCATACTTTACTGTCTACTTTTAGAAAGGTAATACTAACCTGGACTTCTTGGAAATCATGAGGTTTTTGAAAGGAGTCAGAGCAAAGCGAGGCTGTCTTTTGAACCTCTAATGCCAAAAGATGTCCGCAGTTTGACTGAGCTGAAGTCTGATTCATTAGTGGAAAGCCTCTGTTGCATTTCTCCCTAAACTCTTTTGATATGGTAAAATCACCCTACTCACTGATGGGCAAATGGGTGCCTGACCTGGCGGGGGATAGCCCAGGGTGTTTTGTGATAAAATCGATGGAAAACTGTATTGCAGCTTGTCCTTTTTCCTGCAGCTCATCACCTCCAGTCACAGGTGTCTCTGAGGTCATAGAATCATAGAATGGTAAGGTTGGAAGGGACCTCAAGGATCATCTAGTTCCAACCCCCTGACATAGGCAGGGACACCTCCCACTACTACAGGTTACTGAAGACCTCATCCAAACTGGCCTTGAGCACCTCCAGGGAGGGAGCAGCCACAACCTCCCTGGGCAACCTGTGCCAGTGCCTCACCACCCTCACTGGAAAGGACTTCCTCCTGACATCCAGTCTAAATCTCCCCTCTGCCAGTTTAAACCCATTACCCCTAGTCCTGTCATTCCAAGACCTTGTAAATAGTCCCTCCCCAGCCTTCCTGTACCCCCTTCAGATACTGGAAGGCTGCTCTAAGGTCTCCTGGAAGCCTTCTCTTCTCCAGGCTGAAGAACCTCAACTCTCTCAGCCTGTCCTCATAACAGAGTTGCTCCAACCCCTCTGATCATCTTCATGGCCCTCCTCTGGACCCACTCCAACACTTCCATGTCCTTCCTGTGCTGGGGGCTCCAAAACTGATCCTTTCCCCAAGCCACGGAGCAATCAGGAGAGGTTCCTGCCAGAGGTGTTTAAGTGCTGCTTCCCAGCACCACGTGGTGGCATCTCTGGATCCCTGCTGCAAGTTCCAACTATTGCCTTGAAGCAGTAACCCAACATTGGGCTAAGGACCTGTAAAAGGGAGGGGATGTCAAATGATAGTTTCTGGTGGCCTAACTGTTACCTCTGCATGAGTTAAATGTAGCATGGGCTGTTGGGTATCTCCGTGGTCTGCCATATCCAGAATGGGTTAATTGAGGTCACTGTTTGAGAGCCTTCTCTACTTTCTCTTCGATTTCTTACAACCAGGCTTAAACTGAAATTCTCCACCTCTTTTCCAGGGAAGTTCCTAATATTTCCAAGTCTTTGCTCTGCTTGCATCTTCCTTGAGACCTTACTGTGGTTTGGGGTGGTTCAAACTGTTCTCCTGTTCCCTGGTGGATGCCTCCAGTTAGAAATGGCTGTCCCTCAATAGAGTTGACTTGTAGATGTGAGCACATATTTCCCATATGTTCCTGATCCCAAATTCCCTGGAGTCCTTGGTGAGTATGTGAGGATGCCTGTAGCCAGTGGGTCTAACACAGACACTGCTTGCTCCCAGGCTTTTCTGTGGCCTGTGTTGGCAGGGCCATTCATAGCATTGGCCAAGTGAGTGGCTGCATGCCAGACGCAGTTATGTAAGGAAGAATTTCAACATTAATTACATGTCCTGGCTTTAGGTTTAGTTCTGGACACCAGAAGCAGTCTCAGATGTTTCAGTGTGGCTTCTGCAAACAAAATAAACTTCATTTTGCAGACTTTGAGGCTTTGCGGAGCATCCGCTCTTTTGGGACATTTTCCCATTGTTTCCCTGGCACCGAAAGGGGACAGCAGTTTGTCTGGCAATGCTGCCAAGCATAGCTATCATGCCTAAGTATCTGAGCTGCAGGAAGGCTGGCACTTCCAGGCAAGCAGATTAGAAAGGGAAATGTAAAGTTTTCCTTTATTCTTGGCCACCTTCTGTAGGGCCAGGAGAGGCAGGGATGGATATATGGTCACAACACACTGTTGCCAGCACTACTGTAGAGGTTGTCAGGGACTGGGTGTGTGCTGGGTGAGAGATGTCTGTGGATCATGTTCTGCCTCTAATGGCTTCCCTCCCCCATCCTCCTGCAACTGAAGTCATTAATGCTCTTTAAGACAGGATGGAAACAAACCCAAACAACAACAGTCTACAAAATAATTTGGTCACTCCAGACTGTTTTGTTGGGTTTTTTCCATCCAATGAAGCAATTAGTCCACTGCCATCCCATTTTTAGCCACACTGGAAACAATTGCCTGGACAATAGCAATTTGCCTCTTGGCAGAGCAATCACCAGGTCCACTCTTTGATGGGAAAGGTGAGGCTTTTTCCCTTGCCTGTCTCTGGGGGAAGAATTTCACTAAAGACATTCCTGTGGGCATCTCTGAAAGCACTTTTTCTGTGCAACCCCTCCCAGTGAATCATAGCCTCTGGTTCCTCTGAGAACCCTCTGTAGGGTTGCATTTTCTCTCAGCCTGCTGCACGGTTAACCCTCTGTGGTTTTGCCCAGGTGCTCTCCTGCGCCTGTGAACCATCCCACTCGCCCGCTGATGATGTAGAGAGTAGGTGCCAGAAAGTCATGAAATAGTCTGTGGTTTATATGAACAACAGGCCAATATAGGACTCTCACAGAGAAGGGGGGAAAGATTTTTTCCAGTCTTGCTCATCTAAGTGGTACCTGATCTAGGAAAGGCTCAGTCTGTGTAAGGGGTCAGTGCTGCTGATCAGGGGACTGCATGATTTGGGCAGATGCATTGGTGTTTGGCAAAAAGCAGGAGCTATGACAGGGAGGGTAGGAGCCAACTGAAGTCAAGTAGTAGCAGCAGCACAAAGAACCACGACACAGCAACCTGAGAAATCTCTCCATTCCTATAACTGCTTGCAACACCACGTGAAGTTCTGTCTTCTGCTGATGGCAAAGGCTGCAGTGGTGCCATGCACTGAACCCTTCCTCTTACTCTTGTTGTTGGTTATAACATGAAGGGAAATGTTGGGTTCCTCCTCTGTCACTACATCTCTTTGCAGGGCACCATGTCCACCTGGCACGCAGCATCCTTCCTGTCCAGAAAAGCACAGCTGGGATGGAGCATAGAAGGGCAAACTCTGGTAGAAAAGCAATATGGCCAGGCTGCTGGAGGAGAAGGCTTAAATCACTAGGAAGAGGGACCTTGCTGTCTTAAGCTGCTACCAGGGTTGCTTTTTTAGGGGCTAAGCAGCTGGCCAATGCTAAACCTAAGCACTTTAAAGGAAAGATGTAGAAAGAAACTAAGCTTGAATCTATGTTCTATGTCATTTCTGCATGAGGCAAAAGCCACAGGGTTGCTAGTGAGATGTCAGAAAATGCTCCAGCTGCCCAGGGCAGCCTAGGACAAAAGGGAGTTCTGCTTGCTCATCTGTGGGGTTTGGCAACAAGTCACTGTGTGTTTGAGTAATGTGTCACTAGTGCTGGAGCTCTGATGTTGTGTGGTATGAAGGTGCTATGTGGGTACCAGTGCCATTAGCTGTGGAGCACTTGAGCACTTTGCCTTGAAATAGAAAGCTGGGGTGGGGAGCTAGTTGGTGAAAAAAGTCTGCCATCCATGGTCATTGGGCAAGGCACAGCAAAGTGTTCCTGCCTGACACCTGAAGTTTGCATTAGCTGCTGTGTGCAGACATCATACTGGATGTCTGATGCACCTGTTCCATGTCTGGACAGCTGCTCTGGGAGCCTGCTTTGTTGCTGTGCAGGAATGAAAGGCTGTTGATAAGAGTTGTCTTCTTGTTGGATGTTTTTCTGTTTTGAGTCATCATAGCCATGGTGAAGATTACCAGTGATGCCAAGGGTGGTGGCAAACCTTTGGGCTGGGCACTAAGATCCGGGCAGCAAGGGTGACAGAACTGAAGAGAGCAGTGAAGTGCAGCCTTCCTCTAGATTTGCCTAGATTCAGTGTTGTGACAGGCAGGTGGTGCTCTGGGTTGTGGAGCCTGCCAGAGAGCTCAAGGGGGATCAGTCTCTTCTCCCCAGTATCAGGTGACAGAAAGGAGAGGAAATGGCCTGAAATTGTGTCAGAGAGGTCTAGGTTGGGTATTAGGAAAAAATTATTTCCTGAAACAGTGATCAGGTATTGGAACAGGCTGCCCAAGGAGGTGGTTGAGTCACTGTGCCTAAAGATATTCAAGAAACATGTGGACGTGTCACTTTGGGATGTGATTTAATTGCCATGGTGGTGTTGGGTTGGTGGTTGGAGTCAGTGATCTGAGAGATCCTTTTCCAACCAAAATGATTCTATGATTCTACACAGGCATGCACGATAGAAACGCAGAGATTCAAATCCAGTGGTACAGAACTCAGGAACTGGTCAGAGAGAAAGAAAACTGCTTGTGCATTTGTGTCACTATGGTGCTTTGCAAGTCACCAGAGGGACAATGTGACATAGGAAGCAAAAGTAACCTTGTCTTTAGAAGGTGATTCCTAATGCACGTGGACATAATCTCAATGTGAAAGTAGCTTCTATGTCATGGTGCAGTTGCTTTCCTGTTACAGTCTACCATAAAATACACTGCAGCACCTGCACCACCCCCCCCCATGTAGTGTTTTCTGCTCTCACAACTCTACCATGAAATAATTTCTCTTGCAAAATCCTGATGAGGTTTGCTGAGCACTTGTAAAGTAAAACACTGTGAAGTCTGCTTGAGAACAGAAATGGGAAGAGATGAATCACATGTATGTGGCACCCCCAAAGTGCAAAGAGGACGTGGATCTTCTGTTGCTCCTTGTCTGCATAGCCTCTCCAGAACAGTTTCAGAAATTCATTAGATTTAATGTGTCTTTTGCCAGTGATCCATTTCAGCATGTTAAAATAATTCACTTTTTATTCCTTTTTGTCAGGGTGGTAAAAAGTCATTTTACTTTGCCCTAAACCACTGTGTGGCTTCTATTAGTCCTCAATCAATTATTTATTCATGGGGAGAATATCTGAAAACAGTCCAGTCTGAGAGTAGTGGTACTTGACTGTGTAGATGAGTTTGAAGTACTGGATAACTGAACCCAAGGGAATAGTCAATAACATCGACTATTAAAATAAAAATATAGCCTTCTAGATGGAGCGTGCTAAACTTTGATAAGGACATGAGGACCAATGCATTTTAGATGTCACCTGGGTGTGCCTTTAGCAAGCACAAACAAGGAGGTTTTTAAAAAGTGTCTTGCCTTCAAACTGACTGCCTTTTTGTATTGTGACAGGAATTGTGTGTTGTTGTGCAACCCTGGTCTGTGTAAACATTGGGGGGTTTAGAAACAAAATCTTTAATCCTGAGTTGTGATCTGGTGTGGTGCCTTCATGTCTCAGAAAAGATTTCTGTCTGGTTTACCTGTTGTTTCTTGTCTCCCTAGTTTAAAAATACATTTCAGTGAGGATTTGTGGTATCATCTTCCTGCAGAAAGGGATTTATAATCCTTATACTCTATGCTTATCTAGTCAAGACCTGTGCAAGTGAGAGGGGACCTGACAGCTTCATATCTTCCTCAGATAAAATAGTGAAATCCAAGAATCCTGTAGTCTGCAGTGTTGGCCTGGAAAAGGCTGAGGTAAGAAGGGTTGTCATAAGCACCTTCCTGTAAGTGAGGTGAAGTGAGGTGAAGAGTGAACACACAGATTCACAGCGTGAATTGACTCTGAATCAGCCCACTGAAAGGCATATGCTGCTTGTGGGTAACACCCCCAAATTTCCATCTTAGCTGGAGCTTGTTACATGCCAGTGTTAGTCATTATTCCCATTCCTGTCCTGAAAAAAAACCCTTGTGCTTCTTTACAGAAACTTCCCAGTGCCCCTCTCTGGAGTTGATACTCTGTTTCCTGGGTAATGAGAGAAACAGGGCATTAATTCTTCGTGTTTCAAGGATGTGGCTGTGGATGTGCATGGGAAAGGACTGTGATAGTTACTCTGAAAAGCAATCTGATAGTGTGGTACTACAGAAAGCTGAGACATGCCAGGAGAGTCACAGACACACAGTACCACTGGCCCCCTCCCTCAGGGGCCAAAGCACCCTACTGCACTAGGCAGATACTGTTTGTGTTGCAGTGACTGTCATGCAGGTACTTGACGGCTCTATGTGCTGAAAACTCAAGAACTGGGCAGTGTAAAGTGCTTCATTCAGGTCCCATTTTTATCCTTTTACTAGATGAGGGTCATTTGAGACAGTGCTTATTTAAATTTTCTGACTCATTTCATGTTTTACAGGAACAAGGGAGCTGAGAGTTTTTTGTGCATGGTAGCTGTGTCAGTTGGGCTAAGTTACCTCTGCTTTGCTTGCAATCAGGCAATTTGGGAACTTAGGTAACCTTGCCAGCTGGTGAGTCAAACTTTACAGAATCGCAGAATGTTAGGGGCTGGAGAGGACCTCAGAAGATCATCTAGTCCAGTCCCTGTGCCCCAGAGCAGGATCATGTATAATAGATCACACAGAAACGCATATAGGTGGATTTTTAATATCTCCAGAGAAGCAGAAACTTCAGAAGGGCTGAACTGCCTTGGTGCCTCCCTGTGCTAGCTGAAGAGCGAACCTGGACCAATGAGACTTGTGGGTGATGTGTACCTGATGTGACATGAGGGCGATACCACCCAGCATTGTTTGTGAACAGTTTGGGGGTCTTGTTTGTAGCCTATGTGACATTTGTAGTGACACATGGGATCTGATCTGTACCTGTTGGCTTGACACAAAGCTCAGTACTGCTGGTTCCTTCAGGCAGGCAGCTTGGGGAAGAGTGTCAGAAATGGGAGCAGGATTGCAGAAAGTTCGACATGCCCGACTAAGAATCTCACCTCACTCTGCCCTGCTTATCCAGGATACTTGGGCTTCACACAGCCTAGAGTGAATCACCTTTAATGAGTGAATAGCAACAGTAATCCAGGTGAAATGAGAATCTAAATCTTTGGATAATGACCCATTTGCTAAGCTCCTACAAATTCCTCTTCCATTTGATTTCACTGCTGCTATTTAAGTGATTGTTGTGGCAAAAAAACAGGGAGAACAGAGTAGTAAAGAAAACACTTTGTCCACAGGTTCTCTAGAGTCTTAGGGGAAAAAAAAAAAAATCAAAGATTATCAGTGATGGTCTCAGTTTTTAAAAGAAACTCTCAAGACAACATCTCCTAGGAAATATATTAGAACTTTGTTCCATGCAGGGGGAAGACGCAGTACTCCCTTCTGTGCAGGACTGGGCTGCCTGTATGCTTTGTGCCTGCAATTTGTCACCAGCATGAAAACTGCTCCTTCACTCTGTGCATAAAAATTCAGGGCAGACGGTGAGATATTCAGTGTCCATGCTGCACCAGTGTTGCTCTTTCAAAAGTTAGCGGTAGATTTGGCAGTGGAAATCTACAGGCCAAAGCAAAGTGTGTTTTTAAAATCCCGTCTAAAAATACAGTACTTCTGCCTCCAGCTTTGTTCGTTCCATTACAGAAAGGAGATTAGCACCTATAACCTTAGCTTTATAAATCTGGATCTGTAATTCAGAGCCTTAATAAGGTTAAGGACCTTTTTTCTGTTTGGTTTGGGTGTTTGGTTTTGGTGTGTGGTTTTGTTTTTGTTTTATTAAGGGCCTAATATTGCCTTCCAGTATCTGAAGGGGGCCTACAGGAAGTCTTGGGAGGGACTATTTACAAGGTCTTGCAATGACAAGACAAGGGGCAATGGGTTTAAACTGGCAGAGGGGAGATTTAGACTGGATGTTAGGAGGAAGTTCTTTCCAGTGAGGGTGGTGAGGCACTGGCACAGGTTGCCCAGGGAGGTTGTGGCTGCTCCCTCCCTGGAGGTGTTCAAGACCAGATTGGATGAGGTCTTGAGTAACCTGTAGTAGTGGGAGGTGTCCCTGCCTATGGCAGGGGGTTGAAACTAGATGGTCCTTGAGGTCCCTTCCAACCTTACCATTCTATGATTCTAATCTGAAATCAACTAAACCTGAAATCCACTAAACCTGACAGAACTTTTTTCCCCACCAATTTTCTTGGGTTCAAGATCAGGCTCAGAGTAAAGTGAATCATATCCATGTCAGATGAATATGGAGAAGTCTTTTTTTCACTGATTTGTCTGCATTCAAGATCAGGCTAGGTAAAGTAATCTTATCCATACCAGATGTATACGGAGAGGTGTGCCTGACTAGACGTACAAGTTCAATCCATGAACATCGTCTCCACAAGACCCTGCTGGTATGACCAGTACTAGCATGGGTTGCTTTGCTGCCCAAGCCAATGCCAGAGGCAGTCAGCATACATGCTCATAATGGATAAGATCACCTTTTGCTATTTTTCTTTAATTTGATATCTACTGGAGTGAAACTTTCCTCCTAAGACTCCAAGTGCGGGAAGCGTGAATTTCATGGCAGCTGTGAGACTAGCAGTGAGAGTGCAGGGAAGTTGCTTTGGTGTGAGCTGTTGTCCAGTTCCCCCAGGGCAAGCTTAGCGGTGCCTTGATGGAATGGAGACCTGTGACTTCGTGCTGGTAGAAGGAGGAGTCTTTTCAGCAACACAGTTCAACTCTGATCCTAGGAGAGCGTGGAACTGGGACAGGGCCCAGCAGCTGTACAGTGGGCTGTGGGTGGTTGATGATGGTTAATATTGGATAATTTCTTCTACTCCATCTTGAAACATTGAGACCATTTTGTACCGTGGCCTAATTGAATTTCTGTATCAAGTTTCAAATCAATGTTGGTCTGTTTTGTCAAGATGACGTTAACAGGTTTATGGTTTTTAACCTCTCTTGGTACTGTCAGTCATAAATCCACACCTGATTCTTGTTCATGCATTTGGATCCTGAGTGTTGTACACTTCATCTGAACACTTTTAAGAAAAGGGGCTAACAGAAAGAAGCGTTGTGATTTGGATTCTTTTTTTTGTCTTTCTCTCTTTCTGGCAAGGGTAAAATAGGAGCTCTGTTGGGAGCAACTCAGCAAGTGAACTTTCAGAGCCAGCAAATTCCAGTGTTGCTGCCCAGTGGGACCGAAGAGTATATCATAGGACTAGGCTGGCAGCTCATCCAGAGAGGCAGCGCATGGCATGCATACCAAGAGCTGGACACGAAGCCCTTTTCTGTCCACCTCTTCCATTCCCTCAGTAAATGGGAGGACATTTGCTCTGAGATTCAGAGGAATACCTCAAGTGTATACCTCCTGAGATTCAAAGGAATACTTCAAGTGTAACTCCTCTTTCCTGAACAGAGTCCCATGTCAAAGTGCAACAAACTATATATATATATATATATAAAAATAATTTATATATATATATAATTTTTATATATATAGTTTATATATATATATATTTTTATATATATATATGTCTATAGAAAAAGCTGTACACACACAAATGTGGATGTATCAATATAAATATGGATTGCACCATTTTTGGGGTTACTCCAATGTACCAATCTCCAGCGCGTCTGTGTTTCAGCATTAATGGCTCCAGCTCTCAGCTTCCCCATTTCACAACAGTATCTTTTTGCCCTTGTAAAGCTGACTTTGGAGACTATCATTAGCCTCTCCTGCAGTTGCTGTTCATATAATAAAGGGGAAGCTTATAGGTGTGCCTGGCCTTGAAGGCATTCAGGGCACTCATGGGGTCCCACTGGATCTGTACCGCTCAAGTTCAGACCCACTAATGTGGTTGGAAGCTTCGTGATTATCTGTTGTGGTATGCCCAAGGTTTTTTCAGTCAGTGTCTGTATACTTTAACCTACCACTGAAATTTAACTGGAGGATGAATCATGCCCATTCATCTCAATAGCAATGAAATTATGTCAGTAATTGTGTTAGCTTCCACAGATGCTCTTCTGAAGTGCCCAGAGAGAGGAGAGGTG
Source organism: Eubucco bourcierii (assembly GCA_013396675.1). Classification (NCBI taxonomy): domain Eukaryota; kingdom Metazoa; phylum Chordata; class Aves; order Piciformes; family Ramphastidae; genus Eubucco; species Eubucco bourcierii. The sequence continues at coordinate 370,513 of VWZE01007638.1, read as the reverse complement.
GGGCTGCTGGCACTTCAAACCCTCAGAAAGGTCTTGGATTCCAGGTAATGCCAACTCCTTTGCTGTAAAAGAAGTCAATGCCTTGGGCACCACTTCATCTCTGGAGCAGAAGCTCAGGAACCACTGGGAGAGGACCAGTGTATTCATGTGGTCTGGGGAACTGCTTTTCCAGCAAGAGGAGTCAGGCAGATAAGGAGCTGGCAGCGCTGAGTTCCAGCCCATCTCCACCAAAATAACTCCCGTAGTGCTGCCTTAATCCAGGCAGATGACTTGAAGAAACTTGCCTTAGCTTGAAGGCTGCTTGGCTTTAAAATATAGTAGCAGAGTGCTTCTTGGTACAAGTGGCTGCTTTTCAGAGTTTAGTCTAAAGCCCAAGCAACAGAGCAAGAATGTATTCTAAATTTATTCCAACTTGTCCCTGTGAGTGCATAAGACTGCTACAGAGTGCCTTCAGACATCCTGAACACCACAGACATAGGTGGGTATGAGGATGTCCCTCTGCCTTGCACATATCCAAGCACCCAGCTTGCCTTCCAGAGTGGCCTTTAGCTATGTGCTGCGGTGAGAATGTCAGCCACATGTTCTGGCTTTGTGAATGACTCTGGACACAAGGGCATATTGCATCAGTCTCTACTATCGTTGTGTCTGCAAGAAAGGTGGAGTCTGCTTTGAAAACCGTGTTGTGCCCTATCCTAACACCCAGGCAAAAAGTGTTTCAAAATGTTTGTGTTCTATGTGCCAGTGTGGGTGTGTTAGATGATGCAGAGAAAAGCCACAAAGCTGTCATATTCTGCAGTGTTTCCCCCTCTGCAGTTCTCTGTGGAGTCTGCAAGATGTGCTGTGGTGAGATGAAGTTGTAAAGTGGTGAAGTGGTCCTGGACTTCTGACTGGGGAACTGTTCAAGTAACGAAATGTCTGTGGGATCAACCTTCACTAGGAGCCTCCTCTGCCCCCTACAAATGCACAAACAACTGACAAGGACAGATGGTTGTCTCCTGTTATGTGGCCTAGCAATGAGTGTTAGTTTGCAGTGGCGTTTCACTCACCCATACCACTTACCCTGGGTCTGAGTTGGATTCTTGAATCATTATGTCACATTTCTGCTTTTACCTTGTTTCTGAGAAATGCCAAAGTTCAGTCTGGAGCAGTTTAGTTATGGTCCCTGAGCGCTTAATTGTGGTCAGCTTTTGAACACAACTTCTGCTTGTCAGGACAGTGCGGAAGGGCACCTTGCTGCTTCATTTCTACTTTCTGGTAATTTTGAGTTACAAATGCTTGGGGAGATCTTTCATTTCTGTCCTGTTATGTTGTACTGCAGGTTGCAGTAGATGTGCTGTAGTTTGGACCCTCTGTGTTCATGCTGGTCATCTCAATGGGCTTGCACCTCAGATGTGCACCTGGAGCTGAGTAAGGCATTTGACTCTGTCCCACATGACATCCTGGTCACCAAACTGGAAAAACATGGGCTTGATGGGTGGAGCACTGCTGGATAAGGAATTGGCTGGATGGTCACACACAGAGAGTGGTGATCAACGGCACAATGTCCACCTGGAGACCAGTGACAAATGGTGTCCCTCAGGAGTCAGTGCTGGGACCAGTGCTGTTTAACATCTTTGTCAGTGACATGGACACAGGAATCAGTGCACCCTCAGCAAGTTTGCAGATGGCACCAAGCTGTGTGGCACAGTCGACTTGCTAGAGGGCAGGGATCCGTCCAGAGGGACCTGGACAGGCTGGAGAGGTGGGCCCAGGCCAACCTCATGACATTCAACAAGGCCAAGTGTAAGATCCTGCACCTGGGTAGGCACAATCCCAAGCACAAATACAGGCTGGGTGGCAAATGGCTGGAGAGCAGCCCTGAGGAAAAGGACCTTGTAGTCTGGGTTGATAAAAAGCTCAACATGAGCCTGCAGTGTGCACATGCAGCCCAGGCAGCCAACCAAGTCCTAGGCTGCATCAAGAGAAGCGTGGCCAGCAGGGCAAGGAAGGTGATTCTGCCCCTTTACTCTGCTCTTGTCAGACCCCACCTGGAGTACTGTGTGCAGTTCTGGAACCCTCAGCACAAGAAGGACATGGAGGTGTTGGAGTGGGTCCAGAGGAGAACCACAAAGATGATCAGAGGGCTGGAGCAACTCTCCTATGAGGACAGACTGAGGGACTCAGAGCTCTTCATCCTGGAGAAGAGAAGGCTTCCAGGAGACCTTATAGTAGCCTTCCAGTATGTGAAGGGGGAGGAAGTTCTTTCCAGTGAGGGTGGTGAGGCATTGGAACAGGTTGCCCAGGGAGGTTGTGGCTACTCCCTCCCTGGAGATGTTCAAGACCAGTTTGGATGAGGCCTTGAGTAACCTGTGCTAGTGGGAGGTGTCCCTGCCTATGGCAGGGGGTTGGAACTAGATGGTCCTTGAGGTCCTTTCCAACCTTACCATTCTATGATTCTATGTTGATTGGAAACTAGAAGGAATGTTTTCTTTACCGAACAGAATGTTTTCCAAGAAAACAAGGACTTGATGTTATGTTTTGCAGTCCCCACACAATATTTTGACATGACATCATTGGACTTTGTGATCTTAAGGGACTTTTCCAAACTAAACAGTTCTGTGGTTCTGTTGTGCAGTGCCCTGAAGGACAGAGCACGTGGACTAAATCCCGCAGGGTTTAGGAATTGTTTTGTGAAGCTGTGGGCACAAAAAGCAACTTTCAATCTCAGCATGTCAGCCCCAAGTGGTGTGAGTGACTGCAAGCTGATTGTATATTGTATAACTGTGCTGAGTCTTACCTCTGGTTCTTCACTTGGTTCTGCATTCGGGAGAGTGTCCTCTGTAAACTCCTAGCTTTTTTCCCTTTAAAATATGACAGAAGTTGAATGAGAGGAAGCCTCTGGTGCTGGGAGGGAGCAACAACTCATCCTTTCATTCAACAGCAAAACTCAGGAGTTCACCCTGGTTTTGTGAGATGTGATTCTATTCTGCTTTGTGGGTTTTTAATTCAGAGGCCAGCAACCTGATTTTCCATTTGTGATTTCACTATTTCCCCCTGCCCTACAGATGTGGTAGCAACTAAGAAAATAGCAGCAGCCCAGCCCAGGATTTTATATGTTAGCTCTAGAATATATTGCAAGCATCTTCTTTAGGCTGTATTTATTGCTCCCTGCTGACACTCAGCTTTATCACTGCTTAGGAAATTTGCTTAACTCTCCCTCGATGCTGTGAGAATGTAAGTTTCAGAGTATAGAAGTTTCTTGATCATAAAAATAAATGATGTTTGGTTGCTATTAGAAAATGTGTGAAAATAACCTTAATTCCCAAAGTGGTACAAAATCTTGGGGACAGAACATGGAGACTCCTTGTCTAAATCTGGTGAGAGTGGTATCATGAAAATATAATTATTTGCTTTGAATTTTCTAACTGAGTTTCCAAAATTTGATGTAAAAGAAAGACAGAAAATTGTTCCAGGTTTTATTGGCCTAAAGTGATTGTTAGGGCTTTCTTGCAGCAATTTGTTGTTGTTTTGGGTTTTTTTGGGTGGGTTTTTTTTTTTTTTTTTTGTTGTTGTTGTTGTTGTTGGTTGGTTGGTTTTGTTTTTTAACTCAGGAGAGTGTTATTTTCCAGTAAAATAAAATAGTTTGATTTGGATGTTATTAATGAATGCAAAGGAAAATGGGAGATATTAGCTTCACATGGGTGTTTAGGGCTTTACATAAAACTGAGACCTCCATCTGTCCTCCTCCTTATTTAATCAAAAGATTGGTTTAAATCCGTTGTCTGCTGTAATTGGAGCAAGACCTCCAACTTGAAAAATCCTGCCTCTTCAATAAGTATCTTACCAACTGTGCTGTTCTGCTGTTCAGTGAGTTCTGCATCTCTCATTCTCTGTGGAAGTTGCTTGATTTTGTGAAAAATATTTGAGTTTCACTGGAGCAGGATTTGGAAATGTGTGTTGCTTTAGCTACCGGAGCAGGCAATAGAAACACAATTTTCTCCATCACGATTTTGGTATTTCTGTGAAGCAGAATGACTTCAGCAGAAGAGGTGGAGAAGAATGAAGAAATCTATTCCGTTCTTGCAAAGGGGGTTTGAATGCATATTTGCTCACCCAAAGCTGTTTCCAAGGAGTGTCTAAATGGCCTTGTATGCTAAAGACTTGAAAAAACCCATATTTTTCTCCCATTCAGAAATGCCAAAATTACCCATTTAATAATTCTGAGTCTGGAACTTTTAATTGTATGTTGAAGGGGGAAAAAATGGCTAGAATTTTACGTTAGTTGTACCTGTATTCGTGGCTAGTTCCCACTGCTCTGTACCCACATTTCATAACTACATCATTTACATAGACATAAGAACACCAGGTTTGATGAGCTTTCAACTCAACGTTAGGAATCACCAAATCTGGGAGAACCTTGAACCAAGGCAGGAAAGCTGCTTTCTGCCACCTTTACTCCTGTGAAGACCTTTACTACATGTACAGCCCTCACAACACAGGGTGATAAAACCTAAAGAGAGAGGGGGGGAAAAAAGCCCCAAACTTCATCTTTTCTAATATAGTTTCTACATCATGAGTGAGATGATCAGAGTAGAGCGAGTGACAGGTATTTGTATAATACCTATTCACTGGCAAGACTCCCTGCTGCAGGGAAACTGTATTTGACAGATGCTTCAGAAAAGGTCTGGATCATCTGCAATTGTAATTTTGAAGTTTTTATGAATGTTAAACTCAAGCAGCAAACACGTAAAGAACACCTCTTCCAGGGAGTGACGCAGAAGCAGCTCATTTTGTCATTTCTTCTAGGTCTAGACTAAACCAACACCGTTACGCCGATGCACCATAGCTGCCTATGAGAACAAAGGCTGCCTTTCTGAGTCAGGATGAAGCCTGTTTTCCAGTGGAGTTTTGCCAGGGAAAGGCAGAACCTCAGCTGGACTGTAGAAACGGAGCCCTCAAAAAACCTCTCCACTGTAATTGCTTCGTCAAACTGCTAAAAATATTGAATGGAAAAATGCAAGTATTAAGGAAATGAGGTAGAGTTGGGCTTTTTGAGCTGGCTGGCTTCCAGTTTCTTCAGCTTCCCAGAATCCTTGCTGTGAAAATGAAGAGCTCCTTGTAAATCTCAGAAACCTGTCAGTGTTTTTCCTCTCATGTGGCCCTGCTGGTTCACGGAGTACAGCTCATGGGGAGAGCTGTCAGTGTTGAGCAGCAAGTACGGAGCTCACAACTTCTGCGATTCCTTTGCAACAAATGCTTAAACACAAGACCAAACCATGGCCTTCCCAGAGATCTGTCTTGCAGGGCAGCTAGAGAGAGCAGGCTTCAGAGAAGCCACATGGCTCAGCCTGCTACTGTGCCTACCCACAAGACCGGCTCTGAGAGGGATATGTGGAGCCATCTTCTGTGGCCTTGCCAAGCAAAAAGCATTGAAAAGATTTCTTTGGACATGGGGAGGTCCTCTTCTAAAATGATCTGCACGTAGCCAGAGTGCCTGGTGCGACGTCACATTACAGGATGTGAGAAAATAGAAAATGCAAGTTTTGAATTTCATGCTGCTGGAAAGAAGTCAAGAGAAACCAGTATCCCAGCTGCAAGAGCAGACAGGAGACACTCTTAATGGGTTTAACGTGCAATATAGAGAAGCCAAAGGGCTGGAGGTTTGCCTTGTGCGGTAAAAATGTAGCTGCTCAGCAAGAGGCAGACGGTTTGAGTTTAATGGCAATTCATACATGGAGGCTGTCTGGGAGGGTGCAGTAAGCACAGTGTGCTCTTGCACCTGCAGAAGCTCCAGCCATCTTGGTGCTATAATGAGGGTGGTGTACTGTACAGCTAGCAAGGACTTCAGACCTTCTGCAGCGTATCCTGTTGGGAAGAGGCACTCTGGCTGGTGATCTGGTCTGCAGAACTGGCCCTGCCCTGTAGCTGTCTTGCCTCTGCTCATCAGGTTCTACGTGAGGGACTGTAACCTGCTCACTCGCTATACGTGACGGTGTTTATGCTGGATCAGATATAAGAAAACTGTATTTTCAGGATTGTCAAAGCATGCCAGGATGTGGCCCATGTTTTGGGAAGCAGGGGATGGTTTGCAAGGGACATCTCCAGAACTCCCCTACCAGTTACGTCCCCCAACAGTTGGGCCATGAAAGGTGTTTGCTGTGTACAAAACTGAGCCAAGAATAAGCTGCATGTTTCAACCACATCATTGCAGATTCCTGGAAACAAAGCCTGCCTTCATGCTTGGAGGGATTTCCTTCTTTGCCAGGAACCACAGGGAAGAGCAACAGAAGCTTTGGCTGTAAACCCCTGCTGAAGGTGTACTGTCCTGGGTGAGCACATACAATACCTCTCACTGTGCTCACCTAAAGCCTTGCCAGGATGAGCCTTTGCCTACATGCCTTAGCAGTCATTTCTGATTCTCAGAAGTGAGAAAAATAAGCGACTTCTGATGAGCATCCCACCCAGAGCAATGTAATGCAACCATGGGTAATGTCCTTGGCATCCACATTTCACTGGCCAGCAAACAGCTGGTGAGGCTACTGGGAAGGACAGCATCACTGCAGAGGCTTTTTGCTGGCTTGTGTTGCCATGCCATGTTAAAGAGAGGATGTATGATCTTGTGATTAAGATCAGGAACTGGAATTCAACCTCATGAAATTCAACAAGGCCAAGTGTAAGGTCCTGCACCTGGTTAGGCACAATCCCAAGCACAAATACAGGCTGGGTGGTGAATGGCTGGAGAGCAGCCCTGAGGAAAAGGACCTGGGGGTCTGGGTTGTTGAAAAGCTCAACATGAGCCTGCAGTGGGTGCATGCAACCCAGACAGCAAGCAAGTCCTGGGCTGCATCAAGAACAGCGTGGCCAGCAGGGCAAGGGAGGGGATTCTGCCCCTTTACTCTGCTCTCATCAGACCCCACCTGGAGTACTGTGTGCAGTTCTGGAACCCTCAGCACAGGAAGGACATGGAGGTGTTGGAGTGGGTCCAGAGGAGGGCCACGAGGATGCTCAGAGGGCTGGAGCAGCTCTGCTATGAGGACAGACTGAGGGACTCAGAGCTCTTCATCCTGGAGAAGAGAAGGCTTCCAGGAGACCTGATAGCAGCCTTCCAGTATCTGAAGGGGGCCTACAGGAAGGCTGGGGAAGGATTATTGACGAGGTCTTGCAATGACAGGACAAGGGGCAATGGGTTTAAACTGGCAGAGGGGAGATTTAGACTGGATGTTAGGAGGAAGTTCTTTCCAGTGAGGGTGGTGAGGCACTGGAACAGGTTGCCCAGGGAGGTTGTGGATGCTCCCTTCCTGGATGTGTTCAAGGCCAGGCTGGACAAGTCCTTGAGTAACCTGTAGTAGTGGGAGGTGTCCCTGCCTATGGCAGGGGGTTGGAACTAGATGATCCTTGAGGTCCCTTCCAACCTTACCATTCTATGATTCTATGATTCTTAACTTCTAGCTCTCACTTTTCTGTCTGTTCAGAAGAGGCAAATAACATTTACTATCTCTTTAGGATAGGATGTGGCTTTGATCATCTAACACAATGCATCTTTGATCTTTCCACTGCAACAGTGAAGTTGAGGGGCAGCTGTCTCAAGCTCCAGGTGGTGGTGTGGGCTGTACAATGTGTGATAGAGCAATCAACCACCTGATTCTCACTTTAAGATCATAAACAGAGGATGAACAAGATCAAGCTGGATTCAGAATTTGTCTCACCCACAGGTTTTCGCATTGATACGGATAAGCCATTACCTACGTTACCGCTCTCACCGCCGCTCGCCCTTCCCAGGAAAGTAGATGCCCAATCACAGGGCAAGATGAGTCAAGTTCCCACACACAGATTTCATGAAGGGGCCCTGAGATCCTCAACTGTAACTTAGTTGTTTGATTCTTAGCTAGACATCTGAAGAACTCTAAGGCAGCTTTTTTCTGGGCCTGTAAGGTGACTTCCATCTCTGTAAAATGGTAATGGTAACGCTTCCCTGCCTCAGAGCTGCTGTGAGAGCTCTGTGCAACTCTTGGGCCAGACAGTTCAAAAACTAAATTGTGACCTATTTGTACTGCACAGAACTCCCATCATGCTTCTTTCCTCCGTCTGTGATGGTGCCTAAAGCTTGACTGGCAGCTGAAAAGCAGAGGTGCTACAAACTGATGTGTATTTTTGGGAAAGCATTGCCAAAGTCTGCAGGTGACCCTGTACTTTCTGGTCATGTTCTGGATGGCGCTGCTGACTGCAGGCTACTCCCTGAGGCAATGTCAAGGTCGGCCTAGCTGATAAGCTTGGTTAAGGCTCTTGTCATTTTGGCAGCTCTGCTTTTGATGAGGAGCTCTCAGGCTGTGAGGTGACATATTGGAAAATGTGTCTGTAGCTTCTGCAGTGGGGCATTTGGCTGCAGGTCTCTTGTGGCAGTGACAAGGAGGTTCTTTGTCCTAGTGAGCACTGTGGGAGATGTTTTTTTCTTACACTAATGCAGTCCTGCTGGTATTGATGATGCACCTGGGAGGACTTGAAGACTTTGCCTTATGGTGGAGGCATCTTGCACTGGCTGCAGATTTACCCTCCCCAGTTGGTGTCCACAGGGAGTTTTTTTTTCTTCTCAGCTGTGCTAGCACTCCAGGTGGGGTATATCAGTCAGGCTTACCCCAATACAGGGAAGTCCTGCTGCTTAACTCCTGATGCCACAGGGAGAAGAGGCTATCTGCTCCCCCTCTAAAGAGGCTTCACATGCTTTGCTGCCTTGGGCTGTGTGCTCCCAGCACAGCACTTTGCTGAATCAGAGCATGTCCCATGTGGTGCGTTTTGCTGCATCATAACAGCTTTACGCAATCTGACAGCTCTGGCAACCTCTGCTCCAGTGAACCCCAGAGCTAAATGAGCAGGAGCTCTGCCAGCCAGGCTTGTGGTGTGTTTGGAAAGCCATGTGGGTGAACTTGTACAGCACCTGTCAGTATTACTTGCATTTGGTTTGGTTCCTCCCTTCCTTTTGTAAGAGATGAAGCAAAAGAAAACTCCTCCTGCATGACCTTTGGTTTTGGTTGGGGTTTTTTGTTTTTTGGGTTTTTTTATTTGCTTGCTTGCTTGCTTGTTTGTTTCATGATGATGTGGTTTGTCCAGTTTACAGGTTAGTCTTCTGAAGCCTGGGATGCTGTCTCCACTTGTGCTGGGGCTGCTCCAACACATAGACTCAGTGAATGATTCTCATTGCAGGGACTTGAAGCTGGACAATGTGCTTCTGGACTATGAGGGTCACTGCAAGCTGGCAGACTTTGGAATGTGCAAAGAGGGCATTCACAGTGGCATTACCACAGCCACCTTCTGTGGTACACCAGACTACATCGCTCCAGAGGTATAGGAAACCTTTCTTTGACCAGGAAAAGTTGGTTGGAATGTGAAAAGCATAGGTTAGCTTTGGAACAGCAAGCAAACTCTCTGGTGTTTTTAGCTGCTCCTTATCTGACTGCTAGGTACAAGGTTTTCTCCTAAATGTATGCTTGTATTATCAGTTCCTTGTACAAGCAAAGATAAATAAGCCTTCATGCTGCTGTAGGCATCAAGATATGCTTATATGCTTCTTAAGGAAATGTGAGGTGAAGAAATGGAGGGACAGCTGCAAAAATCTTGATAGAAGCAAATACAGATACTGGCACGGTTCAGTTTGAAGGAAGATTGAGTATTTCCTCATTTCCCAATTCCTTTTTCTACCTCTTCCCATTCTCTATCAGTTCCCAATCTCACTATAAAATTAAAACACACCTCTTCAAGGACCAGTTGCCCTCCAGATGTTGCTAAATGTTCTGACAGTTTCAGATCATTCTTCATCACAGGTGAATTTTTGTCTGTGGTTGATGTTTGTGCCTTGCTCACAGTCCTCTCCAGTGAAAGCCTTACCATTGGAGCAGAGTAAGAATTTCCTTCCAAGGGTCAAGGAAAAGGCAATGTGAGCCAGCACACATGACTGTTCTGCTGCTTCTGAGTCTCAGCTAGTTTTGCTCATGTTTTTTTTTGCTCATAGTTTTGCTAGTTTCTCATGGCTTGTTTCCCCCAGGTGAGCCTGTGAGCAGCCAAGCTAGTTTAGTCCTTGTTTAATGCATCTGGTGTACCTCTGTTCTGCTCTGGGGTTTTCCAGCTTGAGATCACCTGTATGTTCCTGGATGCGCAGTCAGCCTAGCAGAGAGCAATGCTAGGATGTAGCAAGAACTTCTGCATTAATATTTCTAAATACTTTTTCCTTTCCTGCTGAGTTTAAGAAGTTTCAATGTTAATATTTCTTTCCCATTCCTTCAGATCCTGCAGGAGATGCTCTATGGCCCTGATGTAGACTGGTGGGCCATGGGTGTGCTGCTGTACGAGATGCTGTGTGGCCATGCGCCTTTCGAGGCAGAGAATGAGGATGACCTCTTTGAGGCGATTCTGAATGATGAAGTTGTCTACCCAACATGGCTCCAGGAGGACGCAGTGGCAATCCTCAAAGCAGTGAGTTCTTCTGGCTGTTTGTGTGCTCCCTGTCCTCATTTCCTTCAGCCTAAATCTATCAAGAGAAGACAGGATTTGGGGTATGGGCACTCAGAAATCACTGTGACCCTGACCCTTTCCTTATCTTGGATTGGAGGGTAAACAGAAAAAACATAATCCTTCTACACTTCGGTGTGTTTGCATAGTCATGTCCTTTATACAGTTCAGCAAGCAAAGTGTGCATGTCTGTGTGTCTGGGCATTCCCCTGCTGGCTTAATGTTTTACAACATATGGTCATCTTCCCGAACAGAAGCAGCAGGTATACACTGTATTTGATCAGTGGTGACTATGTGATTTCCATGTGACTGGAGTGGCAAATAAGTGAAGTGTTCGTGATAGTCTTTCATTTTAACTACTGGTAATGCCAACTGTGCCCCAGGGATTGCAATCTACCTGCATACAAAACCAAAAGTTTGATTTTTTTTTTTTTTTTTTTTTTTTTTTTTTTTTTTTTTTGTGTGTTTGGGAGTTAAAAAATGGGGCTGTGCAGCAAACAGTTTGAGAGCTATTGCTGGCTACACTTAGTTCTTGTTCTACCATATATTGCTGAATTTTCCCAGGAACTCTCTTTTTTCGTGTGCCTCAAATTTTTGCCTGTGCTGTGTGAATGAAACTGTTTAAGGCTGTTATAGGTTGTGTGTGGCAAACAGTGCGTAGTGCACTGGCACTGTCAAGCTTTACTGTAATGAATCAATAGGTGATTAAGTGATGAGGTTATTACTAAACAAATCAGGAGACCTAACCTGGCTGTTAGGTCTCCTAACATAGACATGACCTGGCTTATTCCTACTCCTGATGAAATCAGTATCTCTAAGCACCCCTTGGGAGAGAAGGATCAGAATATTAACTTTTCTTCCAAAAACACCGTGAACAGAGATGCATTTAAGACTGGATGATGGTAAATATTGTGGTAATAGAGGATCTGAGAACTACTTGGGTAAGATAGTAATTGATAGTAACTTGTGAAGCCCTGACTCAAAGAAATGAGGTAATGAATGATGTGGCTATTTGAAAGAAAGACTAGAGTTTGTTTTCCTCAGGTCTTTAGTAGCTTTCTGCTGAAAGGTTTCTGTTGTATAGGAACTGAGAAACTACTTTCTGTAGCTGAAAATGCATCTAATAAATTATACAGAGAACAACTGAGAATAAAATCTACTCCTTGAGAGAGTGAAGGGCTGTGCTTTGAAATCACAAGTTGTGCTCAGGAGTGGTTGTTTGTCATGCTGAAGCGCCTCTTGGGTTTTGGAAATCTGCAGCATACTTTTTTTTTTTTTTTTTTTTTTTTTAAAGTGATGTTCAGGTTTATTGCAGCTTCTGGAGCAGCATTCATGCTGTTGTATTGGGACTCTAGAGTGCTTGACCCAATTCTTCTTCTGCTGTGATAGGTAGTAGCAGAGTGGATTTGTTGCAGTTATCTTGCATAAGTATGAGGTGGAGATAAAATATGCTCAGATAGATGCTCATCCCAACAGGAATTCCAGGATATAATAAAATGTTATTTATGTCTTTGTTTCCTGATGAAATGCCTATGGCCAGTGCAAGCTGCAGTCACCCCAGACCCCTCTAGGCCATGTTCTGAGCCCAACTTTTAACTGCAGTCACCCCAGGCCCCTCTAGACCATGTTCTGAGCCCAACTTTTAACAGCAGGTCCCTGGCAAGCAGCATGATGAGAAGCACTGGAGAAAGAGGGTCAAGAATGGATGAGTGAGCTAAGAATTTGTATAGCGACCAGCCAGGGGTCTCCAAAACTGCACAACTTAGCAATTGCTGGTAACTTGCCTGAAAAGGGTCTCCCCTCCAGCTGCTCTGTCTGCTCTGTCATGTGTTGCTAATGAAACCCAACCAAAAGCAAAACTGCCTCTCTGAAATGCACATGCATTGCTCCAGAGAAGCACTGCACTGTCTGCATTGGGGAAAAGGCTGAAGTTAAGGACATCAGCCAGGAGCCTTGTGATTAACTAGTGGGAATTTGCATGAAATTGAAGGTTTTACTGAACCTTCAGTTCCTCAGTGTTTCTGTTCTCCCAGTGGCTGCTACCTGGAGATGACTTTTGTGTCGTGTTTTACTACACTGGTGATTGTTTGCTACAGTCTGAATTTTGGCAGCTTAACATTAGTTGCTTTTGGGATAAAAGTACTCTTCACTAGAAGAGCTCCTCATTTCCTCCTCCCTTTTTTATGCTGGGTTTTTAGAGGCATCAGACCATGTTGGCTTTAACAGGAAGGAAACATCCTGTCATGAGATTGTCTGGGGCTCTAGATGAAAATGGAAGAAACCCACACACTTCGATTTCTTTTGAATGATAACAAATGTGATCACTGCTGAGATATTATATTTCCAGTGTACTGATAATGTTTGCTCACTATTTTTAGGTGTCCAGAGTGGTGAACCTGTCTTTCTTTGTTCCCTTGTGGCTGTTTTATGAAAGAAGACAGTGTACTTTCTACTTATTAAATACAGAGATTGTTTTCTGATAGGCTGCTGATGTTAATATTATTTCTCTTAGATACAGCATTGTTACTATGCAAGCATCTTCTAATCACTACTATGTTTACCTCCAACAAAAAGTGAACTTGAGCTTCCTGATTTACAGCTGTGTCAGTGTGTTCTAACCCATGATATTAAGAACTCTGGAAAATTGGAGCACTCAGCTGCTACAGTGACATAAATGATAATAAGTAATTACATAACAGGGGAAGCCTGTGCAGGACCAGGGAATTAAACCCGGGATCTCTTATATTGCATGCTAAAGTCTTAATAGCCTTAATAACTGGATTATTCCCTCACTAAAAGTTGTGGCTTCTAATCTTGAACAGGAGTAGTGATAATTCACTTAGTCTTGAGTGGTACAATTCATGAGAATTTGCTAGGCTTGAGCAGTACAAAGCTCTGAAACAAAAATCGAATTCTTCCAGGAAGATGCAATTAGATGCTTGTGCTTAGAGATGCTCTGCAAATAGATATATCTAGGTTTAGAAAGCATTTGATCCATTTGTCTTCATGAAGAGCTTCACTGTAAACAAGGATAATAGATTTTAGGACCCATTTCACAAATGTTGTTGTTCAATTTTGCTTTTATTTACAATAATTGTGTTTTACCCATTTCCTCACATCAGAAACCACCTAATTTCTAAAGGTTGCATCCTATTCATCTTTGAGTTTCCTGAAAATCACTCAAAATCCTAGGACCTCATTTAAGTTACATTTAAGTGCTTTTGAGCACTGGAACCAAGGAAGGCAAAATCAGCCTCAGCGCCCTGGGACCTTGTGTAGAAATAATTGAAAGCATAAATATTTGTGCTCTAGAAAAAGGTTTTATCTATTTCCTTTCTATGGTTTTGGGTTTAGGGTTTTTTTTTGTTTGGTTGGTTTTTGTCCTTGGTATTTGCCCCTCAATAGTTGAGGAAGGAGCAGGGCAGAGCAGGATCTTGCTACAGAGGAAGGAAATAGAAAAATGTCATTCAGATTCCCTGCTCCATCTGAGCAGGTCAGAGGTATTGCTGGTTCAAGTCAGGCAATGAGGACTCAAATGGAAGCCTCCCCTGCTCGTGTGAGCAGGTCAAAGTGGGCATTGCCCTTTGTCAATGCAGTCAAAAGGTGTTTAAGTTACAGGGTTTGTGTCAGTATTTGGAAAAACTTCTCTTGTACGTTGCCATCAACTGACACAGGAGTCAGCAGAGTCAGATGATGCAGAGACTGAAACTTTGTGAGCTCACGGAGAGCAGAGGCTGCCACACCGTATCTCTTACGGTGAGAGGGCAACTGGAGTTCGCTTTGTTACAGAATGTTGGTGCTCAGGGTTCGTGAATTGTCGCTTTCAAAAAGTGCTTGAGCAAAGGAAGTGTCTCTCTAGGCAGGCAGAGGCTTTGAGATTCTGCTGAGCTAACTGCAACCGAAATGCAATCCCCCTCGATTCCTGTAAGTGAGGATGGCATTTTGGCAGCACTTTTCGCTCCCTTCGTGCGTAACTCAAATGCAATTCAATCACAATGTCTTGCTTACAGCCAGGCTTAGAGAGAGGGGGAAGAGTGAAGGGACATAGTGAAAATTCGGTCTCAAAAGTTGGCATGTGATGGAAAGCAAATTTACAGAGAAAGCTGCAGGAATTTTCCAGATGTATTTTCAGAAGAGGAGAGAAGGGCTAATCCTATTGAGTTGCTCCATGAACTGATGATCTGAAGTAGCCATGGTTGACCCAAAGGCTGACCCAAACTTGTGTAAGTTACTGCAGCTGTGATGGTTTGGGAGTTCCCCACCCCCCACACTTTGTAAAATCACCCAGACTAGAACTCAGCTAGCTGGAAGTTAAGGACTGAAGCTCTATTTACAGCTCAGCACAATGTACAAGCAGAGATATACAAAATATACAGGAGTATTTACAGAAATATACAAGTTAAAGGTAATACAGAAACACAACTCCCCTCCCAGAAATCAGAGACCCAGGAGGGGCTCCCAACCACCCTTCCACCTTCTCCCCACCCCTCTACCTTACCCCAAGGTTTGCCTTACACGCGAGGTGAGTTTGGGGATCAGCCAGCGTTAGAAGAGAAGTGGTCAGTGAGGTTACTCAGCAGAGAGGAGGAAAAAAAGCCAGAAACTAGACCTGAGATGCTGTGCCCCAGAGACTGACTTGTCTTTGTTTTTTATTCTTCTCTTAAACATCTCAGCAAGCCTATGAGTGAAGTAGACATCACCATTGTTTCATTTTCACAGCCTGTAGTATGATTTTCTCTATTAAAATATTCCAATTAGCCTCAAACCAGCACGGCAGCATAGGTATTTTCACTCTCAGGACCAGGTAGCAGCGAGGGCTAGAAAGCAGCATCTCCCCAGGGAAGTGTTAGCCTTCTCCACCCTGGATATCTGAACTGAGCTGAATCTGCTAAAGCTGAGGGTGTCTCTTGGTGTTTGTGTGCCAACCTTCAATCTTAATATCAACTCTGAAACACTTCTGGCCTAGCTGAAGTGATCATTCCAAAAGTGCGGCTTGGGCAGCCTCGCCTGTTGCTGTGTGATTTGGAGACACAAATGAGAATGAAGCCTGTGCTACCTCCAGCTGGTTAAAGACAGACAGCATTGAAGACAGCATTCATAGATTTTAGCAACTGGGCAAAAATGGTCCCACTCCAAGTGGTTTTCTTCTGAAAAATAAACACCAGGCAAGAAAAGAGGAAGATGCAGAGGAAACTGCCTGTGGTTTTAGCAGCCTGCACTCCTACCCAGTGTAAGTGGAACAGCATGGGGCGGGGAGGGGGGGGGAATCTAAATTCCAGTGGATTAGTGCAAAGAGAAGAGTTGAAAGATGAGGGAGCTCAACTCCTAGCAAACATGACCTGTGTCTTGGAGGAAAACAATGTCAGCAATATAATGACAAGGGTGCAAAAGAAAAACTTTATCTGTTTTTCTAGAGAACAATAGCCTGAAAGTGATGCTTACTCAAAAGGCAAATATTCTGGTTTGGTGAACTCTCTTCTGCTTCGTGTCACTGAGTTAATTTCCCCTCTTCAGATACCCTGGCACCCTCTGCACCCTGACAATACCACAAAAGGCTAACACACACATACACACTCACCCCACCACTTCCCTATCCTCTTTTAGACTTTGCACTTGCAGACTTGAAGTTCCCTTGGCTTTGTCACAATAACAGCCAGTGGCTGCTGTGTCTGGGAACTCAGTGCCTCAGACTCAGCCTCAGCAATAATGATCCTCTGTGGTTCCTGCTCTGAGGACCTGTGCTTTAGGCACTCAATTTTGGCTGCCAGAGTACAAGGTGAAGGAGCTGGGATTTCATTTCTGGCTTGTGCCAGCAGCCAGGTGGGAGCTTGCACAGTACTTGGGAGCACTACAAGGGAGAATGGTTAAGTGTGCCAAAATTTAAATGCAGCCTCTTTCCTTATAGAGAGCCTTGAAGCCTAATAAAAAAAAAAAAAAAAAAAAGCTCTAATCTAGAAAGGAGAAGCCTCTTTTCACAATCCTGTGAGCCCATGTCATAGCATAGCACAGAAACTGGTGCTTTTCAATTAGTTCAATTAAAAGAGCCACTCAAAACTTTCTATAGAAGTTTGTCATTTCATTGCTGCCCAGAAGAGTGAATATGAGGTGGCCTTAAGTCCCACGATCACCCAGGTGACCATCAGACACAAGAGATTCCCCCACAAGGTACTGTAATGAGTAGTCATAGTCATAGAATGCAATGGGCTGGAAGGGACCTCTAGAAGTCATCTAGTCCAGCCCCCCTGCAGCCAGCAGGGGCATCCCCAACTAGATCCAGTTCCTCAGAGCTACACCAAGCCTGACCTTGAATGTCTCCTTCACCACCTCCCTGAGCAACCTGTTCTACTGTTCCACCTCTGTCAGAGTAAAGAGCTTCTTCCTAATGTCCAATCTAAATGTACCTTGCTCTGGTTTAAAATCATTGCTCCTTGTCCTATTGCTACATGCCTTTGTAAACAGCTCTTCCTCAGCTTTCTTGTAGGCCTCCTTCAGGCTACCAGAAGGTCTCCCTGGAGCCTTCTCTTCTTCAGGCTGAACAACCCCAATTCTTTCTCTGTGGAGAGGTGCTCCAGCCCTCTGATCGTTTTTGTGGCTCTCCTCTGGACTGCCTCCATCAGGTCCATGTCCTCCTTGTGCTGGACCCAAAGATCTCTGCTGTTGTCAGAAGGCATGCTATTTTAAATCTTCACAATTCATACAATCATAGAATCATAGCAGTGTATTGCTCCACCAGCAATTTCTCTTCAGTTGATGGAGGAAAGACTGTGGTGATTATTTCAAAGTGTGGCCCAATTCTACCTTCATACGAGAGGTTAAATTAGGGAGCACTGATGGCGAGTTGAAGTGATTTGTGTGTCCATATGCATCCGTAGAAATAATCTAGATAGCAACTGGGGAGTGTGGAAGTGTGTGTGTGTGTGTGTGTGTTAGGGTTTTCTTCTTCCTTAAATTTAGAGGTGATATCAGGTAAGGAAAAACAGAGTTTGAAGGGCACCCTACTCCACCTCTCCTTCTAGTGGAAGTAACTTAGGAATTCTAAGTGGTGTCTCCTAATGAGAGAAAAATTTGATTATTATGTTTGTGAGTGTGAGATATATCCGGGACTTCTTGAGGAGTACAGGGTTTAGTTGGTTATTTCTTGCCATTCAAAAAAAAAAAATAATAAATTCAGAATCTTCTAATGTCCCTTGTGGTTAAAGCACAGGGCAGTTCCATCTGGCAGGATGCAGGATAACAGCTCCAGCAGAGCTCTTGGAGACTTGTGCTGTGCTGGAACCTTAATAAGCTGACAAGAAACAAGATTGGAGAGATATAGAAATTTCACCAGGGCACTCCGCTCAGGTGCAACTGAAGGGGAGAAAGCAAGTGAGCACTTAGCTGTACTGCAGGAGTGAACTGCCCATCCTAAGGGGATGCTGTCATGATTGCCCAAATCCATGATGAAGACCCCTTTTGTGTGCACTGCAGCTTATTTTCAGGCAGACTGAAACTGGATGGATGGGTGGTGAGTGCTCCATACTGAACCAGGCTGGTTCCACTGCAGTCAGCACCTTGAAAATGACATTAGTGAGGAAAGAAGGCAGAGGCCAAGGTTTTCATGCAGAAAGACTAAGAGGCACAGTTTTTAAATGTGATCTAAGTGAACAATCTGCACTGATGGAGAAGTGAAGGGACAAGAGCTTGTTTCAGACTGCTAGCAAGGATGTCTAAGTTCAGGAGACATGTGGATGGTTCAAGCTCCCTACTTGCTGCAGCTCTTACCCTGAACATCAGTGTGGAGGATGAGATTTTCTGAAGTGTCCTTTGGAGAAATTTGTTCTTGTATGCTGCACTTGCTCGGGTCCAGCACCACTGGATACTGGTCAGAGCTCTCTGTCATCTGCTCAGGTACTACAGTAACATCTCCATCCTCTCTGTGCACTAAAGCAAGCAGCACGTGTGCTTTGTTCAGCACATCCAAGCTCAGTGAGTGTGTGCTTCCTGCTGCCTTTGTGGCTCACCTTTTCCTGAAGTCCTGGGCAGTCTGTTTGGCCATTGTGTGACTTAGCACAAACCCGTGTCTGCATTCCCCAAGCCTCCCCTCAACACTTGCAAGGTGTGAAACGAGGCAGCCAGGTGCTGCTGGTGCAAGGTTGCCTACGAAGCTCCTTTCCATCACTCTGCACAAGGCTCATGTCCCCCCTCTCCACTTGCGTTCTACAGTTCTGTGCCAGGTTCTTTCTTTCCAACAGGCAGAAAAAGGCAGATAATCTGTTTCATATGCACTGCTGGAATAGCTAGAATGAGCTTGTTTCTGAATGAACCAGATGCTGGGAAGATTTTTTAGACAAAGATTAAAAGGAAAAGGAACAACACAATGCTGGACCCAGTGAAATCAAAGAGAGAACAAGATGAGCTCACTGCTTTAGCCTCAGAGCCGAGGAGCCTGTTAACAAAGGCAGATATTAAAAATGCTTTCAAATATGCCAATAAATTATTCTCTTTGGCATCTCTTCAGAGTTGGCGGGCTCCATAAATCCTCTTGCACAGTTTGATTAAGCTTCAGCTGTCAGAGTCAGGCCAATATTTGAATCTCTCTGTGAGACTCTATGCCAGTTCTCTGTAAATATTTTTTTTTTTTTTTTACTTTATTTTGTGTTTTAGAAAGGCTTTCATCTTTCATTTCCTGGTTGGCTCCAGAGCTTCTGCAGCAAAAGCAGGACTCTGGAGCCTGTCACTTCCCAACTGGGAAGGAGTTCTGCAGTTTTAAATTATCTGTTGTCTAGACCATATTTGCCATTAACACACTGTGTTGAAGTGGCAAGACCCTGCTCCACCACAGATCACCACCTTACCTCTTTTGCCTGAGCTTGCACATCCATCTCTGCTAACGCGCTCTTAATCTCTGCCTCCTAATTCACAAACATCAAACAGCTTTCCCCAGTGATTCTAATCTCTTCTATGGATTGATCACACACCTTTCAGAAGTGCTCCTTTTCCCCACAGATTAGTTTTATGCTTCTGAAGATTTCACTGAAATAACACTGAAGCCATCTCCACACAGCTTGCCAAGGCCAAATGAATCTTGGAGTCATTAGGTCTTTTACCTTTCCCTTTCCAAGAGGATGAAATTAGCTTCTTGTTTAAGTCCCATAGCATGCTGGTCCAGATATGCTTTGTAACAAAAGCTCTTAACCCAGCCTATTATAATGTCAGGTGTGACTCATCCTCCTCTTTACCACCAGGGACTGGCAAAAAAAAAGACACACCATTCATTGTGCCGACTTTTGTCTTCCCCCTCTTTTTCTGCTTGCTCCTAGTTGCTTGGACAGAAGTTGAGCCCAAAGTTGGGCTCTCTACTCAGTTCTGTCACAGTTGAACTGTGTGATTACAGACCCTCAAAGGCGTTTTGGTGAAGTTCCAGTCTTTGGGTAAGGCTCAAGGGTTTCATTGAGAACCTGGGTTCAACCTGGAGTAGGGAATGATTGCTGACTGATGGGACCAGCTCTCGCTGTGAAGCCATAGCAGAGGTGGCTTAGTCCACCTAACTGGGAGGTCTCAGCACCTCTCTAGGGGTAACAAATCTCCAACTATCCCATCTATTCAGGCCTATAGGTTTTACTTGCCCTTCCATCTTTGAATTTCTAACCTGCTGTATCTTTTCAGGAACTTAAAAAGTAAAAGAATTGAAATGTAACCAAGACCACAAAAAAGTTCCTTTGAAGTATTTTCCTGTGATTTTTTTTTTTCCCCTTAATTGGCCTTTACAGGTTTGTCTGGGGCTCTCTAGTCCCCTTTGTACTTGACCCTATGTAAATAGGCCACCCAGGACTCTGTAATAGATTCCTGCTTCCTCTTGACAAGACTATCAGCAAAGGATTAATCGTTTTCCCATGCAACCCTAGGGAGATTTTACCACTGCTTAGAATAAGAGTGGGATCATACCCCCAGCCTGTTAGTAAGTGCCATGCTCATTCTCCTCCATGTTTCCCTTACTCAGATTGATACATTGATTTAGTAATTGACCTGGGTATCCCCACATTGTACCTCTTACCAGCTGAGGTAATTTAAAAACAGCAGACAGGGTCTGAGACTGTCTGAGCAGCCTGTGCAGCTGGTGACCCATCTGAGAACTGAAGTAGACTCATCAGTTCTGAAAACACAGATTCCTGGAGTGACACTAGGGTCAAAACTTATGCTAAATATTCTTTATATCTAATGACTGAAGTTAATTTCTGGTTATTATTATTTATTACAGGACTAGCAAAGATAAAATTGCATTTGGTACCTGTGGCCTTTTCATTCTACATTAGTGTTTGCTGATAAGTGGGAGGAGACAGGGAAACAGGTAGAGGCTTCAGCACAGCGTGGGACACTCAGGCAACATTTAATTCCCATATTTTGGACCAAGTTCTCTGCTGGTGATAGTCAGCAAAATCACTCTGGTTTACACCAGCAGGAGATTTGGAGCCAGATGTCTGTCCTACATATGAGTTGCTCTATCTACCTTGGTTTATTTTGCTTGTCTGTCTGTCTTAGCACTGTTTGCAATACTGTTAATCCTTCTTCCCTCAAGCTTTGACTGGGCAGCATTGAGCAGCCATCTCTGTGTTAGGGAGAGGCAAGATCAAATTTATCTGCTTAATATCCACTACGCTGACATTTTGTCCTTCTTGCCTGCAGCTGGCACTTTGAACGTGTGACTGCTCTCACGCTCATTGTTAGTCTTCTGGCTTTCAGGAGCAGGGCCAGAGGTTTTTTTTTACTTCCATTTCCATTTCTTTTTTCTTTTTTTTTAAATCTGGAAAATGAAATAACAGAGATCTTACACTATTTCTTCCTCTTCCCCTCCTTAAATTCTGTTCAGCACAGCCTTGAACTTTTAATATCTGATACTGCATTTAGTGGACCTTCTCTGCAATGAAGGATTTCACCTACTCACAGTTTTCTGTAGAACTCTGTGCTTGGGTGGGTCACAATCTGGCTCAGCAGCATGATGAATTGTATTGGTACAAATCAGGGCTTTTAGCACTCAGCTCTAGTGTGAGGAGGGTAGAAAGCCAAAAGGCCACGTGTCCTCTAGTGGCTGCAATCAGAGAAGATCCCCAGTGTAAAACAGAAGGAGCATTTGAGAGCATCGAAATGACTCCCAAGTCCTATTTCGAGCAGCACAATCATCACTGAAGGTCAGTAGGACTTGAGCTTTCAAATGCTTGGCTCACGCTCACAGCCGAATTAATCACTGCAGTTTAAGTTACTAAGTATCAGCTGAGCTGCTGTAGATTAGGAGAACTTCCATGGGACAGATCTCTGACCACTCTGCTCCCAGCGACATGGAGCCTCAGGTGACACCGTTTAGTGAAGCGAGGCTGGGCTGAATCCCTTGCTTCCCGTAATGTATTGATGTGTCTGAGCCCTGGAATGCTCTTGTAACAAAGAAGTGAGGCACGATTGTGAGCACTACCCGAGCAGGACTGTGATGGAGGGTGATGGAAGGCCTGCCCAAGAGAGCAAAGGACAAAACTGTCTCAAAGCAAGCAGCTTTGTATTAAAAATGAAAATGAAACAAAACAAAGAGGAAAAAAACAAACAAAAAAACCACACACAAAAAAAAAAGGCAAAAAACCCCAAAAAACAAACCATTCTCTCTGCTATGCTAATGCCTCCTGGCTTCCAATCACTAAAAGTGATATAGACACTAGCAAACTGCCATAGAGCCATCTTTCTTCTCCTCTGTTTGGGGTGGGTGAGGGCTAATGAAACCCCAGACTGCAGATTTGTTTGCCTTACATAATAGGCAGCCAAACTGTTTTTGGCAACTGCGGCATTCAGTGGAGAGATTCATGGAGGGAAGCCTTAATTAGAGTAATTGCACTATTTATATAACGATTCCCTTTTGTCTGAGATCAACTAGATCTTTGAGAAATCTTATTTCCTTTCGAGTTAATTTCTGCCCTGTTAGTTTAGCTCATGAATCTTAATGAAGATGAGTATGTTGGATATGTCCTCATCTCCCTGCTCTCCCTCATTACTAGAGGGGAGACTGTGGGGCATTAATCTCCTCTGCTGCTGCTTTTCACTTCGTTAGCAACACGGGAGAAACACCAACAGGCAGGAACTGTTAATAGTGTGTGCAGGGAAATCTTGCTTTCCTTTTGGTCTGGGTTTCACTGTTACATTGGCACAGTCCTGGATACGGGTCCTCTGAGGCATGTGAGGTGATGGAGAGGAGATGAGACTGAGGGTCTGCCATTGAATTTGTGACAGGCTGTTCTTGGTGTCCTGGCATAAAAAAAAAAAGTAATGAATTCTCCAAGTCTCTGTCTCTGCCTGTAGGAAGGAAGAGAGTCTCCATCTCTGCCATCTGTTTGTATTTGAAAGAAGAACTGCATGGGCTTTTGCTTACAGGGTAAATGTGCCCAGCCCAAGGCAGCAGAGTCCTGATGGGAACTGGTGCATCTAAGATACTCTTTAATACCAGAAATAAGTCTTCTTTTTCACATCCCCGTGGCTGACAAAATGAAGGGAACGGCTGAGCAGAAAGTTGTATTCCTCTTCCTGCAGGGCATTAATTCTGTGAAGGGTTCTGGGCTTGTCAGTGCTTTCCTAGAATGTGATGCAATCTAGTCACTGTCATATTACTTTGGAAATCATTTCTCCTGATTCAAGTAGCACACATGTAAGAGATTCTAGTATTAAGAAAGGGAACTTGTAAATTCAATGAAATTAGTGCTTAGAAACATCTGTTTTGAGCAAACATCACTTTGCTAATTCCCAGACCATTAGACTGGTTTGCAAACCTGGCCTCTTGAAACAGAAATTGTGGCACTGCATGTCAGCAGCACTGGGGAAATCTGGTACAGCCTTCCCCACCATGCTAGAGTACATAGAACCCATCCCATCATAGTCCAAGCCATGCAGTGGGTGAATACAGGACCAGTGCAGATCTCCCTCATCTGCTTGTGGGCTGAGCTTCCAGGGTTGATACATTTTTTTCCTAATGGCTGGCACTGCTGTGTCTGCATTTTTTCCTTGTAACTTCATGAGCCTTCTGTGGACTAATCTCCAGCTTTTAATTTCTTGTCATGGCTTGCTGCATTTTCTTTCAGTAAATGTTTTCAGATTAATCTCGTGAAGTCATGGTTTTGGCTCATTCCAGCTGCTGATTTTGGCTGTGAAACTACTGAGAGGGTTAGCTGAGGTCAGCAAGAGCCATGCTCGAGTTTGCTGCTTGGCAAACTGGTGCAGCTCGAAGAGACACAATCTGAGAATGCTCCCAAGGGGCTCTTTGTACCAGGAATAGGATAATTCTCCATGTTTGGGTGTGATCACAGAGCAAAAGCTTGACAGCCTTGTTCAGGTTTAAGATTGGGTAATCTTGCCATTGGTTTTACTGAGAGGCATCTTGGACTTGGGTGATTACATGTTTCTATTTGCTGAAGAATATCTTTGGTTTGCCTTGTTGCCTTTGGTCGCCTGTTGGTTTGCCTTACTGTCAATTTTTTTTTCCTCTCCGTGTTTCTTCACTGAGCTTTGTGTGCCAGAGGTGGAGATTTGTGCTGGATTCTGGATTGTTGTGCAACATTAGAGGTACTCAATAAACACTAGGAGATGACATTTTGCCACAAAAAACCTTCTGCTGAACATCATCTCCCATCACCTGCAAAAACATTGGAGGGTTGGGCTTGGAAGGACATTTAGGGCTGTTCGACCTGTGAAGCAAGAGTCAAACTCAGGTCTTCCTGTGGATGCCAGGAACAGCCAGCACTTTGTAAGACATTTCCAGCCATTTCTGAGTGCAACTGAGGTGATCAGGTAAAAGATCTGCAGAAACCTTTCCCTTTTGGAACCTTCACGTGTGCAGAGGATAGTGTCTGTGTGCTGTGGGCACTCGGCTTTGTTCCTTCTCTTAAATAGTTCAGGACATAGGTATGAACTCCAGCTACTTACTTCAGAGATGGAGGCTGAGCTTGTAATTAAGTTCTTCAGAAATCCCAAGTTCTTTGTTTTCTTTTCTAGAAGTGCCATCAGATAGCAGAGGTGTCATGAGATAAGTTGTCAGATGCTTTCCTGTTGCAGCAGAGAAACATTACTACTGCCTAAGGCAGAGAGAGAGAGAGAGTGAAGAATTCGTGGGGTTCTGAGCCTTCTAGAGGTCATTGTAGTTGTTTGTTTCTTCCTGACATACTGGACAGCACAACCTTATCCAGTTCTTTGTCAGTGCAATAATTTCTGGTGAATTCAGGTAGTGTTTGAGAGGGTTAGTTATTCATTTTTGTAGAAACTACCTTCAAACATTTCATCTTTTACTTTTATGTAGTAAGGCAGGGAACTGTGTTCCAGTGCAAAAACATTAGTCCAGTATCTGTTGGAGTCGCTGTCTGCACTCCTGCTTTTCAGTCCAGGAGTCAAGTGAAGACTGGAGCCACTTCCCTGAGAGACCACCCCACCTTCATCTGGCTGTAACTGACCTGCCGCTTCCAAAACTCACCAGGAGATTTTATGTAGAGGAGGAGCAGCAATGACCAATCTCTTGCCTTCTGTCACAGCCCCTGGGTGCAGGGGTGTGTGTACATCCACAGGCTGAGTAACCCAGCCGCGTGCTGCAGCTGCCCAGAGTATGGGATCGTATCTCACCTACTGCATGGTTGTGTTCAAAGGCAGCATTTTCCGTGCCGCTTCCCTTTTGCAGATGCAATCGAGGTCTCAGTGCAGTACTGATAAGAGACCAAATGTCCTTTGAAATGATGTCCCACCCTTTTGCTGAAGCAGGTTAGTATGAGTCTGACTGCCCACAAAAGGGAGGCCTCTTCATGTTGTAGAGTGTATGATTTATACTGACTTTCAAAGCCCTGCTAGCCCACAATTAGGTGCTTACAGTCTCGGGGAAACAAGCTTAGGTAAACCTGTCCAGAGTGGTTTATGGTGCTGTGGGTCACTCCAGCCCTTGATACCTTGGTACTTCAAAGCTCTCTTCTTACAGAGCAAGAGGGGCAACGGCACTGGGCTCATGCCTGACAGCTTGGGAAGGTGCTATTTGAGCAGGTGTCCCAGAGGTCAGCTCCCTGAGTAATTCAGAGGGGTTCTGTAGCAGCCCAACATTGCTCTCAGCTGCCAGCCAGGAGGACTTGTTCCTGCAGAAGGGGAATTTGAAGCCTTCACTCTCCTCCTGTCTCCTTTGGGCACTCAGTGTGGAGCTGATGGTGCCTAGTTACCCATCTGGGGTTTTTCAGTCTGTGGGTCCCACGTGCAAATCAGAGCTGGCCAGTCAAGTATGAACAGTCATTTTGAGTGTTGTGTTTTGCTTTTTCAGAGTTCCAAGCAGCCCACCTCAAGGGATGACCCTTGCCTAATCCTTATTGTCCTAATAAAAAGGGTGTTTTCAGCAGCCAGGAATGCATTTATGTTGGCTTTCAGTTAGTTGCATTGGATGGCTTCACCTGGTACAATTTTGACATCATGTGGATTAAAGCAAGCAAATAGGAATGTAAACAAACTTCTATATCCCAGGACATTGAACCAGCCTGGGAATGGGTAGTCCAGTTTAGTTTTTGGTCTTATATGGCTGAGCATGAGCAGGAACCCAAAGCAAGCATGCTAGCAGCCCTTTTCAGAGATTATTTGTTTCCATTACTCCTTCCCCCTCCTCTCTATACTTAGCAGAAGCTTCCTGGTGTAATGGATGCAGTGGTGGGTCAGTAATAAGGAGATGTTAGACTTATTCCCAGCTTTTCTTTCTTCTTTGACTTGCATTTTTGAATGTTTTGGACTATACTATTGCCAGCAGCAGCAGACTCTGATCTTGCTTGAGCTTTCTAGGTGTTCCAGTAAAGCAAATAAGAGCTAGTGAGGTGCAGATATCCATCTCTGGGGACAAAGAATATAGGCAGGGAATTTCTGGAAAAAGATGGGGCTACCAGGAGAATTCTGGCCTGCTTTGCAAGCCAAAGAAGTTTAGTTCACAACTTGCAAAGGCTTGTCTGAGCCAGGTCTCAGAGATTTTGGCTTGACCCATTTCTTATTTGGAAACAAAGATGTTGTCTGGGAATCAGTATCCCACATAATTTTTGGGGCCGTGTCTCTTGAGAAACAAATTGTGTTTGGGTTCTGCTGGTAGAAAGGGAGAAGAACAGGTTGAAAGGGTTGGGGAGACAGAGGTCTGTTTGTCCTTGGGTTGAACCCTGAAAATGCTATGTAACTGAGATCTGAAGAGCCCAGAGAAACGAGCGTAGACCTCAGGTGCGGAGAACCATGCTAGCTTTGCTCCTCTCTTAGTGACTGCTCTTGCAAATCTGGATGGACTCAGCAGCTCTTTCTACTCATGTTTTGGATAGAATGTGGAAGACAGTTTTGCTTTAGGGGATCCGGTGGCAGAACACATCCTTGAAGGTCTCAGGAGGTCAGAATGGAGCTGTTGCTTTTGTGCTAATGTCAGCAGAATCCGGGGTCCTTACAAAGTCTCAGCTGCAGATGCCTTAGCAATTCTGGCTCTGAAGCTCCCTCAGGATGCTGTATTGAGGCGACGTCTAAAATAAATCTGGTAGTTGTCTTTCTTCCCCCTGTCTTCTCCCTAGGTAAGGAATGATTTGACCTTTCAATGTGTTCATCCTAGGAGAAATTGTGCTTTCTGAAAAGCTCCTACGGTCAGAGTGAAGCTGGTCTCTTGCTGTACCTCCACTTCTTTTCATTTCCCCGTAGCTGAGATGCAGCAGACTCGGTCACTGCAGAAACAGTGACCGATTGTCTGGTTTGGCTGGTTCAGCTGTTTGCTAAACATAATGCTCTTTCATCTTCGAGGAAATTGTCTGGACACCTCCACCAGAGTGGAGCTTGCTTTATGCTGCTGTTTCACAAGGCAAATAAAAGCGGCTGTTTTCCCAGTTTAAACATAACCTGATTTCTCTAATGAATTAGAAACACTCAAGGGGAGAGGGAAGGTTGGTCCCTACTGAGTTTTTAAGAACTTTAATGCATAAATTAGCAAACCAACCAGCACTCTTCCTGCCAGAGGAAAGGATTCTTCTCCTCCCCCAATATTTCCCTTGTCCTTAAGAAACACACGCAACACTCGCACCTCATCAGTCTTGTTGGGATTTAAAGGGCACCCGCCAGGGCCCTCTCGGACTGTGTGTATGATGTGAGGCTTCTTTCTCTCATTGCTCCCTGGCAAATCAGGACACTTTGGCTGAGGTTTCAGATTTTTGTTCACTGGCAGCAGAGTAAAAATATTACAAATTAGAGTTTTTCCATCCAGAGAGAAGCCAGTCACCTGTCTGCTCTCAACTGCTCAGAGTTTAAGGGGACTCTAAAAGCCAGTACCTTGATCATTTTCCTTTATTTCCTGGGATGACAGGAAGGAAAGTGCAGGCTTGTGCTGGTTTGAAGCTAATTGGAATATTTTAATGGAGAAAACTATATTATAGGCTGTGAAAAGGAAACAATGGTGATGTCTACTTCACTCATAGGCTTGCCGAGGTGGATAAAAATAAGAACTCAAAACATAGATAACAGTTGCTTGGGCTTGCAGACACTCTTGGGCTGTCTAACTTCTGGCCATCTCCTCTCTGCCAAGTAACTTCACTAACCACTTTCCTTCTAACCTCCCTGGCCGATCCTCCAAACTCACCTTGCATGTAAGGCAAACCTTGGGGTAAGGTGTAGGGTTGGGGAGAAGGTAGAAGGGTGGTTGGGAACCCCTCCTGGGGTCTCTGATTTCTGGGAGAGGAGTTGTGTTTCTGTATTCCCTTTAACTTGTATATTTCTGTAAATACTCCTGTCTATAGTGTATATATCTGCTTGTACATTGTGCTGAACTGTAAATAGAGCTTCATCTCTTAACTTCCAGCTGGCTGAGTCTAGTCTGGGTGATTTTACAAAGTGAGGGGGAGCGGGGAACTCCCAAACCATGACAAGGCTTCTGACTGTACTTCAGTCAACTGAAGTTAAGGTAAAAGACAGAGCTCGGGACTGACTCCTGTCCAAAGCCTGGCTGGCTGGTGAGCAGCATTTGAGAGCAAGCTTGTGTTCTGGAGAGATTGATGCAGAAGTAAATAGCCAGCAAAACCTTTGTTACAAATTATGCAATTGATCTTTCCTTTCATACTATGGTACCCAAGTATTTGACCAAAAGAAAAAGGACCAAGGAGAAATGCATCTTGACTTGGTCCTCTAGAGAATGAATCAAGTTCTTTGCGCATGGTTCCAGTACAATGAAATTGAGAAGTCTGGCCAGCAACTGGGTTCAACAGGGAAATTGAGGACAGGCTTTTGTGTGACTACTAATAGGTCCTTCTCCTGTGTCCCTGCTGGATGGGAGGAAACATACAGCCCTTTTTGTTTTGCAGTTCATGACAAAGAACCCCACCATGAGGCTGGGCAGCCCGGGGCTGGGCGGTGAGAGCGCGATTCTACGACACCCCTACTTCAAAGATCTGGACTGGGACCTGCTGAACCAACGTCAGATGGAGCCACCCTTCAGACCCCGAATTGTACGTGGGAAGGAGGCAGGCAGGGAGGGATCTTGCCTGGGGTTTTTTTGGGTTTTTTGCCTTCCCTTTTCTGTGCTCTGTGAGCAAATTTATTCCTGTGAGATAGGAGATGAGGTGAGGTCTCTGGTCTTGGGCTTTCTGCTGGTTGGCTGCATGATGTTGTACTGAATACTTTTCTCCTCCGTGCTTGATTATCAAAGGTCACTCAGCCAAAAGGTGCAGGTTTGTAAAAGCAACTGCAGCAGATTAGGCTACCCTTCACCTTACCCCAAATATAAAGCAGGTAAGTAATCCTCATTCTGACCACTTCACCTGCCTCTTCCCAGCTGAGCTGTCCATCTTTTCTCTGTCTATACAGCACCAGTAGTGTTTCCTGATCAGGCCAATGTCAGCAGAGTGGTTCAAATGGCAGACAGGCTGTAGAAGGGACAGCGTTGCCCCTTTTCTCATGGGTTTCACACACCCCAAAGGATTAACTCCATGGAGAGGCTTTCCAAGGTTGTCTCTGTAGCTTCCTTGCCTTTGAAGTTGTCACTTGACATGACTTTGTCTCATGTTGTGGTTACTCTGCAAACCCACAGTGGCAGTGACCCAGTCCTGCTCTGTGAAGCTCACGGAGCACAGGATCTGGCACTCAGGCAAAGGCAAACTGTGACAGCTCAAGATCAGGCTCTTGAGTTGCTTCTTAACTCAAAACAGACTAAGGGAGCATCCTCAGTCCCTCATGAGCTGGACATTAGACTTCAGTGTCAATAAAACACCTTGTTTTGGGTGCAGGACAAACACATGCCTTGCCAGAATGTACCACAGACCCTGTTTGTGTATGTACATTGTGAACAGTCACGCTTTTTGGTGTGCAACAAGGCATCCAGTACCTGGAGGCAAACCATTTGTTTTCCCACAGTCCATCAGTTTTTTATTGTGAGAATCAAAGGACTCACCTGCTACACACCTCCCACCCCCCATCTCCAAACAGAACTGGGACACTCTGCAAATAAGGAGGGACTGTGTGCAGTCAACTACTTGGCAGCACAGCGGACAACTGCTTCGAATGACTGAGTCTGTGCTGCCACTTCACTTGAGGAAAGGAACTGACTTATGTGCCCTGCCATGTCTGGGCAGACAACCTGTCAGAGTTAGTGTCAGTTAAATCAGAAAGGGGCTTGCCTGTCAGAGGCCTGTAAAGGCTCTGAAAGGGTTTACACTGGTTCCATGGAGGCACTCAGCCAATCCCAGTCCAATGCCAGAGAAAGCTTTCAGTAAGGTCAGCCTAGGATATTGCACTTACGACTACACAAAGGATGCAGAACGAAGAGCAAGCAGGTGATACATACTTACAACATCTCTTTCCTTTGTCTTTTCCAATGACAGAAGTCCAAAGATGACGTGAGCAACTTTGATCCCGATTTTATAAAAGAAGAGCCCATCCTGACTCCCATTGAAGAAGGAATTCTGCCCATGATAAGCCAAGATGAATTCAGAAACTTTTCATTCACGAGCCCAGAACTACTGCAGCAGTAGCTACAGCTCTGGCAAAGGGCTGTTGAAAGGACTGGAGGGGGAAAGGAAATGAAAACCAAGTTTACCAGAAATTTCATTCTCAAGGAGTAACAGTGCACTGACTTTATGCAATACAGCAGCACCACTGTCAGCGTTACCTTAATGTGAAATTGAAACCTTCCTGTGTTTGTAGGATTCATGCAGCTCTTGGATCAAATATTGACAGGGTGGAACAAAGCTGATATTGTGGATAGCTGATGCAGACAGAGAATGAATGCTGAGCTAGTTGGCTCAACCTGAAGGTTGCTGCTTGCACTGGATTCAAGGAGTCGACTTGAGCTTGAAACAAGTGTCTTGCAGCTCTGAGCCAAACAGACCTGTCACAACTCCAACTGTTTGCAAGACTGTTTTGAGGAGTCCCAGCACTGTTCGGCATTTTGGTGCCACGATCCAGCACCCCTCGGCCTGACTGAACCAGATGTTCCTACTGACTTTCCCCTGTTTCTTCAGTATTTATTTCTTTCTGAAGGACAAATGACTCTCTTTGCCACTGTTTGGGTGTCCCTGTGAAATATTTCCCCGTGCTGGCTAGCAGAAGGAAAGCCCCAAATGCCTTCCACACCCAGGGGAAGTCACGTGCTCGTAGTGCGTTCCCCTTTGTGCGAGATGAAAAGTTTTAGTGTTTGCATTCTGTGAAATGCCTTTTTACATCGTGCATCTTCAATGCTCCTTTCTTTGCCTCCCAGCTGGTTTCAACTATAATCTAACTTGTAAAACCTTACTGTTTATTTGGGCCCATTCTATTTAATTATGTTACACAGAGCCCCTTTTGTGGGTTTAGTGCCTCATTAAAATTTTGATCCAAAGTGGTAGCGCTTGAATTATTTGTAGCAGTAGTGCGATGGGAGTTGCAGAGCTGGCCAGCTGCTTGAAAGCAGAGTTGTTGGCCCACGGGTAACAGGAAAGGACAACTTTCTCCCATGAGAATGATAAATTTTATCTAAGAAAGAGGATGACTTGGTTTGGTTTGGATTTAAGAGTTTATTACTCATAAGGCACTTATCAGTTACGGCCTCAAGCCTCTGCAACAGGCAGACTGAGGCATTTTTTTCACAGAATCACAGGATGTCAGGGACTGGAAGGGCCCTTGAAAGGTCATCTGTTCCAGCTTCCCTGACAGAGCAGGATCACCTGTGCCAGATCACACAGGAATGCATCTAGGGAGGCCTTGAATATCTCTAGAGGGGGAGACTCTGCAACATCCCTGGGCAGCCTGTTTCAGTACACTGTCACCATCACAATGAAAAAATAATTCCTTATGTTTACATGGAACTTCCTATGTCTCAGCTTCCACTCAGGGGAGACCTTCTTGCTGTCTACAACTACCTGAAGGGTGGTTGTAGCCAGGAGGAGGTTACTTTCTTCTCTCAGGCAGCCAGCACCAGAACAAGAGGACACAGTCTTCAGCTGCGCCAGGGGAAGTTTAGGCTCGAGGTGAGGAGAAAGTTCTTGACTGAGAGAGTCATTGGCTACTAGAATGGGCTGCCCAGGGAGGTGGTGGAGTCACCGTCCCTGGAGGTGTTCAAGGTGGGTTTGAACGTGGCACTTGGTGCCATGGTCAAGTCTTGAGGTCTGTGGTGATGGGTTGGACTTGATGATCTTTGAGGTCTCTTCCAACCTTGGTGATACTGTGATACCCATTGCCACTTGTCCTGTCATTGGGCATCAGTGTGATTTGTAGCAACCACACACTCTAGGAAAGGGTCCTGGACTGTCCTTGATCTTCTGGAAGTTGGATGATTTTGGAAGGGATTCATATCACACCTTTGCACTCCTTGCCATTCTTGATGCTGTATGTCAGCCTCCTCCTTTGCAGATACGAATTATTGGAGAAGGATTTCTAACCTCCTGCAGAACTGATCATGCTCATACAGTGCTAGTTGCATACTTTAGATTGAGAGAAGGCTGAAATGCAGCAGAGGGACATTTCTGCACAGATCTTGTACACTGCAGCTGTGGAGGTGACATTGGGGAACATCTGCCTTTGTCAAGGAAATTGCACTTTCAACCTTCATTACAGCACAGACCCCACAGTATGTACATGCTCACCTTCCCTGAGGAGAAAGAAATCAAAGCTGAGATTCTCATACAAGTGATGCCCCTTCCCATCCATGCACCCTCTCTACTATTTAGCAAGTCCTTTTTGCTTCTACTTGTAAACCACTCACTGAACCGCCTGACAAGTGGGGCATAGGTTCAGTTACCCAAGGCCTCCTCTTGATTTCGTGGTTGTGTTTTATACCAGTTCTCCCTTTTTCTTTCTTGCATCTACTCTTTCAAGAACAACTTCATCCTTTGGTTTTCCCTGCCTTCTGTGGGCGTCTACTGGCAACACTGCAACCAGTGAACCTCACATCTCTTTGCTGAGTCTGTAGATACACAGATCCTTCAATACAGGGCAAGAAAGGAGGAAAGACAGACTGTGTAGTCTAAGAGAGAGAAGGAAGAGTAAATATCCAGAGAAATGCTCCAAGCACTGGTCATGAAGGATAGCTTGAATGGCTTTTCCACACAGGAAGAAGTAGTGCAGTGATGAATGCATTTGCATGAGGGGTTTGCTGCAGCATCTTATTCGCATGTGGATTAAGAGTAGTGTTCACCCACCTGTCTGGTGCAGGCATGACCATAAGCAACTCTTCACTCAGTTTCCCACCTAGTTTCCCACCATTATGACTGCAGCAGTGCTTACTTGGCAGGAGGTAAGTGCAACTAAGCTGGCCCTCAGAGGTGAAACTGTCCTGTGCTTTTTGACTCTCCCACTATCAAGCATTATGAGCAACTTCATCTTCCCTGGAGATCAGTGGAGAACAGTGATTCAGTTTTTAACAGCATGTATTATCCCAGAGTTTAACTGATTGTGTTATTTCTCAGGGTCTGGACAACTAGAATCATTTCTGCTGGAAAAGCTAGTGCCAGACTGTTACCTTCAGCATCAAAACTACCTGAAGGGTGGTTGTGGCCAGGAGGAGGTTACCTTCTTCTCTCAGGCAACCAGCACCAGAACAAGAGGACACAGTCTCAAGCTATGCATGGGGAAGTTTAGGCTGGAGGTGAGGAGAAAGTTGTTCACTGAGAGAGTCATTGGCTACTGGAATGGGCTGCCCAGGGAGGTGGTGGAGTCACCGTCCCTGGAGGTGTTCAAGGTGGGTTTGGATGTGGCACTTGGTGCCATGGTCTAGTCTTGAGGTCTGTGGTATTGGGTTGGACTTGATGATCTTTGAGGTCTCTTCCAACCTTGGTGATACTGTGATAGTGTGAAAATGTGATCTCGTCTCAATGGCCCCAGGATCTAAGCAACTTTGCTTCTGTCTCTGATGCTATGAAGAATGTGCAGTAGTCCTGTTTGGAGACCCTTACTGATTTAGCAATACCCACCAAACTGTGTCTGAGCTGTGGGATGGAAACCGGGAAATCTCTGTAGGTGCTCTGTTAGGATTTTAAAGAACAGTAAATCAACAGGATCTCTGGAAAATATAAAATTATGTCTAGGGCCACCCTGGGATGCAGAAAACGCTACCCAGTACCTGCTTTGGTGCAGGGAGGTTCTTCCCCAGCTTCACTTCTTGTTGATTTCAGATGCCATCAGGGTCACTCCACTCTACCATCACCCTCATTGCATAGCATGTGTGCAGATCCAGGTTTGGATTGTGAGCTAATGTTCTGCTATAAACTAGCAGATTCCTTGATGTTCATCATTCCACCTGGGTCATGCTTCATAATTTAGGATTTCTCTTCCCCTCTGTTGCTTGCCTGCAACTCATGTGACAATGCAATAATTTCAGCCAGTGGAGTCAGCAGATCTTGAGTCAACCATCTTTGGCCAAGATCCCTGAACTCTCCCATACTTTTCATGTGGAGCTGCTGTTTCAATCATGTTCCCTCTAGATTCTGTTGGCAGCTTGGATGAAGATCAGCTCATTAAAAAGTATCAGTGGAACAACTTTGGTTTTGAAAAAGCTGAATTAGTGTTTACACTCCCATTGAATATGTGAAAAAAAATATTGATTGTTGGTTTTGAAACAAAGCAGAGATACAAAAAGAGTTGTTGGGTTTTTTTCTGTGAGATAGCCTGCCAGCACTCTTGGCTTCAGTGCATGCCTGAGTGGCTGCAAAATGGTTTTTAGTCTGTTAATTTGGTCCAGGCTGTAGGAGTGCCTTAAGCTAGCAGCCATGGGTTCGTAAGGTTTAAAATGCTTGTACTTGCTCCAGTGTGAAAACTGGCAGTAGAGCAGATTATAATTAGTTCCCTTTGCAATGCTTTTAGTGCCTGCATGAAAAGGGAAGGTGCCTTTGATGTCTCTAAATTTGTGTTCTGCACAATCCTTTCATTTTCAAAGACCTTCATGAAATTTAGCTATAAAATTCAGTGGTCTACATCTCATTTGAGGCCTTTGAAAGTTGAGGGGAAGAAGCAGATGGTCTAGGATGAATAGATGAAAATCATCTCGCATCTACTCCGCCTGGCTGTGTTGCCAAAGACATAATTTTTAATACCACTGCTTGATAGGCAATGGGGGGAGAAAAATCTGACAGACTCTCAAGTGCCTGAGGGATTTCATGGGGGAAAAAAAAAGTGCAGTTTGAGCTGCTGGATGAAGGTGCTTTGAATGCTTTCTCAAAGACTGGCACAGATCTCTTATGCCTTGTGAAGTATTTTCCCTTGAAGTTGCATGCATCTCCTGCAGAAGCTGCTGTTTCTCTAGGTGGACATGAGAGAGGCTCCAGTGTCTGTGGTATGAGGACTCTGTTAGTGGTGCCCAGAGCCAGTGGAAATGAAGAGGAAAACGTGTCCAGGTTTGTCTGCTTTGTCCCTTGGCCGGAAAATAAAGAGCTGTATGCTACTGCCTACACTCTGCTGGTTTGCTCAGATGCTCAAGTGAGTAGTCAGGAGGTTTCTGCTGCTCCCCAGGGAGGCCATTTCATAGATTTTACAATTCTTGCTACTAAGAACTTTTCCTGCTACTTGGAAATGACGTGAATGGGAGGGAAATCTGTCTTATCATGTCGTTAAGATTCTCATTGGAAGCTGCAAGTCAGGGTTTGTATTGCTAAATATAAGCAGGGTTGCCAAACCAAAGCGTTCAGAAATGATGAGTCAGGTTGTCTGAAAAAACAGCTCGCTCAGAAATCAAGAGCTTTCCAAAATAATAAATGTCAAAGTGTCTTTTTTGATTAACATCTGGATTATGAATATTTTGGATTCTGACTTGCACTTCTCCACATCAATAGTAGCTGAGGTGTTATTTAATTGTAATTTTTCTAGATGAAAGTTGAAGTCCGTGAATTGATGCGAAGCCAGACATTAGAGCTTGGAGGAAAAAAAGCTGAGCACCAAGAGATGAGTGATAAAAATGTGAGAACAGAGCACGGATTTATTTTTCCACCTCTTTGTATTCTTGATGTATATTCACCATGGTGCAGTCTCTTGCCCCTGTCTCAAAACCCAGGTAAGA
Source organism: Eubucco bourcierii (assembly GCA_013396675.1). Taxonomy (NCBI): domain Eukaryota; kingdom Metazoa; phylum Chordata; class Aves; order Piciformes; family Ramphastidae; genus Eubucco; species Eubucco bourcierii. The sequence goes on along the minus strand of VWZE01007638.1, from coordinate 334,554 downwards.
GGGCATGCAGGAGGCACAGGAGTGAAGAAAGAGGAGAGGAAGGCTGGGGAGGGCCTCTGTATGCTGTATAATTGTGTGTGTGCAGTTTGCTCAGCAGCATTTCTGAACTTGTGCATCAGTCCTTGCAGAAACCTATCACCTTTTGCCTTCTGCACAATTCCTGCCATTCCCCACCCACTGAGCTGCCCATCCTGCTTTTCCCTGGGCACAGCACTCCGCATCACCCCTGGAAGTGTCCTGTTGATGGAGCCAAGTTTGTAGGAAGACCAGAAGGTCTAAAAGCATGGAAGAATGGCAAGTGGTGGTGGTGGTGGTGGTGGTTGCCTAGCTGGATGTCTTGACTGAAGTGGTGGGGACTCTGATACAGCGGTGTCCGTACACAAATGGAAGCTGTGGGAGAAGGTCAGGGTATTTCCCCTCTTACCTTTTGTATTAGAAGCTAGGAAAGAAAAGCTACGTGAGGCTGTCCGCTGAGAAATGGGCATACAGCTCTGGGCTGTGATCAAGTAAGTGGACAGAGTATATTTTAGAAGTGCTTGATCACAGAATCACAGAAACATCCAGGTTGGAAAAGACCCTCAGGATCACCAAGTCCAACCTATAATCTTACTCTACAAGATTCGCCTGAAACCATATCCTAAACAATCCTTACACACATCCAAGGTGGGTGTCCACCACCTCCCTGGGCAGCACATTCCAGTGCCTGATCACTCTCTTTGTGAAAAACGTTTTCCTAATGTCCAATCTAAACCTACCCAGCCCCAGCTTCAGGCCATTCCCCCTTGTTTTGTATCCAGTTGTCTGTGAGAAGAAACCAGCAGCAGCCTCTCCACAATGTCCTGGCACCACAGGCAGGTGGTTATAGACAGCAATGAGATCTCCCCTCAGCCTCCTCCTTTTCAAACTAACCATCCACAACTTCCTCAGTCGTTCCTTATAAGATTTATTCTCCAGCCCTTCCCCAGCTCCTTTGCCTTACTCTTCATTCACTCCAGCACCTCCTCATCTCTCTTGTATTGTGATGCCCAAAACTGAACACAATACTCAAGGTGTGGCCTCACCAGAGCCAAGTACAAGGGGACAATCACCTCCCTGCTACTGCTGGCCACAGCATTTTTAACACAAGCCAGGATGCCGTTGGCCTTCTTGGTCACCTGGGCACATTGTTGGCTCGCATTCAGCTGCCTGTCTATTACAACCCCCAGATCCCTTTCTGCCAGGACTCTTGTAGTCAACTAATGGAGCTGTGAGAAAGTCACCCTTTTCCTCTCTGCCCTCATCCACACCAGACAGGCAGATGGCTTTGCCTAGATGAGGGGAGTTTGATCAAGGACACTCAAGGACTTCAGATTCTATGATTCTATGAATCTTGAGGATGATGTGAGTTAGAAGTCATTGTGGCAAAGGCTGCCAGGCAGAACTCCTAGGGAACATTCCCAAACCCTTTCATCCCAAGAAGGATGAGTTTAGGTTGGAGACAGCTTTGCTGCATTGGCTACTTCTGCTAGCAAGGGGTTTAGCCCTGAAACAGTTTTAACTTGCCTGTGGTGTCAGCTCTCCTGCTCTAGCTTTGAGCTCCCACGGCTGTTGTTGGCAACAAGTCTTACAAAAGTGGAGATGAGAGATTTTAGCAGTGAGTTCAGGATTACTCAAAAGTAGTGACTCAGTTCCTCCAATGCTTCCTTCCCTCCCCCTTCAAATGAGGGGTTTATTCATCACCTGGCTTCTCATTCCCAAATGTTTAATGTGGACTGGGGTCAGAGACTCCATTTGACTACAACTGTAAGAACTAAAATGATTTTGTGTTAAAGAAAACCTGTTTCGCTTTCATCTCACTTGGTGCTAGGAACATGATCTCAAGATTTTCAAACCACTGCAACAACAGCAATGCCACCAACACAGCCACCATATGCCTAGACAGAATATTGCAAGGCTTGTCAATAAAGCCATTTTTGAAGGCTAGCCAAGTAGTGCTGTAGTTGGAGTGAGAGGCAATTTTACCTGCCTCTAGTCTCAGACGGGAAGCAATCTCATGCCTCCTAGCCATTATAGGCTTGTCTGCTGCCCAGGGATACCTTCTGCACAAGTCTTTCATTCTTTCCCAAATGCAGGTTCTAGAAAAAAGAAGGTGTTAAGAACCTTACCACTTTGGTGCTAATCATAGATCTCTTCTGAACTGTTACATGGTGTCATGTTCACCCTAAGAACTGGGTCACTGGGTTTGCAAATGCCAACAAGACTCTGGCCAATGTCTCCTCTGGGATGTTGATGTCTCCCAAACTTGGAGTGAAGGTTAGACTAACAGTAGCTCAAACCTTCTGAGTTAGGGCAGGAGAGCAGTATTACAGTTGAGTATTTCACCTAGAGATGACTCAGCAGTATTTTTAAGCTCTGTGCACATGCTCTGGGGCTTGAGCTTAAGTATTGTTATCTCATAGATAGGGCAGGGATGATAGATAGGGCTAGAGAGCAGGGATGCCATCCAGAGGGACCTGGACAGGCTGGAGAGGTGGGCCCAGGTTAATCTCATGGGATTCAACAAGGCCAAGTGTAAGGTCCTGCACCTGGGTAGGCACAATGCCAAGCACAAATCCAGGCTGGGTGGTGAATGGCTGGAGAGCAGCCCTGAGGAAAAGGACCTTGGAGTCTGGGTTGATGAAAAGCTCAACATGAACCTGCAGTGTGCACATGCAGCCCAGACAGCAACCGAGTCCTAGGCTGCATCAAGAGCAGTGTGGCCAGCAGGGCAAGGGAGGGGATTCTGTCCCTTTACTCTGCTCTTGTGAGACCCCACCTGGAGTGCTGTGTGCAGTTCTGGAACCCTCAGCACAGGAAGGACATGGAAGTGTTGGAGCGGGTCCAGAGGAGGGCCACAAAGATGATCAGAGGGCTGGAGCAGCTCTCCTATGAGGACAGGCTGAGGGAGTTGGGGCTCT
>VWZE01007638.1:316780-331488 GCA_013396675.1 Eubucco bourcierii | reverse complement strand
GCAGATTGGAACTACTAGATGATCCTTGAGGTCCCTTCCAACCTTACTATTCTATGATTCTATGATTCTATGTTGCTCTCCTTGGGGCAACCATTCTGTTTGCTGCTTCTCAGACCCTTTATTCTTGCTGGTCACTAACCCTTTCTCCAAGGAGAAGGCAGGATGGTGGCTTTGTTCAGATTAATGCTTCTTCCACTTCCCTGGCATGTGGGGAAAACCTGCCTCCAACTCTCTAAGAAAGTGGTCAGGTGAGCTATGTGTCACAGGATGAGGTTTCCTTTCAAATGCAAATCTCAACAGCTTAAAACTCAGTTCTAGAACTAACTGAAGTGAAAAAGACAAATGTGACTTCTAAACTTGCTCAGCTAGGTCTGGATTTTAACAAAATCTTTCCATTTGTGGGAACCTTTATCACCAAATTTCGGCAAGTCTTCCTGCAGACTCGTAAATATGCAGGCTACATCTAAATTACTGCCTGGCAGTTGAAGCCTGTCTTTTGGTTTTGCTTCTAATGAGGAAGAGTTTTCCTTGCCAGCCGAGGATGCCTTCTCTAATATGTTACCCTGGCTCCTTTAATTTTCCTTGCACTGCAACAATTCACCATGGCCTTGAGTCTCCTGCCTGCAGCAGGCATTTCCCTCGCACGCGCAGAGAGGAACTCTGCTGGTGCTGATCTGGTGAGGATGTTGTAGTCCAAAATGGGGTCTCTTGGCCATTCTGGTGGAACTCAGTTATTTGTCTGAGATAGAAAATCCCCAAACTGCAGTCAGTATCCAGGCTACTTGAGTGGAGAATGACAACACAGCTCATCTCCCTGTGGTGGTTTAGTCTGTGACTACATACAGACCTATTGGTGTTAGTCTGGATCAGCCAGGGTCACCATAAAGGCAGCTGGGCCTTTATTTGCGCTCCAAGCCTCTATATTGGGTTAAATAGAGGAAGCAGATCATCCATGGATGTGCTAGCCATGGAGGTTTGTTAGATGTGACTGATTGTGGGCAAAAAGATGGTGACCCCTTCTCATTCAGCTGGGAGGACTGGGAGGTATGGACAAATGCTTTCTTCTCCTAGCAGGAAGTGACCTGCCTCCTGTGTCAAAGGGAGGTCTCCAGGAAGCCTGTGAGTGGTGTCCAAATTTTGAGGGTGATCTCTTGTAGATTCCTTTCAGTTTTTGGTGGAGCACAAATGTATCCCAGGGACTCTGAGCACTAACAAATGGCTCAGGAGCCCCCAGCAGCAGCTGCAGCTCAACACCAGGCATCCGGCCCATAGCATCCTGCTTTGGATACTGGTTCCAAGGCAGAGACAAAGCAAGGAGGTGCCTGGAGCTACCCACACCTGGAGTGAAAGCCTAAATGCTGTAAGCTTATTAGCGTTCAACTGGGCTGGATGATGCACATGAGGTCACTCAGGGACTTTGCCTTAGTCCTCCACCCACCCGTGTCCTTAGGCTGGGGCCGTGGTGAGCAGTTCCTGGGGAAGTGGAGCCTACCTGATGTGCAAGACTTTGCAGCTGGGCTTGGTGACCACAGGACAAGGCAACTTGTACAGCTGGTTGCTGGAATAAGGAAACTTCTTTTAGACAATATCTAAATTAGCATCCTCATTGAGAATGGGCAGTTGAAGCTTAAGCTGCTGTTTGTTCCAAGACCTTCCTCTGCTCCTTGATCCCAGCCTCTCCTGCTGGGCACAGCTGCCTGTGAGCTGGTTGTTTATGGGGCAGTGACCACAGGCAGCAAGAGTCCCGCACAAAATTGGGGTCATCAGGCAGAGGTCACACAGACAGCACCTATGTTTGGATGTCCACATCAAAGCAAGATTCTGCAGCTTATTTTTATTATCACAAAGAGAATCCAGCAGCTTTTTGAGATAGGGTACAAGATAAGCCTGCAACAAACCCCAACAGACGAGTAATTTTCTTTTAATTGCTGTTGTAGGGCAGCAGAAATGAAAAACCATGTGTCCGAGGGTATGCACACCCTCATTAGATTAGATACATATAATGAGATGGAAAGCTAATCTATCATATTTAGAATCAGTCAATTAGAGGGTTAGGGCTATGGATGCATTTAGCTTTAGTATTAGGGAGATATTTAAACCACATGTTGTACTTAGTCATTACCATGCTAAGTGATAGTAGATGCAGGTCATCCTATATATGGGCCATAGTAATCAGCTTGAAGTATTACTAATTAAGCCTTTTCACCTTTGGGCTCCTTTCCATGCCACCACACATAAAGTGGACCATTGAGGTCACAAGGAGATGCTCTTTAAAACCCAACACCCACTGTTTATTGTAGAGTGGAGAGTGATTTGGCTTTTCTAGTTCAGCCTCTCCTGCATGGAGGTAGTTCTAAATAGAGAGCTCTCTTCTCTATTGTATCTTTTCACTTCTTAGTCACTAGCAGAATAAATGGTAACAGATGCTATCTGGGCACTGTTAGCCTTTCACTTGCCCAGCTGCCTCTCTGGCATCATTTGAAGCCCGTGGACCATCCATATGAATAAATCCATGTGCAAGCATCTCTGACACCTCACTCCTGGCAATCATTGCTCTCTTGTTTTTAGTGGAAGTCAATGAAAGCTGCAAATGCTGTAGTTACTCTGGAAAGCAGCTTAAGTGATTAGGCAGAAGAGCAAAAATAGAAAAGCCCACAAAGGACAACCTGAAAAATGATGAGTGTGATAGAGCAGTGCCCACCTGTGCAGCCCAAAGCCCTCATCTGACTCTGGTACCAGCCCATTCACCACAGGAGTTCATAGACTCCCTCAGGCCAAAAGCTCTCGATGGCTTTATTTTTTATGCGAAAGGGCTTTGCATTTGCTTCTAACACTTGGCTGAGCTGCTGACTGAGCCACAGGCCACCCTGCTGCAGGTGGCCAGGAGAATGGAAAGCTTTGCAGTGCCTTCGAGCCCAGGAGGAAAGCAACCGGTTGCTGTGGAGAAAGAGGTGCATCATCTCTGGATGCGCTCCAGGCCAAGAGGAGATACGGTTTTTTGGATCGACTTCTCTCTTGCAGTATTGCCAAGGCATGCCCAGCAGCACCCAGGCTCCAGTTTGCTAAGAAACAACCACTCTGCCCTTAAACTGTCACTTCTCCACCCTTCACTCAGAAGCAAATTGCTTCACTTCTGCTTTCATTTATGAGCCAGCAATGTGTGCTCGCAGACCTGGGCTTTGTCAAAAGCTGCCAGACACCAGGCTGAGGGATGTGATTCTACCCTTTAACTCTGCCCTGGTGAGACCTCACCCACAGTGCTGGGTCCAGCTCTGAAGTCCTCAGCACAGTAAGAAAATGAACCAATTGGAGAGGAGACCACAACAATTATCGGAGTGCTGGAACACCTCTGTTGTTAAGAAAGGTTGAGAGAGTTGGGGTTGTTCTGCCTGGAGAAGGCTCTGGAAGTACCTTGTTGCGGCCTTTCAGTAGAAAAGGTATGATGGTTTAAGAGTTACCTGACCCCTGCTGCTATCACCCAGATTAGACTCAGCCAGCTGGAAGTTAAGGACTGAAGCTCTATTTACAGCTCAGCACAATGTACAAACAGAGATATACACTATAGACAGGAATAGTTACAGAAATAGACAAGTTAAAGGTATCACAGCAACACAACTCCCCTCCCAGAAATCAGAGACCCCAGGAGGGGCTCCCAACAACCCTTCCACCTTCTCCCCACCCCTATACCTTATCCTGGGGTTTGCTTTATGTGCAAGGTGAGTTTGGAGGTTTGGAGGGGGGTTAGAAGCAGAATGATTAGTTGGGTTACACAGCAGAAGACACACCAGCTCCCAGAGAGAGAGACTATCTTATCTACGTTTGTGTCCTTGTTTTTATACACCTCAGCAAGTCTATGAGTGAAGTAGACATCACCATTGTTTTCTTTTCACAGCCTATAATCTTTTTTTTTTAATTAAAATATTCCAATTGGCCTCAAAACAGCACAAAAGGGAAAATGAATTAAGATGGGGACTGACATTTTAAGCAGAGCCTGTTGTGACAGGACAAGCCTGATGGGTTTAAACTAAAAGAGGAGCAATTCAGACTAGATACAAGGAAAAAATTTTTTGCAATGCAGATGGTGAAACACTGCCCCAGGTTGCCCAGAGAGGTGGTGGATACCCCATCCCTGGAAACATTCCAAGCCAGGCTGGACAAAACTGTAAGTAATCTGATGCAATTGAAGATGTCCCTGCTGACTGCAAGGGTGTTGGACTAGATGACCTCTACATGTCCCTTCCACCTCAAACCTTTCTGTAATTCTATGATTCATTTCTGGTCTCCCAAGAATCTGAGTAAACTTGTCTTGCCTGCAATTGATACAGCTGAATATGTGCCCATAGCAAACCTTTTCCAGACACTTGAAAACCTGTCAACCCCGTCCCTCTGGGGCAAATCTTTGCAGCATGCAGGAGCTGGCAGAAAATCCTGGAGGACAGTGCTCCCACTGTCTGAAGAGAGCACCAGGAACTGGTGCTGCTCACCAGGAACTGGGCAAAATCTTGTCTTTGGCATGGCCTGGGACCAGGAAATGATTGGAAATGCCAGGTCTTTTCCAGGACATAGGGCAAACTCGTGCCAGCTTCTCTCAACTGTCTGGGACTATCTAGTGATGATCCCCCAGGGAATGCTGCCAGATTTGACTGATAGAGACCTGCCCCAGGGCAGCAGAGGGAGGATGATGCAATGGACAGTGACTCTTGCACTGCCAAGGAGCCCAGGCAGCTGGCTGGGACTGAGACACAGGCGGGACAAATTGCCATGGTGGCTGGAGCAAGTGCTGGGCATTCTCAGGGCAGTTCCAGGCATGGCAGCAGCTCTTCCCCATGCTCCAAGTGTACTACCAGAGCTATTGATTTTCTTGGTGAGTCCCTGGTGTTTCACTACCTCTCCTCCCATGGGCAAGGAACTCTGCAGGAGCCCAAAATCTTGATGTAAAGCCAATTTAGCAACAAACATTTATGACAAGAGCCCCACAGCACACACATCATGTTTTCCCCACATGTTGACGTTGACAACACACTCCCAGATTCCCATTGTGTTCCACTTACTGCTCTCTCTCTTTGCTGGCAAAGCCACTGAAGGTGGCTAGGAAGCCATGGTTGGGTGGGAAATGTGAGGCTGTAGCAGAGCAGCGATGAGCCCCAGTCAGGGAGCCACAGCCTGCATTGCCAACTGCAGGAAATGCAGGGGGTGGTGGCTGCTGTAACCAGAAGGTATTTAACTCATGCTGTTGGAGAAACTGAAGTGGTCAGGTAACAGCAAGGCCCAGGATCCCGTGAGCTGTGCTTTCCAGGGACTAAAACCTCTCCTTGATTTTTTTTTTTTTTCTTTTCCCCCCCCCTTACTTCTTAGCTAGTGATTACAGGTCTTGTAGGGATTTTCCACTCCCAGTAATCTGGTGAGCAGGCCAGGTCCATCTGCATCTTGCACTCACAGCTGGTCAGTCACTGGACAGGTCTTTGCAAGTCCACGTTAAGTCATACCAGCCCGCGGACATGCCTCGCTTGGTACCTACATGATCTCTGCATTGTCTCCTTTATTCTCTTCCCTCTCCTTCCGTGTTTTTGCCCATCAGTGATTCAGTGGCACTTCAGCTGCTGTTTGGGGAGGAGCAGTGTTGTGCCAAGGAGAAAGTATAAATGCCACCTCTGAGAAGTTGATTGTATCATGCTTGCGCTGTATTTTGTTTTGTTTTGGGGGGGGAGGTTGGTTGCTATTCATTCACCCAGCTTGCCTGGCTACTCCCGTGCCCAGTCAGCACTTGAAACTGGACTAAATCATCTTGGCTCTGCCTGCCTGGGTAGGGATGTGCCCACCGTGGGTCTGCTCTGTGTGAACAAAGTGTTACCACGGTTTTGAAATGCCAGCTTTGGTGATGGCACAGCCGGGGTCTCCCTCCACCACTGCTGGGGAGAGCAGGCGCTGTCCCCAGCTCAGCACCACGGTGGGGCTGGAGCTGCCCAAATTCTCCCCTGAAAGGAGACAGGAGCTGTCAGCGCAGGACTTACTGCTGCTTTTCCCTCGCACAGAGCAGCTTTCAGCCCTGCTGCAGGACCTCTCTGCCCCGCTCTGCCAACTGCTCCTACTGCTGTGATGGATGGGAAAAGGAGAGGGAGTGTGGAAGGACCTGTGCAACCAAAGAATCTCCTCAGTCTCTGCTGTGTTGTAGTGTGGGGATCCACACAATCCACCAACATTGTTTTCCTGCCGTTTTGGCTGGTTTTCCCCTGAACTTTGCTGTTTTTTTCCAGAGGCATCAGAGATGTCCCACTGGTCTTTTTCAAGTCATGGCTCATGACCGTGGTAGCCAAGAGCAAAGAGGCTGAAGGTATGTGGGTCCTGCACATCAGAGCCCCCCAGCTTTGCTGGGGAAAATGAAGATTCCCTTGTTAGCTGGGTATTATGAAATTATGGCTATGCTATGAGTGAGAGGGTGGAGCTAGCAGGAAACATCCTAGTGTTTTATTTGTGGGGTGAGAGCCTGAGTTTTCAAAGTAAGCTTTGGGTCATGGTTTTGGGAGGTGCTTAGGTTGGGTTGGCTTTTTCCTGTTTGCTTTCTTCTGTTGCAGCTCTAGGTGTCATTCATGAGATCTGAATCTGGGCTTCTGAAAGGAGGTGCTTAACCTGGGCTCTAAACCTGTATTTCTGATGATGGTGATGAAAAGCCCACTTATGAGCTGAAGGACCATCAGCTTTTCAAAGCCTGAGCCCAGCAAAGCATTATGTGGAGTATTATGTGACACTTCCCAATGTCTCTTCAGGGAGGAGATTGAGTGATTCCTCTCCCTATCTGCCTGCTGCAGGGATTTGTGTGGCAGTATAAGGCAATAGCCATGTCAGGCTCTGACCTAGCCACCAAGTCCAGAGTTGAGGTGCTATGAGCATTGTGGGGATCAGACCCTGGCACTGTTAAGTGAGGATTATAGACCATGGGAGGTTTCAATGTGATATTAGAAGAAAAACTTCTTCACTGAAAGATTTATCAAATACCGGAATAAGCTCCCCAGGGAGGTGGTTGAATTCCCATCCCTGGAGGTGCTTAAAAGATGCAGAAACGTGGTGCTAAAGGACATGGTTTAGCACCAGTCTTGGTTAGATAATGGTTGATGATCTTAAAGGTCTTTTCCAAGCAAAACAATTCTGTGAGACTGATCTGCCCCACGTGAGCAAATATCACAGGATGTTGAGACATTTCGTTGCCCCTTGGCCACCTGCCCCTGTTAGAAGGCCTGGCTAGCCAGGGATTGCATTTCTTGTGATATCCCCCAGTGAGGTAACGTGGGTTGCCTGCCTGTTTATCTACAGGGACACACAGCAAACAACCTGGCTGTTTGTCCTGGCCTCCTGTTCGGTGACCAGTGCCAAGCCCTGCTGTCCCTGCCGCATGGAGACCTGTGCTTGCCACAGGAGGAGGCATCCTTTATGCTGAAGGAAGCCCAGAGGCCAGAGTTTTGGGCTTCCTGCTTACAGAAGCTGAGCAGGTGCTACAGTGTGGGGGGAGCCACCTGCTTGCTGTATTTGCCACTCCACTTTGTCTGATGCTGTTCTTCTGTCACAGTCAGTGAGTCACATGTGGCAAGAAGTATGCCTTATTCCTTCTTTAATCAGCTGCCACCGAATCACCCAATATTTGTTCTGATTGCCAGGCCCTTCTTATCAGAGCTCTTTACTACTTTGCCCCTTCATTTCCCCTTTTCCCAGCACATGGTTCTTCTGACCTGCTGGGTGTTTCCAGCCTCTGTTTGCAAACCACAGCCAGCCCTGTAAGGCAGGCAGGCTCTGCATACCACCACCTTCCCAAACCACATCGCAGCTGACTAAGGACTCTGCCTCACCATCCCAAGGGGATTTAGCTGCAGCGCCCAGCCTGGAACAGACTGCCCAGAGAGGTTGTGGAATCTCCTTCTCTGGAGACTTTTAAGACCTGTGTGAATGCATTCCTGTGTGACCTGCTCTCAGTGATCCTGCTTTGGCAGGGGCATTAGACTCTCTGACTTTCAGAGGACCCTTCCAACCTCTACCATTCTATGATTTTATATTTTTTCTGGCTTCTGCTCACCCACCCACCCTGTGCATTGTGATTGCCACTCTAGCAGCGCTCTTCTCACCCCTAGTTTGCAGATCCAGGTTGCTAACACTATCCTGTGCAAAACACCACTTCTCCCAGTGGCAGCACCTTGGTGATGGGGAGGCTGACAGCTGAGAGGTGGCTGCCCGCTGCAGTGCCAGTGACTTCAGCATCGTGAAGGGCAGGAAACAAGGCAGCAAGGGCTAAGGTGAAATCTACCTTCTGGCATGAGTCACATCCCTCTGCTTCCTCTGAGTCAACCTGGCCTCTTCAACACCTGTGTCAGCTTGGACTGGCAAATCAATCCCCACCATTTTGGAACAGGAATAGGGGCAGAACAGGCAGGTAGGGTTGCGCAAGAAGCTCAGGATGGGTGTGGATGGGAGATTGCAGAATATGCACGCTTTCCCCAGACCTTTCCTGGGACACATCTCCCCTCCACAACATCCTGGATACCCCCCAGCATGCTCTGCTAGCAAAATGTGTCTGGGGTGTGAGATGAGAGTAGCCCAGAGGCTCAACCCACCCTGAAATGGACCCATGCACCGTGCATGTGAACACACCAGTGTCTATAATTGGCTGTAATTCACCTCCACAGGGTAAGAGGGATGGGGATCCTCGGGAGCACAATTTATTGCTGTCTGCTTTGGGATGGAAATCCTCAGCTGATTCACAGACCACCCAAGAAGAAACGTGCTCAAATTTCAGATGTGGTCCTAACCCAGGTAAAACCACATGAGGAGTTTCCAACTGCTCTTGTGGATGGCAGGTGGGTACAGCCTTTGCTGTGTGCTGGCAAGGCTGGCGTGCAGAGCAGGCCTTTCCGGAGCCACAGTCGCACCTCTGCAGCATCCAAGAGCTGCCATCAGGGCCTGGGTTTAATGAAGGTTGCAACCTCCTCCCCTGCATCACACTATGGTGTTGGCTACCCTACACAGCCTCTCTTTCTCCTTGCTGCCATCAAATAGCCTGAGCAAGCCAAGGCTGCCTCCCTGCCAGCACAAATTTCCTGTGCTAGGTGTTTACACTGCAACTGACCAAAGCTCATAGCCAGGCAGGTGCAGGGTGTCACAGGCTGGGGATAGCAGCTGCTCAAACTTGCCAGAGAGCATTTGAGGCTTGTTTCTGCCTTTCTCACACTATCCCATTGGGTCACCTTCATGGGATAGTGATTTCCAGTAGCAATTCACAATGGTCAGCACTGGATTTGATGGATGTTTTCTGTATCTCTGATTTAGCAGTGTTTTCCCTCCCTGTTTGAAGCCACTGAAGGACCTGACCCGATTTGCGTAGGGCACCCAGGCAAAACTGGACCCTGGAATACCATGGACAAGTGAACTCTGCTTTTAGAGTTCAAGAGTTCACTCCAATTTTATTTTCAAGGAGAAAAATCTTAAATTGCAAGAGTGAACTAGCAAAAGAGAATCTCAAAGAAGGAAAGGTGAACCCAGCCTGGCACCAGGACACTGAGCATCCCTCCTGCATCTCAGGGCTTTTTCTTGTTGATACTGGTTTTATCTGGATTTTTCTTTCTTTTCTTCCTGCTGGCACTGTCCAGCTTGGAGAAGAGCAAGCCAAAGCAAGACCTCATCATTCTCTACGACTACCTGAAAGGTCATAGTGAGGTGGAGGTTAGCTGCCTCTCCCAAATAAGAAGTGATAGGACAAGAGGAAATGGCCTGAAGTTGCACCAGAGGAGGTTTGGGTTGGATATTAGGAAATATTTCTTCACTGAAAGGATCAGCAGGCACTGGAACAGGCTGCTTGGGGAAGTGGTGGAGTTGCCATTCCTGCAGGTGTTTAAAAGATGTGTGGATGAGGAGCTTAGGTACATGGTATAACAGTTGTGTACAGGGAGATGTTAGAACTCGATGATCTTAAGACCTTTTCTCAACAGGCAATACTATGATGCTAAGTCACAAAATCACAGAAAGGTAGGGGTTGGAAGGGACTTCTTCAGATCACTTAGTCCAAAACCTTTGCTAAAGCAGGTTCATCAAGATCAGGTTGCACAGGAACCTGTCCAGGCAGGTTTTGAAAGCCTCCAGAGATATGTCTATCATAGAATCATAGAATGGTAAGGTTGGAAGGGACCTCAAGGATCATCGAGGTCCAACCCCCTGCCATAGGCAGGGACACCTCCCACTAACACAGCTTACTCAAGGCCTCATCCAATCTGGCCTTGAACACCTTTACCTCCAGGGAGGGAGCATCCACAACCTCCCTGGGCAACCTTTTCCGGTGCCTCACCACCCTCACTGGAAAGAACTTTCTCCTAACATCCAGTCTAAATCTCCCCTCTGCCAGTTTAAACCCATTGCCCCTTGTCCTGTCATTGCAAGACCTTGTAAATAATCCCTCTCCAACCTTCCTATAGGCCCCCTTCAGATACTGGAAGGCTACTATCAGGTCCCCTCAAAGCCTTCTCTTCTCCAGGCTGAAGAGCCCCAACTCTCTCAGCCTGTCCTCGTAGGAGAGCTGCTCCACAACCTCTCTGGACAGCCTGTGCCAGTACTCTAGCACCCTCAAAGTCTGCTCTTTGTGTGTCGTGCTGACTTCCATCTGGATGGATCCAGCTTTTCTTACTGCTGCCCCACCTTCCCTCTCCTGAAGCTAGAGAGCAGCTGAGACGTGGTATTCATGTGCATATGCATGTTGTGCCCAAGGAGATTCTCCATTAATCTTTAACATGCTTTGATCAGAAGAAACACTAAGTTGCTGGCATTACTTTACAAATTCTGCTTTTGTGGAGAGAAGCTCCTTGGCTTGAGCTTTTCCTTCCTAACAGGAACAAGTCATATCTGACAAACTAACCTGGCTGCTTTCTCTCAGAAAACTGTAATTTACTCTTCAGGTGGCAGCATCACAGCTTTTCATCCCTGCAGCACCATTTATTCAGCAGCATACTCAGCTGGGAGGATAATGTGGGGTGCAAATGATGGGGTTGCTATCTGCTCTGCACCATCTGGCATGACTTTTCCCTCTCTAATATATTTTAGGACACATTAAGGAGCAGAGAATTTTGTTTTTCCTTCATGTGAGGAAGTTCAAGTCACCACAGGACCAAATTTAACCCACAGAGCATTGTGTTCGGTTCTGGACAGCTAAAGACAAGAAAGATATCGAGGTGCTGGAACAGATCAAGAGGAGAGCAACCGAGCTGGTGAAGGGCCTGGAGCATAAATGAGAAGGAGCTGAGGGAACTGAGGCTGTTTAGTCTGAAGAAAAGGAGGCTGAAGGGAGACCTGATCACTCTCTACAGCTACCTGATGGGAAGCTGTTGTGAGGTGGGTGTTGGTCCCTTCTCCCAAGTAACAAGTGAGGACAAGAGGCAGTGGCCTCAAGCTGCACCACAGGAGCTTTACTCTTGGCATTAAGGGGAAAAAAAAAACCACTGAAAGGATTCTCAGGTATTGGAACAGGCTGCCCAGGGAGGTGGTTGAGTCACCATCCCTGGATGTCTTTAAAAATTGTGTAGATGTGGTGCCTGGGGACATGGCTTAGTGGTGGGCTTGTTAGAGTCAAGTCAATGATCTCGAAGGTCCTAAATGACAAACCTAAATGATTCTGTGAGTAGCAGCTACTAGGTACCAGAAGATACCAGTAGAGCCAATGAAAAATAATTGTGGCCCACACAACAGCAAAGCTGTAAAAACACTTGGATGTGTCTCTGCATGAAGCTCCTGCAAAGGCTTCCTCACCAAACCAGCCTTCAGGGTCACCTTAGCCCAGCCAGGACTTTCCAAAAAAAACAAAATCCTTTTGAAACCTCCCTAGTTTCTCTGGTTTGTGTTTTGCACAGAGCTCTGATGTGAAAATATTGATTCTGGACTTCAACACAGCTGCTTCGTATATTTGACCAGTTCGGTGGTACCAAAGTTTGGCCTGAACAGGCCTTGCCTGGTTCCTTTTTTATCTTTTTTAATGCAGCCCTAAAAGTGCAGCAAGTATTGACATTAGGAAGAGCCAAAGGTAACAACGATGCAGCATAAATCCTACAGCCAGCCAATATTGTCCATCTCGGTTACACACAGCTTTTTTTTTTTTTTTTTTTTTTTTTTTTTTTTTTTTTTTTTTTTTTTTTTTTTTTTTTTTTTTTTTTTTCCCATCAGACTGTATTTAAAATGGAAAAATTTAAAAGGCCATTTCAGGAGAAATGTCAGCATTTATGCAGAAACAGGAAGAGGTCAGGCAGGGCTGTTTGCTGATTGAAAAACAGTACAACTCCTCAAGCAAAGTCTGCAATGCGGCTGTGTTTCTGTAGATGAACTGGGAGGTGCTGAGCTCTGCCCAAACTAGAGCCAGTTGCCCTCCCCAGACGTGAAGGAGTTTTGCCCCAGGCCAGGACACTGCTTCACCCGGGGAAGGTTTGGTGCAGAGGCTCCAAATACACAGGGTCAGATTCCTGTTAGTGTGAATTAATGCCCCATGGGCATCGGCCCCTCTCTAGCAAGGCAGGACTTGTCACATGGCACAGAGCTGCAGCTGCAGCACCACTTCCAGCTATGGCTTGGTTTTCTGCCAGGACCATTGCAAAGGGCATATCCTGGCTTCCTTATCTCATAGAGACCAAGGACTTGATGCTGTCCGTGCTGTCAGGTGGTGGTTTTCAGTCTGTTTCCAGAGATCTCAGCTGTACCAAGGCCAGCTGGGGAACTGCATCTCTGCTTTGTGTCCCTGAGAAGAACCTTTAGCTGCTCTAATTGTACTGTCTGCCTCCCTCCTTCCCAGCCTTGCAATCAGCAAATGAGAGTCAGTGAAAGACTTAATCAGTTGCATGTGGCTTTATAGTCTTCTGTTCTGCCTCTTAGGCTGGCTGCAGCTCAGGGAGATGGGAGCCTGCTCCTGTGTCCTTACCACCTCTGCCTTTCTCAGGGTCTGATCCAGCTAGGACATACCTTCACTCCCGGATCTCCCACAGACTGAGGTATTTTTAATAGTCTCTTTATATCTGCTAATAACTTGAAAAAATGATTCTCAAAGCACACTGGTCACAGATGGACCTACCCGTGAACTTCTGTGCCTCATTTTTTTCAGTAGTCTCTGAAAGAGCAAACCTTTCCTCTGGGCTGAAACTGAAATGGTTTATTACAAGATGAAGAAGTGTGTCTCTTGCTTGCTGTTTGCTAGGCCCCGGTCAAAACTTTTTCATCTGGCTAACACTGGCTCAGCTCATGCCTGTGCCGGCTTCAAACTGTGATTCAGGTGGCAGTAGTGTTTGGAAGCTCACCCTCTGCATCCCACACTCCCTAGCACAGCTCTGCCTCTTGCCAAGCAGCCCCATGAGGGACTCTGGTAAACTGTCATGGCAAAGCTGCAAATGATCCCATCTGGGCTCCAAAGCCTTATAGCAAAAAGATCCATGCACCAAAACCCAGTTTACTTTCAGTCATTGGTATCTGAATGAGATGCCATGAGTCAAGCTAAAAATGTGCCCCCGGATGAGGAACCATCAAAGACAAATTTGTTTTCATTTGGAAGTGATCTGACATCTCTGAAGCAAAATCCTTCCAGAATTTGGTCCCAGTGGAAATTTGAATTTTCCTAACTGGCTGCCTGTGCTGAACTATGGGTGTCTCCCACTGCTGCTCTCCACTGCTAAAGAAGATGTGCTGCACAAGGGCAGGTGGAAAGCCAGTGTGTGTTTTCTCATCCAGCTCTCCACTTGCCATATCAGCACAAGCCAGCCCATGATTTTGCAGCCAGCCTTGAGGACAAAGCATCTGCAGCACCTACAACAGGATCCAGCTGCAGGCTGGAAGTCACCTGTCTCTGGAGCAGGACTGCCCGTGTCCATGCAGTGCAGGAAGGCAGCCTGACCTGCTCTACCAGGTTGATGCTGGAGGAAAAAAGTGTTGTCTCTTGCCACCTGCAGCCTGCTCTTGCCTCCACTTGCCAACTTTCTGTCCACTTAGCTGATCCAAGTCATTTTAAAAGGCCAAAAGGCAAAGCAGGAGAATAAAGGTTGGGAGGTGATTTCCTTCTGGGCAAGTCTTGGTGATGCTGGAGGTTGAGTGCTTGAGTGTGGATATTTTGGACAAAAAGCAGACAGAGCAAGTGGTAAAAGGATGGTTCCTTTTGGTCGTGGGGCCACGTATGCTTGGGCTTAGCAAGGGGCACTGATGATGTTTCTGCTGCCATCAGTGAGGTTCATGAGGCTGTGCTAGAGGTGGGGTTGACATGGGGGTTGTGCATCTCCCTCAGCAGTTTTAGTTTGGTGAAATTCAGAACTTTTCCAGATTGCATCCCAGTGCCTTAGCAGCTGTGTTAGGATGACAGGACCAAAGTGGTACTGAAGGCAGATTGTAGGCCTCTTGCTGAGCCTGGTGGCAGCGTTGTTGAGAAGGTGGCAGGTCTTGCAAGGCTATGCCCCACCTCTGCATTTAGGCAAGAGGGACTGAAAAGTATTCAGCTTTCTGCTTCCAATCTCTTTGGCTCTGTCACAGAGTTGGAAAACATCAAAACCAAAGTGTTTGTGGGAGGAAAGAAAATCTTGTGAAGTGAAACACAATGCATGGCTTCTGGAGCCGGGAGCTGCTGCCTTGTGGGGAGCTGCTGCCTTGTGGGGAGCTGCCGCCTTGTGGGAGCTGCTGCCTTGTGGGGAGCTGCTGCCTTGTGGGAGCTGCTGCCTTGTGGG
>VWZE01007638.1:288779-316622 GCA_013396675.1 Eubucco bourcierii | reverse complement strand
GGGAGCTGCTCTCTTGTGGGGAGCTGCTCTCTTGTGGGGAGCTGCCCTCTTGTGGGGAGCTGCTCTCTTGTGGGAGCTGCTCTCTTGTGGGAGCTGCTCTCTTGTGGGGAGCTGCTCTCTTGTGGGGAGCTGCTCTCTTGTGGGGAGCTGCTCTCTTGTGGGGAGCTGCTCTCTTGTGGGGAGCTGCCCTCTTGTGGGGAGCTGCTCTCTTGTGGGAGCTGCTCTCTTGTGGGAGCTGCATCAGGGCCAGGTTTGATGCCCACCCGGTGGATTTGCAAAGGTGTCCTGAGAAGTGTCACAGGTGGTCTTTAGTGCCTCTAGCTCGTTTTAAAAGGTGAGGAGCTGATAGGAACCTGCCTGTCACTGCTTTGTGCCATAGCAAGCCTGTGAGCAGCCTGGCGTGGCAGTGACTCAGGGCAGGTGTCTTCCACTTCACTCCATTGAGCTCACGCAGGGGCAGTGGAGGAAAGATGAACTTCAGCTAACCTGGTAAGACTAAAGCAAGATCAGCTGAGAAAACTGTCCTGGCTTTCAACTGCTGCCAGGCCCGGCAAAAGCCGGAGACAGAGCAGTCCTGGTTCAGACAAAACAGCTTGCCGGTCTTTGTTGCCGGCTTTTGTCTGCCCTCGGGTGGTTTTCCACAAGGCTGGTTCCCTGCTCCCCTCCGAAGCTCTGCAAAACCTGCTGCAAACCTTGCGTGTTGCCACAAAACATGAAAGGCTGTGCTACGAGCCAGAGCTCACAGGTCTCTTGAACTCAAAGCAAACGCGAGAGTTGTTCCTGTCCCAGCTTAGAGATTTGCTCTCCTGGGGGCTACATGAATACCCTGATGGGAGCAGGGTAAAAATCTTCAAACTGAAGGGCATGTGGAGAAACCCCAGAGGCTCCAGGATACTCACCTGAGACAGAGGAGCTGTTTGTGCCCCGTCTGAGTTAGTGCTGCTGATGGGTGTCTTCCTTTCAGCATTTGTTGAAAGAAGGTCTGGGGCTTGTCTAGGCTGCCAGTCTATAGCGGCAGTTTATTTTTATCTGAGCTGGCTTGTGACAGCACAATGGTGTTGCAACACTGCAGTTCATGTTTGTGGTTCCCCTGTACTTTGGTACTGGAATAAGCGAAGGCTCCTGACAGGGACTCATTGTGCTAGGAAGTGCAGAGATGTTGCAAGAGGTGGTTCTCTCCCAAGGAGGCAGTGTCTAAGAGAAAAGACCTGCAAAAGCAGAAAGGAGTTGGCCTTGTGCACAGCCTGCTGCAAAGCAATGCTACCATCGACCGACATCCTCATTCCAGCCCCACAGTCCCCACAGACTCTGGCATCAACCATCTACCCCGACCCCAGGTGCCCCACCACTGCCACGTGCTGCCGAAGTGACCTATGGACCGTTTCTTGTCAGAGACTCCTGCCATGGCTCACGCCTCCTTACAGCCCTGCTGCTTCTTACTACCACTAGGGACTTGCACAGATACTTAGCTTTGTCCTCCGTCCTCTCCGTGTGCATCAACCATGACTCTAAAACAGCTTTTCTCTCTCCAGTAGTGTCATTGCAGCTGTTTGAAGTGACACTAAGGGGAGCCAACACAGGAGCAGGGAGGAAACAAAGATGAGTTCTGAGGGCTGAAAAGAAATCCAACCCTACAACTCAACATGTAACTAAATCTGTCAACAAAGGCAGATTTCACAGTCCAGCTTCTTACCTGATGTAAGGGATGAAACATCAAAGAAATAAGGATCTGGCCTCATTGGTTATTCTTCCTTCACTGCACATGCTGTATGTCCATTAACTTCTGCTCAGGGTAGTATGTAGCAGAATTAGATGCTTGATCTGCCTCTTTTTAAGCAACACAACCTGAGTGGTAGCTGTGCTAGCTTGCTATGGAACACTGTAAGCCCCTGCATGTTGGTTCCCTGTCTTGTCCTCTAGTTTTCAGGATGCCAACATCTTTCTGCTTGTTTTATGATTTCATGGCAGTTGCTCGACACGTCAATACAATAATTAATTAATCTTGTCTGCAGGGTAGGGCTCAAGCAGCCCAAGAGCAGACAAGGTCAGGATTTCAGCACCAGCCCATTTAGAGAACTTGCTGGGGCCCAAGGAGAGCAGCCTTATCTCTGAGTTTTGGTTTGATTTCTGCTCTCTTGCGCTGTTTGCAAGTTCTGTCCTGCTGTTGAGGCCAACATAAAGCCAAATGCAGAAGACTTCAGCAATTGACACTGCTCCATACAGAGGGAGGATCAGGGCAGGGGCAGTGCTTGGCTCACAAGCATACAGTGACTACAAAACAATTATTGACTTAAAATCCCTTTGCTGCTGTCTCCACTTTCATTTGATGTTGTTAAAAGGTCAGAAGAAAAAATAGAGCTTTTTTTTGCCCTAATCCTTCTAAGGGCTAAATTCATGGAAAGCAATTGAACTAACAATTTAGATCAAGGCAACATCTTCAGATGACTGAGAAACTCTCATCCTCAAAGGATGCCTGAATGAAATGCAGCTTTTCAGAAGGAGATTGGAATTGCCCTTGGCCTCCTGTTACAAAGATCCTCCCCGTCAGCTCAGTAAGTGAATAACCCAAGACTACATGCTTATTGCAGTGCTCAGCTCTGCAACATGCCCTTAGATCACAGCAAAAGGCTGAATGGTAACAATAAATACAGGGGAAAAGAAAGATCCTTGTCAGACTGGCTCCAAATTAATCTAGCTCCCAAACAAATCATTACTGTTACTAGTGAATACCATTAATCAAGTTGATCCTGCTCTTTACAGTCCTTGGTAGGGCCAAAATACCTTTTTTTTTTTTTCTTCTTTTTTTTTCTCCTCCCTGTCTAGTGTTTTTTCTCTGGGTCTTCTGGGTGCAGAGTGAGGCTGCCCTTAGGCACCCCTGTAGAGAAAGGAGTCCAACAAGTACAAAGCATGGCAAAGATGAACTCAGAAGAGGGCTTGAGGGCAGTGTGGCTTCTATTTCCCCTGACCCTCAGTTCCAGACCCTGCTCCAGCTGAATGCCTTCAGCGCAAGCAGGCAGTAAGACAACAGGCTGTGAGATGGTAGATAGGATCTTGTATAGTTTAGCTGTTTTTTATCCAGCTTGTTTCCTTGGTGCTTGTGTTGATGGAAGGGCTTTTACTACACATACAAGCCTTACCAGAGACAAAACTCGTGTCTCCTGTTTTAATAGGAGAATTGACAGATATGATGCTGTCAGCAAAACACATTTTCCACGTATGGCTCTGGGTAGGAAAAGAGCTCGTCCCTGCAGCTCTGCCTAGCAAACAAGGGAAAGTCCTGGGGACAGGAACCTGGCTTCATAAGCCCTGCAGCAAAGAGCAGTCAGACAGCCTGTAGAGGTGTTGGATGCTGAGGGAGTTGCCTGACTGTGCCCCTAAAACCAGAGCACCCCTAAGGGCTGAGCTGATGACATGCCTCATCAGCTTTCTGGAAAAACTCCTGACCCATGGGCCTGCTGGGAGGGCCAGCTCTGCTCACTCAGCTGGAGCTGAAGCCACTGGGATGAAGAGGTGGTTACTCCTCCAGAGTTGTGCTCTAGACTGAAGAGGTGACTACTGAAAGAGAAAAAACATCCTAGACTTTCATCCTGAAGGGTGATGGATAGTGATGATGTGAGGAGTTCTGTGGCACAGTCCCTGTGATCCGATAGTTTTAGTGTTGTCACCCCCATATGAGGTGGCCCTTTGTAATCACAGATATGACAGTTCTCTGTCCTGATGAAGCAGGAAAACTCTTTTTAGCAGCAGCAATAGGTTAAATTCCAACATACCACACTTGCACAGGAGTTCCAGCTCTACCCTGAAACCCTTGCTGTGAATTTTCTAGTTCGTGGGGTTTTGTTGTTGGGTTTTTTTCGTTTGAGGTTTTTTGGGTTTGGTTTGGGGGTTTGGTTTTTTTGGGGGTTTTTTTTTTGAGGTTTAGATTTTCCTAGGAAATTTCTTGCCCTGAGAACCGTTCTAAGAAACGTGTTTTCCACGACTGATTCCTTCAGAAATGTTATTACTGGCCTGGGATAACTCTTATTGTATAAGATTAAGTTTCTCTTGCTGGAAAACTCAGACACTACAAATTTTTAATATCAAAACCCAAACAAGTAATAACAAGTAATTTCCTAAGGACTTATACAACCTGCCTTTGGGAGTCTTTCATGGGAAAATACTTCACCCCAGTGTGTGGTTGTCTGTTTTTAAGGAAACCAGTGGCAGATGGAGTGAAAGGAAAAACACACAGGATAGTTACAACCCCCTTACCAACCTGCTTCTAACCATTCTTTGGAGTGGTAGGTAAATACGCAAAACACTGAACCACTCCGCATTTTGGTGCTGCTTTGAAACGTGAATTCCAAAGAAATGTTAACCTGCATCGCTTCAGCATTTCCTTAACTCTGCTGGCATCTTTGGGTGACAGCCACCATCTGGCTTTCCAGAAACAAGTCCAAAACAGATGGCCTAGTTGGAGATACCACATCCTTAACCAACAGAAGAGATGGGGAGAGAAGGGAGCTGTCAAAGCCTCACCAGGCAAGTCCTGCCTTGGTCCTTCTCATGTGCTGTGGGTTATTACCACCACACAACTCCTCATGTTTCAGGGTGGCATCTTTGAAGGGCAGACAGTGCTGGTTTGCAGAAGGGAAACCAAGGTCTTTGAAGTGTTTCAGAGGTGATTTCTTCAGGGATGCTTTAGGGTGTACTCTCTCCTTAAGCCAAGCACGTGCGATTCACACTCCCATTTTCTCGTAGCTGCAAAAGATAATCTTATATAAATCTCCAGAGCAGCATGGCAACGAGAAGTGCTGGGTGTCAACACTCAGGAGCCTCTGCCATTCAGCAAATGCAGGTGTTGGCAAGTGCAGACTGGCTTCTAAAAATATCCTGCATGCTTTATTCTTGTTTCAAAGGCCATTAAGTATTTCTATGAGAGTCTTTTTCATCTTCAGCATGGAGAACTGCCTAATACTCCCACGCATCCTTTATAATCCCCTGAATCTCAAGTTCTTCCAAATGGGAATATCTGGGATAAGTGTTTGTGCAACATAAATTTTTGTGCTGTGTGGCAGCACTGAGTAATATGGGCAACCAACTTGAGTTTCTTCTCATTTCAGCTGCCCTTACTGCATTGTAATTCTACCAAAAGCAGGCTGTGGGTTTGCTTCCTATGTCGGCAAAGAACACAATCAAATTGAATTACTCTTCACATGAGCATAATCCATGCACGTGGCTTTTTAATGCAGAATATTTAGGTCTAATTAATGAATAATAATGAGGTGTTGTGAGGAAGTATAAGCTCACCTACAGGGACCTTACCAAACCCACCTCACTGCCATGCAAAGGCAAGAGAGACCAAGGGCCAGCATTAAAGACAAAAGTAATGTTGCTTTTCTCTTGGTCTGGGTCTGCTGCTGTGTTTCCAGCATGTGTACTCTGTCATTCCTAGCAGCCCAAGTGTTTTAGTCATCCTAATGTGTTTGCTTAGGCACCAACATTAGTGTCAGAAGTACTTAATGCAAAAGAAGCTTCCCAGGAGTGTACTAGTGGCTGCCAGAACGATCAGTCTTGTGTTGGGTGTATATACACTGCGCAGCATTTACTACTGCAGGCTGGATAATGAATTGCCCACAAATTCTGAGTGTAGCTCAGAGGTCCACTTCCCACCAGACCATCTATGAAAAGCTTCCGTGCTCTACATCAGGTGCCCCAGGGTCCTTCTGTACTCCCATCAGCCTATCATCACAGCAAATCTGAGCTGAGGATGGAAATATTTATTCCTGGCTGATGCTGCTATCTTGTTTCAAGCTGTTGATTCAAACTGGTATCACTGAAGCTGTGAAAAGGTATCACTCCCTGCTCCCTGGACTCTGTTAATGAAAATTCATGTTTCCCATCAGGGCTGGGCAATTGTGGGTGCAGTTCATTTGCTGGGAGCCCCTGGCAAAGCGTCTGACCCCTTTCCCAGTCCATGCCAAATGCTCTACCCGGCTGCCTCTGGGGCTAATGGGCATTTCTTCTGTGCCCCCAGTTCTTTTTTCAGTGCAAGCAGTTCAGTTTGGAAGCACAACTTTAAACTAGGCTTGCCTGAGCCCAGCTGCGGGTTTTGGGGTGGAGAATTTAGCCAAGAGCCTTCCCGTGTGGGCCCATCTTTTAGTAAGTAACTGCAAGGCTCTGTCTTTGGGCTTTCCCTAGGCAAATGAAGAGAGACTTGGCTCACTCGCTGCTTTAAGAAGCCGGTTTTGTTTCATGATTTGTTTGCTGCTTTGATTATTATTTTTACTCCAAGTTTCTGTGTCTTTGATGTAAAGGAAACAGTTATGAGGAGTCTGAGCTGAGCTGTGGAGATGAAGAAGTAGCTGGAGATTGCTGCCAGAATTTTGAAGACAAGTCTTAGAGTAAGTTTTGCTTTGTAGTCTCTCTTTTCCCCCGTCGTAGCTGGGGATTTCTGGCCATTGCATCTTGCTAGATGCAATGTGTCCTGTCTGGTGCCTGTAAGGAAGTGCTGCTTCACTGTCATTCACCTTCTGTAGATCAGGTCTGCCTGCTGTGCCTCTAGCACCCACAGCCTTCCTACCATGCATGCTTCCTTCCCCAGGGCCAAATGCTCATTAGCTGTAAAAAGAACATGATGATAATATCCATATTACAAAAAACTCGCCCCGTTGCTGTAGCTAAAATGCTGGGATTCTTTTCTACGGATTCCAGTGCCAAACCCTCACACCTGGAAACAGCCTGAACTAATTCATCTTTGTAGAGGCCAGAGTCACCCTAATAGCAGCTGAATCAAAAATGCACTTCCCTGCCCCTGTGTTGTACCTATGCATGGTGCTCATGGACACTTCAGAGCCTGGCAGTGATGGACTCCGACTCATGTGGCACAGCGAGTATGGAGGGTGGAGTATCCCATGCCTGTGCAGGAGCTTTCTGGAGGGGGCAGGGAAGCAGTGAGGCTGGTTTGCTCTTCCCACATGCCAATTTACTGTAACACAAGGCAAGTCACCTCATATGCTATCATCAAAGTGGTGGTGTTTATTCCAGGGGATTTTTGGGGTGGATTTGCCTAAGGCTGGTGCCTGAGCTGGAGAAGCTATTAATTAGAGCAAACAATATTGACTTTCAGTTTCTTTTAAGAAACCAGGACTTATTTTAAAGATACAGATCCCTCAAAGGGCCTTGTGCCAATCCCTTTGCTATGCCAAAAGGGTCCAAGACAGCCTAACTTATCCCATCCTAGGCAGCACCTCATGCTCTAATGGGGATTTAACATCTGCACTACAAATCCATAGTTTCTGTACTAGGGAAGTGGCTTTCATTCTGTGTGTACATCTGAGAAAGAAGGAGATAGATCATCTATCACAAACAATTACTTGAAACATGAGTATTGCAAATACTGTTTAAATCTCAAATCCCACAATTCTTCACCCTGTGGAGAGGGGGTGTGATCTCCTCCTTCCTGAGCCATCTGCCTGGGTTGAAGCCACGGATTTTACTTTGCCAGAGAGCAGATTTAGAAGTATTTGGGAGCAGAGAGGATTTCTGCCATGGCTGTGTCTCTGTCACCACATGCTTTGGCAGCTGAAACTCAGAACTCCTCATAGGCCACCCCATCAGGTTTCCTGCCATGATGCAATTCCCCAGACCCTTGGCATTTTGCAGCCATTAGAAAAGGTTTCTTGCTCAGGGCTTTGTTAGCGTTTGAAGTTTTAAAAGCACTAAGCAGACACTACTCTCCTAATCCTGCCAGATTTGCAATGAAGCAGATATGTAATCCTTCATGGGTATTAAATTAAATAGTGATAAAGTGTATTTTAGAATTATGCTATCAAATGCCTGCCTAAGCAGAGGAAAATATTCTTAATTTAAACTTCTTCAGAAATCTATTTCCAGTTGCTACTGCCTGTGAAAGCCTCCCCTGCACGTGTAGGAGTAAAGATGAGAAAAGCCAGCAACCAGGCAGCCCCACACTGGTGGGAGAAACACATCTCTGTAAAATATGCCCTAGCTCACATGTGTGCACATGCTTCTATACAGCTACTTCTTTTGTGCATGACAGCAGATATAGATGGATATCCAGGGGCACCCTTGTGCATAAGGAAAACCCTTAAGCTGCATGATAGGTATTCATGTCAGCAGAAGGATTCTGGTGGGGTGGGAGGGAGATGTGCTGGAGAGGGAGGAGATGGGAGCCCTGCTACAGGCAGTATCAGCCAGCTCTCAGAGTCATCCCTACAGAGGTGTGAGCAGCAAATTGAGGAGCTGAATAAGGGATGGAGGGCTCACCTCTAAGGAGGGGAGCACCAGAGAAAAGTCCCCAAGCTTCTGGTCTTGGATCCTCTTCTAAGTCAGGAACTGTAACATGTATTTGCTTGGGGTTTGGCCCAAGCATGGAGGCACAGCAGCTCCGTGCCCCAGCTGAAGAGCAGGTTTCTCAGGTGTGTTGACTATCTAATCTAACAATAATTTTATCAAGTGATTAAAACCTTTAACTTAGTCTCTACTACTGTCAGGACATGGATGAAAGGTCCTTTCCCAACCCTTGGTCCTCCAGTGCTGTGACTGGGAGGAGGATGAGGTGGCACTACCATGGTGGTGGTATCCAAGGCACAGCTTAAGGTAGCAAGTGTCCCACCAAAAGAAAAAAAAAATTAAAGCTTCTGTGAGACTTCAGGTTGAGGAAAAAGAGGAAAATCCCAGCTATGCTGACTGTGAGCTACATGGCAGGATGTTGTGGACATGGAATGGTTGTTTCAGAAGTAGTTTCTGCCTGCTTCCCAGCAGCCGTAGCACAAGGCACCAGGAGTCAGGAGCAGAGGAACAATTCAGAGGTGAGACCTGCTGAAATTCAGCTTGTATAGAGCCTGCCACTTTCTGTCAAGACATGGCACAAGCAAATCCTATCTGACATGGCTGCCCCCTCTCACCTCTTCTTGCCTCCCCCTGAGCCTGCCCAACAGTCAGGTAAACACATGGGTTTGCTGTGGTTTACACAAAAACTTTTTCCATCTGACAAAATGAAGCCTGTGGTATCACCCAGACCAATCTAGCAGCCAGCACAGGAACTGCCTGAGACCATGGCTAATTAAGGAGGCTTTAAGTAGTTTCCACCTAGAAGAAGAAGTGCTGACTCTTGAGATAAGGAAACCTGGAGAAAGGGGACAGGGTTTCCCATGCCACCACCTTCCCTTTTCCTTTTCTATGACCAGCTCCTGGTGATTACCTCTCCAGAAAAGCTGCTTAATGCCAAGGAAGTACTTGGAGGTGCTCCTTCCCTATCTACTGCAGTGATTGTCCATGCCATGGGCTCCAGATGCTTCAGGGGGGACCGCAGAGCCGACCCGGGGGGGTCAGAGGCAGCTCAGCTAGAACCACTTAGAGCAGCAGGGTTTATTTGCATCTGACCTATATCTGGCCAGTATAGGCATCTGCAGGCTGCTGGATCTCTGCAAGCTGAGCCTGTTTGAACACAAAGACACTCCATACGGGGAGCTGAGGGGAGAGCTGGAGTTCGAAGATGTCTCCCCATAAAAACCCAGCGAAGCAGGTGAGAAATCCACCCTCACCTCGGGCTGAAGTAGGGAGGCCAGGCCCAGTACTGAAAGGAGTTTCAGTCTGATCCTGATTAGAAGAGGGCAGGAGGAGCCCAAGCCAACGCGGCCCCCGTTGCTCTTAACCTCGGATGACCCCATGTTAAATTCCAAGCGCCGAAGCCCTGTGGCTGCAGAGCCCGGCAGTTGCTGGCAGGCGTTACTCTGTATCAACCACACAAAACTCCTCTGGAAACAGTCTCTGTGGTCCCCGGTGGAGAAGTTTTCACTCCCTAAGATGGGGGACTGGATATATACTGAGTCTTTTACCATAACGTGAGGCTTTGTAGGAACAAGTCTTGGTGGGATTTGCAGATCCCTCATCATCTTTCAGGCATGTGCTGGAAACTCATCACCTAGACAACGATGCTTGGTCCTTTTTTAAGCAACACAGGCATTGTATTTCCTACATAAAGTACATATACCTCAGAAAGCAATTAGTCTACACAGTTTGACATTAGCTGAAACCTGTAAGATAAACATATACTGGATGGAGAATGAGTTGAATTCCACTGTGGAATAAGCAGACCAAAGTGCCCTAAACTTTTTTTTTTTCCCCTTCTTCTTCTTTTTCTGTTTTTCCCCAGTGTTTGAAACATGTGATAAAAGGCACATATTTCTGTGGCTGAGTCACCCTTAGCAAACAGAGTGTGACATTAATGTTTGCCTAGGAACACCTTCGTTTGGAGCAGTCAGCCTTGACTCTTTCAAACAGCATGAACATATGTATGTGTACATACAATTTTAGTGGTGTTTCTTACTGTCTGACCAGCTGCCAGAAATTGCTTAGGACCTGTTTTCCTTTTGAGGCAAGGACACAGACAGGAATTTGTATTTTCTCTCACAAGGTAAAATCGACTTTCCAACAAATTAGAGAGATTGGCTGATCAGGGAGCAGCCTGTGATGGATGCTGGGTACCTGCCGACTGATGAAGGCTGTAAATCTACTCCTGATAGAGTGACACTGATTTACATGGCCTGAGGATTGGGACCATTGAATTTGTGTTAGACCAAGTGACTTTTGACTCATGGTTATGTCCCAGAGAGTGAGGGAGAGGAAAAACTCACTCCAGCAAAGGCAGCTGCTTGCCTCCATGTCTGTGGCAGCACAATATTGGCCTCTTAATTTCCTACTGATTAAACTGTAGGAAAACAAAATCTGCTTTGCTGAGAGCAATTTGGCTTCTGCTCAAAAGCTTTCTCATCAAAATGAAATATCATTTGCTGTGAAACCGTTAGCAGGAGAATAAATGTAATTATAAAAGCAGCTATTTGTAAAATCCAAGTGGGGAGCAGCAAAATGTTGTAATTTAGGGGGAAATGACTGCAAAGGCTCTGCAGGGCAAAATTTCTTTTAAAGTCACATTTCATCAGGATTGTCTTAGTTAGTGGAATTGTTCATCTGCCCATCCTGCAGGTACAGAAGTAGATTTTCTTTGCCAGTATCTCTTTTGGTTTGTCTAAAGGATGAGCTGGTTGGCATGGGGCTGGTGGGACTCTCCAGTTTGACATCAGCATTCCCAAGTCCAGAGGTATGGTTGGCAACATCTCCACGGGATGCACAAGGCAAAAAAAAATGGTGGTGTAGCCTCTCAAACACCCATGTACCGTCAACAGCAAGGCTTCAGGCCAGACAGCAAAGTACTAGTGAAAGAAGCAACCTATATAATCTGACATAATGCCGAGTAAATAGTAGGTTGCTTCAGTCCTGGGAAGTAGCCACAAGAGGGAGATATGATTGGATGTACCAAATCTATGTCTTTAATAGGCAGAAAAATCAAGGAATTGAATATTAATTCAGAGATCACTACAAGCTGAAGGAGAAATTTCACCACAGGAGCTTGCAGTACCCGAGCTGAATTTAGGAACTGTTTTTACAATAGTAAAATTATTTATAATGATTTTTCCCCTAAAAAGTCCATAGTCCTAACAAAACAAAACAAAGCAAACAAACAACAACCAAAAAAGGCATTTTCTAGAATATTTGCTGAATTAAATTAGTAATTTTAGAGTGAAAAGGGGGGGAAATGCTGACTTCCCCAAAACCTGAACAATACAAGGAGCCACATTTTCATTTTCTAGCTGATTTAAAATATATTTTTGACCAGCGAACCAAAAAATCTCCCATTCAGACAGCACAGCTGTAATTATCTCACCCTTAAGGGCAGAATGACCCGGTGATGTTGAAGTATTTTGGGAGCATGTTATGGAGATGACTTGAATCTGATTCCTGCAGTCTGTGCATTAGGTTTAAACAGAATGTTTCCTGAAAATTATTAGTCCATTGCCTTTCCCCTCTCTGAGAACTATTTCTATGAAAAATAGACCTCCTGATTTTTCCTCTCGCTCTTTTCCCCCCCATCCCTTATAACCCCAGACTGTCCTATCAAGAGCTCTGTCAGGCCAAAGATTTAGGAAGCATAGCCAGCACTGTGGATGCTCCCTTTAAAATCATCTCTATGCCCTTTAAATCACCTGACTCTGGACTGTCATTGCAGCAACGGGGTGAAATATTTTTTCCTCCTGTTAGTGCTGCTTCTGTTATATAACTGCTAATACTCTATCTGGCTCATCGAGCTCATCAGTCCTTGGGGCTTCAGACCTATTTACACACAAACAGACTAACATCCATCTGAAAGTCATCTCGGGCACAGAGAAGTGATCCCTTTGCCTCCCTAAAGTAACAATCCTTTTTCTATAGGGCACTAAATAGTGGTTCAGCAAGCAAGTGCCAGGTTGGTGCTTAGATTAATCTGCTTAGATCGACTAACACAGTCGTGCAAGAGTAGAAAATACCCAGTCAAGTAAATTACATCATCCAAGGAAAAGCTATTCTAAAGAAAGCACACTTCATAAGTCTGAGCAAAATCCTCCTAGGTTCAACATTTACATACATTTACAAGCAAGAGCAGAAACTCATTTATTTCCTTGTGAAAAACAGAAATAAAAGAATCTTTGAAGTTTTGGCTAATGGAAAAGCTTCTGACTAAATTAATCACTGGCCAAGATCGAGAATGAATTAAAAATCCATTATGGTTTTTTTTTTCTCACATTAGTAGTACCAAGTAGGTAAAGCCCCCAGTCCAGAAGAAAGGAACTCAAGGTGTTACATAGCATCAGGTATAAGAAATGGCAACTCCCTGGCTGTTATTTGGGCTGTGTCTGAACTTTTGCACTGCTTCCACTGTCAGCCCATCTTTGTAACAATTTTATTAAAATCTCTTGTTTCTTCTGCAGTCTTAAATATAAGAGGAAATAAAATGAACTCTGAGAGGGTGAGTGAATTTAGAGGCCATAACCTCATCCAGATTTAAATACTTAACTCCTACTGACTTTTTTTTTTTTTTTATATCATCCTGCTTATAAATATTCCTAATGGAAGATCTATTGGTGATGGTGAGATCTGAAAACAGCTGACAGTGCAGCACTTGGCTGCAAGAGGCTCTCAGATTAAATTTTCTCAGTTGGTCCCCTGAAAGCATTCACAAAGGAACTGTTCAGCTTTAACAAAATGAAAGATGGGATCAAAATGTGATGTTTTCTCTTGCAAAGGGGTCTAGACTGTTGCCATTATACCTAGTTGCAGCACACAGGTGAGCTCTCTCTCGCAGCATCCCACCTCAGTCTGCCCTTGGGAATGACAACCCAGCAGGCAAGCACCACAAGGGCCTCATAAAAGGAGGAAAAACTTGCCTCTGTGAATGTGTCTAAGGGTAGCAGAGAGTGCTGAAGACAACCCAGATCTCGGGGTCTCTGTGATGCTCCCTGGATATAGAGCCCACTCCAACTACCTTACACCTTGTGCTGGCAAACCCCAGGATATTAAGAAAGCATGCTGGAACAAAGTGGTGGTTGTGTAATGACAGCTAAAGAAAACACAGAACCAGGTTCACAGGGGTCAGGGTCTATGCACAGACCCCCGAGCCCAAGCTTGGCAGCCACATGGTGCCTCTGTTTCGGTTTTGCTTTTGCAGAATGTACTGCGTCATACCAGGAGTTCTGCTCTGGCTTCCTGGGGTTTTCTTGAAAGCTCTCCTCTAGCAAAGCTCCCTGCGGTGGTTTGAGCCTTAGATTGCAGTTTGGGTCCAAATATGCAAGTGTGTCACATGAGGAATTCCCACAGGATGGAACTGAACTATGTACTGTGGTTGGACTAAGGCTATATTTAAACTTGCTGGGTTTGTTGAGGGTTTTTTTCTTTTGGCCCTAGTTGAACTTCAGCTGGATAGAAAACTAGATTTAGGTTGAAATTATTTTTTTTATTTCTCTTCCTCCCAAATTAATCTCGTCAATCCCTCTCTGGTTTTAAGAACACCTAGATATTCCATTTATATGCATTTTATTTTAGAATAACCATTCCTTGCTACCTTTTCCTTCCATCCCTTTTCATCCTCTTTTTTTCTGTGATCTTGATTCACTTTAGCCTAAGCTCACATTAAATAAGAACAACCACATTAGTAACAAAAAGAGGATAAAATCTCTGCAAGTGTAATTGAGCCTTTTAGGATTTTATCTGCCTAATTGTGTTAGCAGAAGGGCTATTAAGCTAATGTGAATTTTTAAAGTAGTTATTGTATATTATATTTTGGCTTCTACTGCATATGCATGTGATCTGTTGGGAGCTGGATGGATGATTCATCATTATAAGACTTCATATTGCTCAAGAGTTGAACAGGGCAGTGTTAATCAGGTTCTTCACACTGGTTCCTGCCCTGGCCTGCTTCTTTCCAGCTCTGGTCTAGCTCCTCCTTCCCATTTATTCACCGATTTGATCTCCCAGGTCCTCTCAGATTTAACTTTAGACCACTGCTTCACATAACCATATCTATCCAAGTATAAATACAACCATATACATGTCTTTGCAGGGTGATGGTCGTAATATCGTGTACATAATATGACAGGTATCACACAGAGTCCTTCTGCTCATAGAATGAAGAGATTCTTTAATAAGTGTTATTTAGTATTTAGTGACAGTCTTGTTACTGCCATTAAGTATGCCTATGTAAGTGTATATTAACTGCATCTTTTAAATTCTCAGTCTATTTTTCCTATGCTACAAATGAGCTGATAAATGATTGCAGCCTGTTGGGATTATAATATGAATTGACATTAAAAGGGGGAGGGAGGGGGGAAGAAAAAAAAAAAAAAGTTCCATCTCCATCTGTTTGGATTACATAACTCATGATCTCAAGCAATCACAGAGGCAGGATTTTCTGCATAAATAGTACAATTTCCAGTAAGGAGATTAAGGCTTCTCTGCTGGGAAAGGAAGAAATGACCAGAAAAACTGTAATTTCAATGAACACAAATAAATCATTTTCCAAAACACACAGCAAGACAAATTTATGTCACTGAGTCCCTCTGCCCCAGATGCTTCCCTCCCAACCTGTCACAGAGCATATTTTGCCACAAAATACCATTCATCTTTTAAACAGATATGAAATGCATTCCACCCATATTTTCAGTGTACATTAACTGCTGCTATCAATACTGTGTATTTTTATGGTTCTAATCCTACTGCCTTTATTTCTTTCTTTCTTTATTTTATATCCAGTGGCTTTACATAAGTGCCAGACTTCAGTAAATCCAAGCATTGGGAAGCATAAAATATATTCCACAAGTATAAATAGATGTACTGAGAGCAGCTACTATGCAGCAGCCTGGCAGTGGGTCCCACTGTGTGTGATAGAGAAAAAAACCTCTCTCCCAGCAGCTGACAGTGCCATGTCCATGCTCTGCAAAAGCAAGTGAGTTTTTACAGTAAAAAAAAAGCCTCTTTTTTTTTTTCTTTTTTTTTTTTTCCAGTGTGAATGAGAAGAAAACTCCCTATTTGGCCTATTTCTGCAGACAGACGAGCAAGTGTTTCTGCAGACAGACTGTTACCACATGTCACATCCTCCAGAGGCAAAAGATCCCATTAAAAGGCTGCTTGCAGAAAGCACTTATTAAAGCAGCCGACAATGCCAGCTTTCCCGACGGCAGCGCTGCTCCAAAACCAGCAGCGCACAACCAGCTGCTCCAGATCCCTGCCCCACACAAATTCTCCTTATTAGAGAGGAAAAACAAGTGGAGCCCACCTGGGAAAGCTCTAGGTCATACTCAAACTCTGCACAGGACTGATGTTAGCCTTCCAGTATCTGAAGGGGGCCAGCCCTCCCCCAGGAAGGCTGGGGAGGGACTATTGACAAGGTCTTGCAATAACAGGACAAGGGGCAACGGGTTTAAACTGGCAGAGGGGAGATTTAGAGTGGATGTTAGGAGGAAGTTCTTTACAGTGAGGGTGATGAGGCACTGGAACAGGTTGCCCAGGGAGGTTGTGGCTGCTCCCTCCCTGGAGGTATTCAAGGCCAGATTGGATGAGGCCTTGAGTAACCTGTACTAGTGGGAGGTGTCCCTGCCTCTGGCAGGGTGTTGGAACTAGATGATCCTTGAGGTCCCTTCCAACCTTACCATTCTATGATTTTATGATTCTATGTTGCCCAGACCTCTGCCAGGCTGTGAGTTTTCACCTGTCTCAGGCACTGCCCTCATTTCTGCCTGATTTATTTTTGATTGTCTGCTGCAGCTCTTACGTGTACCCAGACCCTTCTGGGCTGTGAGGGAATTTTCTCATCTTTTACATCGAGGGTAATGTTTTGTCACACACCAAACCATGGCTCCTCAGTAGATCTCTCCTTCCTCTCCTTGATGTCTTCTCCTTGGAAAGCTGAACAAGTCTGATATGTGGTTAACAGGAAATGTTTCGCTGGTAGCTCCCATTTTATTGCTTCTGCATTACCATCTTTCTGCTGAAACCACTTCATGCCTGAGTCATGTGTTTACCATCCCTGTGCTCTCTGGCCATCTTCATCCTTTTATTCATCCCTTGTGTGGTTTAGGAGCTTAGGGACCTCTGAGGACAGCTCAGCAGGATGCCCTGGGAAAACTTCCCTTTTCCCAGGCTTGCCTCTTTTGCACCAAAATAATGTAAAAAGAAGCAAGGAGGCCCTCGCCCTGCTCTCACACAAGTCTCCAAGACTTTAAAATAACTCTTTATCTCCTTATTTCACCACAGGGAAAATTAATTTGGCCATGCTGATAGGCAGAGGAAATGAAGCAGCAGAGGGGGAATGGTTTGCCTGGAAGCTCATGCTTGCAGCAGCATTGGTGAATGAGACAAACTCAACATGCTCTTGAGAAGTGTCCTGTTTTATACCTGGCAAACTGCCTCTTACAACCTGCCACCGCAAAATATCTCAGAGCTGATTTGAGAGCAGATAATATTTGTGCACAAGAGAGATTACCATTAGCACCTTCTCACTGCCTAGTCTCCCCTATTCCATGCCCATCCCCTCTACTTGGCAGCAAAACACTCCCCAATCTGCAGGGATTAACACACCTAGTTCTCTCCCCAGGCATCACAGACTGTGGTTTCCCATCAAAATCCCCTTGCTTCAGTATCACAAAACTCTTATTCCAAACTGCTGCACACCAGCAAGGTAAATGGAGAGACAGGTTTCCATGACTGGTCCCTATATAGCTGGAGATAAGCTCAATATTGTAGGGGAAAGCAATATTTCCCTGCCCTGTCAAGCTCTGTGGGCAGCATATCAAGTGCCTGCATGGGCACTGCAGTGAGGGCTAATCAGGAGCTGCAGAATTCCGTTGCATGTGTGATAAACTACGAACGCTTCCCAACACCTGAAAGAGAAAGGACAACTTCTGGCCCGATCAAGCAGAGAAGAAAGTGATTGCTGAGGAAGGAGGTATCTGGGAGCTGAGAACAGGAATTGTCACCTGAACCTGGCCCCATTTAACACCACAGGTCCTGTAGAGGCTGCAGTCACTTTGCAAAGGTCAAAGCTGTGTTGTAACGGGACGTGAACTCTGACTGTTTCATGGTGACCGATCAATGATATTGCTGGCATGGGAAAGCAGACAGCGATGAGGCAGAATCCCCCTGGCACAGCCAGGCCTGGCAGCTCTGAGTGAGTTTGTAATACAGAGCTGCTAATGTATTTGTGCTTTAATTGCTGCTTAGCAATGAGGTGTTTGGGAGGAGCTGCCCAGGGAGGAGAGATTAGAGAGGACCAACAGAAGGAGAGATGCTAATCAATGAAATGATGGACTTTCTCTGGTCAGACATCTTAGCTAATTCCAGGAAATGGTATTTTCCTCATACACCTCCTATTAGCCTGCAAGAGCCTGGCCTGATTTCACTGATGTCCAGCACTTCAAAGCTGGCCACATCAAATCTCACAAGGCATACCTGTCTGACACAGGCCATAACTCTGCCACCATCAGCTACCTCTGCTTAGCAGCACTTTTTAGGTGAGCATTCATATGCACCAATCAAGTCCTTACACAGAGATGTGCATTTTTATAATGTATTTTTAAAATATTAAGTGATTTGTGCTGTCTCAGACAAGATAGATAGAAGCTTATAGTTCTTTCCACAGGGCTGCAGTAGAAATGCCTTTACCAACTTACATAGCAGAGGCTGCAGGATGCTCACACATACTGCAGAAACTCTGAGGTCATGCAGAAGCTTTTCAAATTAAGGAGGGCTCCTGGACATGAGATAACTATGTTTTGTAAAACAAACATTGCTCCTAGGTAGTTTTCAGCTTGTTTAAGTCATTTTCAGCCCATTTTTTAAGGCCAAGTTTGCTTTGCAGGGAAAAATAACAGAAGTTGTATGATGTAAGCTGCTTTTGTTTTCTTGGTTGGGTAAAAACATGTGAGAAACTTTTTGTCTGTAAAAAATCCCTGCCAGGAAGATTGGTAGTTCCCACACCACAAAGATCTGTGAATCTGGAAATTTGGGATGTATCCCTGAAAGGCTGATCTTGAAGAAGTCAATGAACTGGTAATGAACTGACCTTTGAGTTGAGCCAAGCCTGCGTGTCTGTATTTTGAGGGAGGAGGGGATGTTTTCTCTCAGGTTTTATTATTGTGGCTATGGTTCCGTATTTCTGTGTTTCCAATTTTCCACGGAGAAGCCACACAGTCAGAGCAACCTGCCTGTCCCTGCCTTTCCTGCAACCTGCCATATCTCACACAGGTTATCCTCTGTCTCCTCCCCTGCATGTATGTGTGGGGAAGCAAGATCAGACCAAGATGTAATGTAAGAAGCATGGCTCGGTTAGGGAGATTGGCTACAGAGCAGCCTGAGATGTTGCTGAGGCGTTTCTTGCCCCCTAAACTCCACTAGTTGTGGGCCTTTCTCTGTCTGCCTGAGCCTTAGGGATGCTTGGCAGATGAGTGAGGGTGTGGTGCTCTGGATATGTCAGACTGAGAGTACCAGGTGAGCCAGGCGTGCGTTCCTGCCCAATAAATCAGTTACAGTGATACATACACCTCTAACAGCTACTGAGACTCTTTGGCTTGTGAATTTCTGGCTCAGTTCACCTCAGTGAGGTCTCCTTGGTGCCTAAGGGGTTGATTTTTGTTTATTAATTTCTAAGCTTAAATCAATTTCAAACCCTGCGAAAGTATTCCTGTTACACCAGAACGGGTTCTTCCTTTTCCCAGAAACCATGCGCTACTCCACTAATTAGATTGCTTTTGCTGCTGCTTTGGGAGAAGATGGTTTTGAGTTCAGCTGCTAGTCCTATCAATAATCCACGAGCTACTGTGCTCAGCTCTATGCTTGCTTTTACCTGGGGGAGATTGTGAGCAGCACTGCATTCTTTCAGTTTTGCGTAACAGTTCTGGTAATGCAACCGAGTAGTAGTGATGCTATTGTTGTAGTCTTCTTGCGCTATGCTTCTTTTTAATAAAGGCAGCAGCCATGAAGTAGTGATGCAATGTAACTGCTTTCTGACCTTGCTGCCCAATTTTTTTGATGAAGTATTTTGTTGATGATGAACTGAGGGCTTCTCAACTGTCTAGAAACGAAAATTACATCCACAAACTAGGTATTGTTCCACTTTCCAAGACAATATACAAAAGAATGGATTAGCTTGTGTGTATCCCTCTGTGCTGCCTATCTCTATGTACTAAAGACTTGCACTGAGCAAAAGCTGGCAGCATAAACAAATAATCATTTGCTTCTGAAAATGGTGAGGTCTGTGGTCATTCTTATCTAGATCCAGCTCCTAAGAGATCTTTGTTTCCCACGCTCATGAGTTGCCTCCTATTGATGAACAGTTTCAATATCTAACATACGATCTCAGATAGCAAAGAGAGGTTTGATACACCAAGTTTGTCATTATGGTTCTGAATTTTGCTTACTCAGTTCCTTGGTAAACTCCTTCCATTCTGTGTTGACATCTTTGACATACAAACCCAGGGCTTTCCTTGCCTCTGAAATGCTGTGCTCCTGCCACTGCCTGCCAGGATTGCTGAATTCTTCATTAACAATAGATGAATACCCCAAGCCTATTCTAGGCCCCAACTATTTATCTTTATCGTTAATTTTCCCACCTGCCAGACTGCCCTGACAACCCAGCACTGATGGTCCTTGTTTCACCGCCTTGCATTTCATCCATCCTGCACTCTGCAGTGTTTCCAGTTACAGTCCTTGGAACTCAAAAGTTTGAACCAAGAAATAGCCAGAAAGAGACCAAAGCGGATGTTGGTCTCTATTACTGCTGACCAAGGTAGGTAGAACTAAGAAGACACCAGGTAGAGTGCTCAAATGCTGCCTTGGGATCAAAGTACCCTAGAGCTGTTCAGTTGATGGTTTTCCTCAGACCTTACTTGGTCTTTGTCTTCTATAACAGGAGTTGCTGCAGTTCTGCTGGAAAGTACATATTAACCCATTTGTAAGTGGACAACTCAGTCGCCCTTCCAAAGGACTTGATCCACAAAGCTATTTATGTACCTAAGTCCAACTGCTCTTTATCTCAGTTGCCTGAATACCTTTGTTTATCTGGACCTAAGTGTTTTCACTGTGGTCATTCAGGAGGTCTATGATAAGAAGAGAAATTAAAACACAACCCAAGTTAAAGCTGTAACTACTTGTGCCACTCTTGTGCCACTCTTCCCTTCATTGGGAGTTTCTGGGAAGTAGGAGATTTCAATTTGCTGTGATTACCAAGCAGTGTTTTGCTTCTGCATTTTGGTATTTGACTTTAAAATTAAAGCATATGTAACCACTGCAAATAATGCCTATTGATTAGTCTCTCATAAACTAGAGAGGCATCTGGGATTACTGTGGCTGGAAGCCAATACTGCAATTGATCATTTAATTAACTGGAAGAAAATTAAAGGAACTGTAATCTGTGTCTCAGCTCTGTTGTTATCAAGCTGGCAAAGAGCTTGTTTCTGCCTAGAGCAATGATTGGTTCCTTGACCTTGGAATTTAGAAACACTGGTTTAAGCATCCCCCCTCACCTACCCACCTGGTTTTCTGCAAGGCAGGAAGCAACACAACCTGATCCTTCATCTGCTTGCAGGTCCCAGTCTCTAGAGTACCTGACACCTCTCACATCTGTCTGGATCAGCTAAAATCACATCTCTCTCTCTCATCTGTGAAGGCTGTGGTTCTAGCTTAATAGTCTGGAAGAGAAGTGCATCCCCTCTAGAAGCCAATTTGTTTCTTTAGAGACTGAAATGCCAACAGGTGAGCTCTTGAGTTTACTAGGATACCAGCCTTTCCTTAAGGGATTGTGTTATTGATTTTCATTTTATTACTTCAAATAAGGAGGAGAGAACAATGTGCTTGGGAGAGAACTTACTGGTCTTGTAAAATATGGTGAGCTCTTAAGGCTTTGACTTAAGCAATCTGAGTGATCTGTGAACACAGAGAGAGGAAAAAATAAAATAAAATAAAATATGTAAGAAGCCATTGTTTTAATGATTGTGTTGTCATATCAAGAGAAGAAAGACAGCTGCTTCTAACTTGTCTTCGCATGCCTAAGTAATATATTAATTACCTCATTCCCCCATAAATGCCTACAGTCCTCCAAAAGGCATGTTAAAACAGACACAGTCATTAAAGCTTGCACTGCATTCTCTAATGTGTTGTGGGAAAACAAACAAACAAACAAAACCTCAAGCCCTTTATGTTTCAGCTAGATCCAAGTTGGGGAAATGTTAAGTAGAAACACTTAAGAAGCTGTATCATTGGAAAGAAAGTGTATTTTAGCATGAAAACAGAGGGGGAAAAAGCCAACCAGAATTCCAACCAGTTCTCAATTTTGGATCAGGTAAAATAGTTTGGGCCCCTTTACATTTTAATTACAAGTGAAGCCCATTTAATTTAATCTTTTGATTTATTTTGAACTCCTTGCTCTGCGTGATAAACTCACAGTCCAGGCTGTAAAGTAACAAAGGACTTGGTAGGAGGGATGAAAAGGAGCAAAAAAGGAAAAAGAGACTTCATTCAAAACATTCCTGTGGATCCTAACCAGCTGTAGGACTCAGAAATCTGCATGAAAGTGAAACCATGCTGCCTTCTGAGAAGCGCAGAGCAGGGGGACCTGCCCTAGGTTATAACTTAAGACTGTTGCATGGTTCGTGCTGCATCTGCTGAAACCCTGGTTTCCCTTACACGTCCTCAAAGCATTTCACTTGTGTTTATAGTACCTTCAAAAGGGAAACTGGGCAAAGAAGAAAGTAAAACTAGCCTGGTAGGTATGAGGTGTTACAAGCTGATGGGCATATTGGGAGTGTCTTGCTGGCTCCAGAGATGTAGGTTAAGAACACTTTGTTGGTCATACACAAAGCCAGCCATTGGCCTGCTTACTGGTGTGACAACAGACCACGCTGTGCTGGTCATCACGGCCTCACAAGGCAGTTGTGCTTGGAGTGTGTGAGCAGGGCTAAGTGGGAGGAAAAGGAAATGTTTGTGTCCCCATCTCACACAGTAAGAATGATGGCTGTGAAAACAACACTTGATACTCTCAAGAGTATTGAGGACTGAGCCAAGGAGAACCAAACCCATTGTTTAGGCATGGCCGCCCCTTCCAAATGCCAAGTAGGGCAAAGCTGTGCCCAGATGTCCCTTTTGCCTCATTTGGAGAGAGGATTTAAGCTCAGCTCCCTCATGTCTCCAACTATCTCTCTGTAAATAGCAGTTAAGAGGCTAAAGTGAAACAGCTCCTAGAGGAGAGAAGACATAAAGCTCTGACAAAGTGAGTGCCAACCACTGGTCAGAGATTGAACAGTCACCTCTGGCCTCTAAGAGTGACTTTGGCTACTCTTTCTGAGTTCCATTGCTGCACCTAGCTGCAGGGCAGTCATCAGCTGAGCATCCTGACCAGAGTGAAACATCTTGAGGGCCAAAACATGGAGCTCGCTCTGGCAAGGCCATGGGTCCAACTAGCACTCATTTTTTTTCAGTGTTTCCGTTGTGGTTGTCTCACTCACTGCCTCTTCAGCTTGGTTTCTGAGGCTCAGGTCCCCAGATGCCCAGGTGCACTGTGTTGGAAGCTGAGCTTCATGCCTGGAAGACAGTGAACTCCTCTGCTCAGTGTTGTAGTAGAGGATTGCAGCACTGAAATCCAAGGGCCTTTCTCTGAGTGATCTGTGTAATGTCCCACAGGAAGCCTGGAACCAAACTTCAGCTCTCTGAGTCTTTCTGGGGCTTCAGCCACAAACCCATCTCTTCTATAAGGACAGTTCTAAAATTCTATCCTGCTTTTTGTCCACATCAGGAAACCCACCACAAAATTGGGAATATCTGCTCCGGAGTGGTCTGCATTTGGCAGGATGTAGCTGACTGGTGAAACTGTACAGTGTAGCCTACCTGCCTTATGCTTTCATCTGGCAAATTCCTTTCATGGGTAGAGATTCCTTTCCCCAAATCTAATTGCACTGAACAGGACATAGCACATGTATTATACTGCAGAATTTGTTACCACCGAGTGCAGAAGTCACAGTTACGAGAGTATTTCCAAATGTCTAAATGTGCACTGAGTCAAGCAGGCTTTAAGAGATGGTCACAGTTAAAAAAAAATGTGGATTGTGCAAATACAAAAAAGAAAAATAAATAAGATCATGGCACAAGAAAGAGAGGAGAATCACTGGGGATAAAAAAGACCGGAGGCAAGAACAGTTGCCAAAGAGCCATTGTGCCTCCATCACACACTCTGTTTCAGACAATATTTCATATTTGAGAACCAGTTGCATTAGCCATTCACTCTTAATCTTTTGGTTTTAATTCAATTCAAATGTCCATTTGCCTTTCTATTGTGAAACAAGCTGACTACCAGACACCTCAAGTTCTTGCATTGTTAAGCATAGTAAGTTGCAGTAACAAGCATTAGCTCATTGGCAGCCTATGTGGCAGACCCATAGGTCTGCACAGAGTTAGTGACCTTGTGGCATGTCTCTTCCAAGTAAATGCTCTCACAAGAGTGCTGTGGACATGGCAGTTTTTTTGTGATCAAATATTGATAGATTAGTAAGTACTCTCCATTATAGCACCATACTTATGTATTGGATCATTGAATACTAAGTCTCCAAATTAAGAGGCTGTAAT
Organism: Eubucco bourcierii; assembly: GCA_013396675.1. Lineage (NCBI taxonomy): Eukaryota > Metazoa > Chordata > Aves > Piciformes > Ramphastidae > Eubucco > Eubucco bourcierii. The sequence continues at coordinate 292,640 of VWZE01007638.1, read as the reverse complement.
ATGAAGCAAAAGCCTGGGAAAGCCAGTGCTGTGGATGGGCTGTTACTGGGACATCCCATGTGAAGTGAGCTGACATCTCAAGCAAGATAAATGGAGGGAGTCCTTATTTCTCTTCAATATCCTCCATCTGGTAAGGCCATGCTCAGAAATGTTAAGTGTTCTTTAAAGGGAGATGTCTGAGACAGGTAAGCACCACATCTTCCTGCTGAAGTCAGCAAAAGTTTTACCATTTGTTAATGGTGGGGATGTATTTGGGTCCTAAGAGTTAAGGTGTAGAGAGTCCAGCACAGTGAGACCTGACCCATCAGCAGACAGATCTGAAAACACAGGCATACACATATCTCACATCTTCACTTTGATTTGTTCTGCTGTTGAATCCTCGCCACTGTCCTTGCTGAGCTGTTTGCTGACTCATCAGCTTGTGCATTTACCCTAATTAGTCATAGGCAAACATTTTCTTCAGGAAGTTCTCCTAAGTTGGAGCGTGAACTTAGTACAGCAATAAAGGTCAAGAAAAGTGACTAAAGCATTATATACTGTAGTAAGTTTCTGTTATCAGGCACTGACAAAGCAGGAAAAAAAAAAAATCCTATCTGCAGAATTTTAGTGGAGTGATGCAGAAGTTTAATAAGGGGGAGGATGTGTGTGTGGGAGAGCGTTTGCTTAACAATCTCTCTAGAGCTGCTATGGTATGAAATGCTTAATTGCAGAACAAGTTTCCACTAACATCCTCCTGAAACACAGTTGGGTTTTGAAGCAGTATTCTTTATTATAAGCTTGGGGTAAGCATGTCTGGCATGAAAGAAATGTGTCTAGTAAGGAGACCACAACATTTACTCACACCTCCTCAGCCAATTCATGCTGGGAAGTCTTGACATTTTGAGCAATTGGCTGTAGTAATCTGTAGACTGAGATTTTTTCGTCAATGTCTTCTACTCACTGGTTGGTAACAAATCTCAAGTTTTTGTGCCTGAATGATTTAAATTTATCAAAATCTAGTTATAACACTCAGTGAGGACCCTTGATATTTTGCACAGCATGTGAATTTGGATAATGGGAATAAAGCTGCATAAGTGAACCCTGAAACATCCATGCTTATGGGCATTAGAACTGTCATTCAAATGTATGACAGCTTGTAGGCCTGAAAACAAGAGCTTACTGAGTAGGATAAACTGGATTCTGTAGCACTACAGCTAGGCAGTTCCTGGTCTGGACTGCATTGGTGCTACTTGTCTTTGAAGGGAGTGTGATCACTGAAATTACAGTTGGAAGTGCAAAAGAGGCTTCACTTCTGACTGTGAGGAGCTCACCAGGAGCCACTTCATGAGCACACTCAGACTGGAGAAGCTGCTCTGAGTTGTACTGGCCTCCTTTAAGGCACAGGAAGCAATACTGGCAGCATCACTTCTCTACTCACTCTTCTGATGTGTTCCTCATGGTGGGTGCTCTGATGGGGAAAGTGGCACCAAGCTGGGTATGCCATTTCAACATCTGCCTGGAGATCTATCCATTTCACCACAGCAATTCCTTAGAGGCTGTTATAGTGATTCTATGACTATATTAAAAGAGCACATGGCTGCTGCGCATGAGTGGATTTCTTCTTGTGTTTGAACTGCCCATCCCTCAGTTTGAAAGATAAAGTTGTCCATGACCTCCTGTGTGAGGCTTCTTGGTAGTTATGCAGGGCACTCAAGTTTGAGGTTTGCTTTGATTATTTATCTTCTCCAGGCTCAAGTGAGCACAGACCAACAGAAATATCAGTAGTCTACAGCCACAATGCTGTGGGCTATCCTGTTGTCACATCTCATAAGCTAAATAAAGCTGGGCTTTGTAAGTATTTGGATGAGAAACCTTAAAGGAATAAGAGGAGACTGGAGTACATGTGTCTTTTTTGTGTATCTGCTATGGGGCAGAAGCAATCAATTTCATGCAGCAACATCTTGAGATTTCTATTAAATGTCATGGTCACTGCATTTTCTTCAAAAAAGGTAACCCACCCACCCCACCCCTTACACACAACAAAATACTCATGGTTGTATGCAAAAGTGGCTGCTCATTACTTGGAGGTTCAGAACCCATCGCAGAAGGGTTTGGAAGGTGCAGTACTAAAAATCACTTTGCCCCTAGCAGGACACCCTGCAGGTGTTTCTTACATCATGTGCACACAGCAGCACAAGGATGTTACCTATGCCTGCCAAAGCTGTTTTTAACAAAGTATCATTACCTCCCAGTTGCAAACTGAGTACTCTTGTAAGGTTCGGCTCTATATGATCACTCCAAGTCCCTGCCAGAGCAAGCTTACAAGATGTAAAGGAAACTCTGTGCTGTGTGGAATCCTTCCACCTGGAACTGTGACTTTTCTGGCTCCCCACCATTCGCAGATACATATGGGCTAAGAGTACATAGCTGACTTTAAATGTGTGGGTTCCGGTCTTAATTATCCTCTCTTCATGTACCCATGGCTATGTCCATGTCAATGAAAGGCATCATGGTAAGGCCTGAACCTTGTAGAGCCATTCATGGTATAGTCTGAATCTCCCTTCTTTTAGTTGAAAATCATTACCCCCTGCCTTATTGCAAGGAGACCAGCTGAAAAGTCTGTCCTCATCTTTCTTTTATGTCCCCTTTAAACACTGAAAAACTGCAACAAGGTCTCCTTGGAACCTTCTTTTCTCCAGGCTGCATGATCCCAACTCTCTCAGCCTGTATACCATTTTCATGGCTTCCTCTGGACCTGCACCAACAGGTCCATGTCTCTCCCGCACTAAGGACTCTAAGTTTGACTCAGCACTCCAGGTGGAGGTCTCACTAGGGCAGAGTTAAGGGGCAGAATCCCTTCTCTCGATCTGCTGGCCGTGCAGCTCCTGATGCAGCCTAGGATATAGCTGTCCCTCTGGCTCACGTCCAGCTTTTTGCTCATCGGTGTCTCGGACCCTGCAGGTGAGCGGTGTTCAGCGCTGGGCTCTCGGGAGGTGTCGGAGACCCTGTCCCAGCCCCACAGCCAGCAACCGCAGCCTGACGAGACCGGCCCCGCCGCACGGCTACTCTAGCGCCCCCCGGCGGGCACAGGCGGAGCAGGGGCAGAGCGGGGCAACGTGGCCGCGGAGACGCGCAGGTCCTAGCACCACCCGCCGGTCCCTGGGTCACGGCAAGGGACCAAAACTCCCTGCTTCGGCGGAGACGGCAATGTTGAAGGCAGAGAGCCTGAACTGGTGCTTGCCCAGCGGGATTTGGGCCTGCCTTGGTGGGAAAGAACATGGTGGTCCCGTGCAGACCGCTCTAGCCCCTCGGCTCAGCCTTTGGGTGTTGGGGTGTTCGAAGTTGTACAACTTGCTGTAGATGTGCTTAATTACTCTCGCATTATCCCTCTGGCCCGCCCGGCGATGCGGTCGTCTGTGCCTTTTAATTAATATGAGTTTTTTAACTCTTCAAACTGGAAATGACCTGTTTTTAGGTCTATGAAACCTTTAACGACCCGCACTGGCGACACTTGCCGTGGAACCAGAAGGCCCTGACTCTGTAGAGTCCACCACTGCTCGCCGCTTACTGGCACTCTTGGGGTGCTCGGCCCGGGCCCGATGCCGTCGGCGGTCCCGCCCCGCACACAGCGACACACGTGAGACCCCGGACACCTCCCTCCCAGCTGAGCGCTCAGCTGACCCCGACGGCCGAGGGGGCCGGGCCGCGCCGCCGCTCCTTACTGGCGCAGCGCAGGGCCCCGGCCGGCCGCGCCCGCCCTCGCCACCGCCTCCTCCTCCTCCTCCGCGCCCAGCCCCGCGCCGCCCACCGTCGCTGCGCCCTTCGCCGCCCGCACCTCCCCGCAGCTTGCCCCGATGCTGTGAGCCCGCGCGGCCCCAGACC
>VWZE01007638.1:266721-283846 GCA_013396675.1 Eubucco bourcierii | reverse complement strand
TTTTTTTTTTTTTTTTTTTTTTTTTTGTTTGTTTGTTTTGGGGTTTTTTTTTGTACTGCAGGAGGGAATTTGGCAGTGTTACATCAACTTATTCTTGAAGTGCTTGGTGTTATGATGTGCCAATAAAATAATTCTTCTGTGATTGTAGAGTGTGCATTGTTAAGTAAACCCAGGAGGGAAGTACAGCATGGTTCAGTAGTGGTGTACAAGAGCATCTAGATTTTCCTGATGATAGTGCTCTTTCAAGGAGATGCAAATACCAATCCTATTACAAGATACATTCTTAAAAAACAAAAAAAAACCAACAAACAAATCAAACAGCTTCAAAACAAAAACACATCTTGCAGGAACATCATCAAGAAGGTGCAGTAACCTGTTTGTTGCAAAGTGATGTCCAAAAGGAAGGAATGTTCGAGATCACAAGTCATCACCTGAAATGCCGCTTTTATCTTCACATAGACAGTTATATAGGCAGGTGTTTACTTGCCTCAAAAAAACCACCTATGCAATGCATGGAAAGAACTTGGACCTTAATCATCTTTTCATGTTATAACAACCCTTTCTCTTTTGAATTTAAGAAAGTTTGACCATTTTGAGCCTCTTGAGAAACCTCCTTTGTATTAGAGCAGGCAGAAGAGCATGAAGCAGTATGAGTTTTCCACTGACTACTGCTCCAAAATGGGAGATGCCTGGGAGGGGGTGGTAGGGGTGTGTGTGGGGGGTGTATGACATTGGGAACCACAAAAATGGCCCAGAAGAAAAGTGAGCCTTTTTACCTTTAAGTAATGATGGAAAGTTCAGGGAATATACAGGTTTCCAAATTACCACTGGATATGAAGGTTTTCCTCTATTGACATCTCTGTTGTTTAGCTTAGAATAAGTCTCTATGAAAATTGAGTTCTGAAACTATTAGAAACTTGAAATTAAGTGAATACATGCATACATAAGCACAGTTTATGTAGGTGACAAACACTTCAGTGCTCTTTGATGTGGAGCCATAGCCTCAGTTGAAGCTACGCCTTTTAATACCAGCCCGGGGGATTGGTCCAAGATCTCGGCATAAGTGCACTAATAAAGAGGAGCTTCATCGTACACATAATCCATCAATTGAAGCCTGATAGTATTGGGATTTATACAACTGTAGCCTTTCAACATATTGATATATCTTAGTGCCAAGACATTTGAAATGGCTCTGGTGGCACTGAAGAGCTGGTGCCTCCAGATGACCCATTGGTTGTTCCTGAAAGATATGCAATATGTAATGAACTTTGTGTGTGTTAGGAGGGACGCTGTGCAGCTTTTGTTTAGTTCGGTGTGGTGTTCATTTTCAGGAAAAATGTCACAACAGACCTTGTAACTCACTGCATTAAAATAGACACTGAAGTTCAAGTGAAGCATTGACAAAAATGAATCAGCACTTAGCTGTTCTGTTATGTTTGCAACAGTGGAAGGTTTTACCAAGTAACATAACCTTTTCAATTCACTCTGTAATAATCCTGGAAATATTACCAGAAAAAGATGATCTGTGCTGCTTACCACAATAAGTCATTTCACTGGCAATCCTAAACACAAACCAGACAGATGATACTTTAAGAAAATCCTTGCATTTCAAGAAGCAAAATTATTCGAGGTCAAGGCTTTTGTTGTTTGTTGTTGTGAGGTGTTGGTTGGTTGTTTTTTTGGGTGAAATTTCATGCTGCTTTGAGTGAGAATGGTCAATGGACTGTTACCCTAGAAAGGGTGTTACTGGAAGCTTACCTCATCGTGCTTGTTCACATCCACTGGAAGAGATGGGAGTATGCTTCAACAAAGTAATCCATGTCATATATAAAGGCTGCAGCCTCTACTAACGAAGCTAAAGAAATGAGAAGCTCTATACAGTTCAGCTAGGGACAGGAGTATTTGGTGCTCAGTCCTTCATCAAGGACTTTTTCATTGTACATCCTTAATCTGCTGGATGTTGAGCTGACATTGCCGGAGGCTTTTTGTCCTGGCTGTTGTTCTAAGCATTGTTTTTTGGTTGGTTTTGTTTTGTTTGTTTGTTTTTTACTACTTAATGGATCTGTTTGTTCCTCGTTCATAAAGAAAAAATAAAATTTTATCTCACTTCTGTTCTGTATTTCTTCAGTTCTTAAAACCTTTGATCACAAAATGCCCTGTTAATTAAAAGCAGTTGAGGAACATGAATTGAAGGGAGGACTTGGATGGGAGCAGTGAGGGAATACATCCAGCCTCCAGTCTGGAAAACCTGAATACAATGACATAAATTACATGTTATAAAGCCATGATTTAGACTGAAATTAGTTACTTCATCAAGACTCTGCATTTGTCTGAAGATAGACCAGTTCCTAGCCAAAACATTGTTAACTGAGAGCCTGACAGCTATCTTGGGCACATATTTCACACTGGGTTTTTTTTTATGAGTTTGGTAGAAGAAAAAGCAGAAGGGCTGAAAGGAGAAGAGCTCTTCGTGGCTAGTTCTGTCAAGCTCCTGTCCAGCTCTCTGTTGAATAAGTGTGGGTTTTCTGTCATAGTAAACTCAATTTAACTGCCATGTAGCTTTCATCCTTAAGGACAGAGCACAGCTAATAATTTAAAAAAAAAAAAAAAGAATTCTAGGGAAAAGCCAAATAACATAGTAGGAAAAAAAAAACCTAAGAGTTTTCTTACAAATGGCTACTGTATGCATGTGGTTATTTTAAAACAGCAAATTACTATGCAAAGGTAAAATATCAGTGGGTTCCATTGTGTAACAAGATGCAGCAGAAACACTTCACCACATTTCAAATTAGAAATACTAATTTTGGAAGGTTTTACTTTCTTAGTCATGCTTTCTAAGTGGGGAGGCAGTTGGGTTTTCAGGTCAGTCCATAGCTAAATCCAAGTGACATATAGTCTTGGTGGTGTGGTCCTGTGATGGTTTCAGGAGTTTCAGGCTTTGGTGCAGGCTTTTACGTGCTTTGCTTTACCTGTCTGCAAAATGCTTGTTCATACAGACTTCATGGTCTTGATAGTAAGATTTTATGTTCTAAGTTAATACTTATCTCAGTGGACTCTCTTCTTGCTGCCTCTTTCCAACATGGTTTTGCAAACAGCAGTGGGTTTCAGCGTTCACTGTTTGTGCTGCTGCAGCTAATTCAGTCTGAACTTCCTGCTTGCTTTCAATTTGTTGTTCTTTTTTAATTGGTGGTAGTCACATTAACTATTCTCATGATGCCTCTGCTTGGATGTTATACTTGTTTCTGCAGTTAAATTTCTCTTAAATCTTTCTTACTGTATGTAAGGAATTTCTGACTTGTTTTCCTGAGTTGGTTTACTGGGCTGTGATGTTCTTTAATTCATAACGAGCAAGACTTTCTTCTAGAAAATCACATGATTGTGATTACACACGAGATTTGTGTGGGAGTGTTTTTTGTTTGTTTCGTTGGCATTTTCCTCACAACTCCCTACACAGACTGTAAAAATAAGGAGAATTGGTGAATAAAATTTGTCTTAATGCCAAAAAACAATAATACTTAAAATCACGTGAAAGCAAGAAGAGGCAAAGCTGTAACACTGAGTTCATTGTGAACTGGTAGCTGAGAGATTGCAGTGATTCTGTAATGCAACTGTAGAAGGAAGAAGCACCACTCCTAACCAGTTTGCAAAAAGTAAAATCTGTGGAGAATTTGCTGCTACATTACAGTTCCTGGGAAGCCTGCCTATTCACCTGAAAATTCAGACTCTGCAATAAGTGTTTGGGAGTGCAGTCTTGAAATGTCTGAATGTGTTCCAGTGTGATCTGCTCTAGGTGATCCTGCTCTGGCAGGGAGGCTGGACCAGGTCTTTTGAAGTTCCTTCCAGACCCTGACATTCTGTGATTCTGTTCCCCTCCACCACTGGGAGGAGACTTTGGATACCTGAAATGAGTAGCCTCATAAGCTGATACATGAGCTGAAGCTGGTTCACTGGCTCCTTTCCAGCTCGCCCCTTTGCCTGGGTTTTCTCAGCTTTAAAGAGCAGATTTGAGTTCCCTCACTGACTGTGGTGGACTCAGGTGCCCCTACTTGTAACCTGTTTTGTGGTTTGCCTGATGAGCAATGAACACTCCAGGCTGCTGATCAGGCCAGACAAGTGTGTTAGTACTGGGCTGAGAGGTGAGGGAATGGAGCTGTTGGGGCTGCCAGTGACTGTGGGCAGTATTTGTGCAGGACTGTCTCAGGATGCAATGGTGTTAACACTACAGCTCTCTTGCCTGTAGCTGATCAACATCAATTAATAGGTATTCTAAGAAAAGAGGATAGAGTCCAGCAGAGAACCATGAGGGTGACTGGGAACTCGAGCATCTCCCCTATGAAGAGAGACTGAGAAACCTGGGGCTGCATAGTCTGGAGAAGAGAAGGCTGAGAGGAGATCTCATCGGTGTGTATGAATATCTGAGGGGTGGGTATCCAGTGAGTGAGGCCAATCTCTTTTAGGTAGTCCACAGCAATAAGACAAGGAGCTGTGGCTACAAACAAATATAGAAGGTCTCACCTCAATATGAGGAGAAACTTCTTCACGGTGAGGGTGACAGAGCACTGGAACAGGCTGCCCAGAGAGATTGTGGAGTCTCCTTCTCTGGAGACTTTCAAAACCCACCTGGATGCGTTCTTGTGTGAACTACCCTAGGTGATCTTGCTTGGCAGGGGAGTCGGACTTGATCTCTGGAGGTTCCTACCAACCTCTAAAGTTCTGTGATTCTGTAATAAGGGGTTATCTGACATATTCTCCATCTATGCTATGGATTTGAGTGGGTTGGTTGTGGATGGGGTGTGTTTGGTGTGATTTGTTTGTTTGTGTGATGGTGGTTGGTTTTTTTTTGGTTGGTGGTTTGTTTTTTTTTTTGTGGAAGAATAGTTGAATCGTTAGCTCACTATATATTTGAATAACCATTTCAGCAGTATTCTCTTTACATTATAAACCCATTTTTTGTACAAAGTTGTTTTTAGGGAAGTTGATTTAGATTGTTTTAGTTTCTTTGTGCTTAGGTGCTAGGCTTGTCTGACTTTTTTCTGTGTAAGAATAATTAGTAAGTATTGTAGCTCAGTACAAAATAAAGATCTAACAGTGAAGAGAAAATGACTGCATATCCAGCACCACTGAAAGAGTGAAGCTCTGTCCTAACACAGTCCTTGGCAGCCAGTGTCTTTTAAGTGAGCTTGTATCTGTCTGATAACTTTCTTGGTCTGCTGTTCTGGTGGGAGCAGCAGGTAGCATGGGCATGCCTTGGGCTGAGCTCTTCAGAGGGTCCCACTGAACACAGCTAGTTACATTGGTGTAATGAGACTGAGGTGTTCTGCTGGAGTATGGCTGCAAACTGGGAATTGCACCTTGGTCCCATACAGCTGTCCTGGCAAAAAAATATCTGGTTTAGGCAAGAAATGAAAAGGCAACCAAGTTTTGTACCAACAGGAATGATTTCAACTTGAAAACTTAAATATGAGGCTACTTACAAGTCTACTAAGTTCCAGTATTGTGATTATGGTGTATACTCTTGATGTATTATTGTATTGTAACAGCTACATCCTTTTTTTAGCTTAATGTGGAAAAAATGAAGCTATGTTTTAGCAAATGTGGTCTTTGTGACTCCATTTCTAAGCCAGGTATTTGCCACTGTTGTTTCTCAGTCTGAGGCAAGGTTCTGTCTAACACCGAAGTATTGGGTGTGAGTCGTGTACTGGCAGATGGTGGCAATTAATAGCAGAACTACAAACTAGTTAGAGTTCAGTAATGAGATTTTACCAGCTTTTAGGCACATTATTCATTGGCATTATATTTCCACATGGTATGCTTCTATGAAACTGTTTAAGAACAGATACCATGACAAATACAAACCCACATGATTGTAGAGAACACTTCTAAGGAGAAAACAGTGAATTGATCTCAGAAGATGCAAGTAGTATGTTTAGAATGTTCTCAAAACCTGGATCAAAGATGCACCTAGGTTAGTAGATGCACAACAGCTATTTTATGTGGTATTCAAAAATGCCTCTAGGGCAAAATCTACCTGATTAGAGAAACAGTAAGTTAGAATGGGAGGAAAGGCTAGAAAACAGGTAACAGCAGTAAAATGACATGCAGGAAAGCCCCCCTTTTCTTTTTTGTGTTAATGTCATATTGTGTATACAGTATAAAACTTGAACTTAACACTGAGTGGTGGTTAAAAAAGCTGGGAGGAGATGGTTGTCATGCTACACGTTTTATGATCTGTCCATTGACCATTTCTAATCTAGTTATTTTTAATCGAAATTAATCACTTACTGGTAGTGTTATCCAGGGCTTTTTGTGTGTGGTGTGTGTTTGTTTTATGGGGTTTTTTTTGCCAATGATAGATAAGCAGCAAAAAGTCTACTTTAAATGTGGCCATTGATCAGTTTTATACTCAAGGAGATGCTAACTGTGGGCTCTATTTAGAGAACTAGGGGGAATCATTTATAGAATATGCAGTGGTGGACAAAGGTGAGTTTAGGATGATAGGGGGAACAACAGATTGAGAGAATTCTGACCTCAACAGTTCATGTGACCATAGTGACAGGAGTTTCACATCTCAGTAGAGAGTCCATGCTAACATCTGTAACTGGTGCACATGTTACTGGATTGCTGCTGGCATGCTTTGTTCTGAAGGCTGCTGGGTGAATCCTTGCTTGCTGCAGAACTTTGTTTATATTCACCTTGCTGCATTTTAAAGCCTTTACGATTGGGGCAGTGAGTGGCATCCTGGGTATTATCCTTCAGCCAAGCTCTCATTTTCAGCTGCAGTGAATTCTCATGGTGAAATAGTTTTGTTTAGAGTCTCTACGTGAATGTCTCATGGAACTTGGATGTTATTCAGCTATCACTTGTAAACATCTCTTGCATATAAAAAGTGCCTACTACTGCGTTTTAAACTGTCACACAACACTGCTTTCTGTGAGCGGTGATGCATAACCTGCTTTGGGTTGCTCTTTGCTTCTGTATTCTAGTGGTGGAAACACAAAATGGAAATGAATGTCTGGTACTGAAATTGTGAAGGAAAATGTCATACCTCAAAATGCATGTAATTTCCTGTCTCCCACTAGCATTTCTGATATTTTCACTGCATGTATAATCCACTCTTCAGCTGAGAGTTTCTTCTTGATCTTCAAGTGGTTTTCTTTTCTGCAAGACTGATAGCAGAATATGCAGTACAGCTCTTAAGTTCAGGGTTTGTTTTACTAGAAGCTCAGGTTCCTGGTGTCCCTACAGAGTGGTATGTCTACACAGGGGCAGTTCTGCAAATCTCTCTAAATGATACAGTTTATTTAAGCTGATTTTGTGGTGGTTCACATCTTGCTGTTTGAAGTCCTCTTCCTTGAGTTTCCTCTTTTTTTTATTCCTAGTTGAGAGCGAGCTCACTTTAGAGGAATTTTAACATCTTTTAATTGACTACATAGAAATTTGTGGGCAGCTGCACATGCCGATTGTGTGGGTCTTCTTCATTTACTTTATGCAACTGTAAGTCACAAAGCTTAGTGTAGTTGCAACAGTAAATGATATTTTTTTGGCATTTTTTTTTTAATCTGATGGCATCCAATGTTGAGGCAACTCTGACTTCACTTGCTAATTAAACCTTATTTGTGAAAGACCTTTTCCCTATTAATTTGATCCATTAAAGAAATGTTCTTTGAAGCTGGTAGTTAATCTTCCTATTTAAATTGCTGGGTTAAACGGCAGCTAAAAATAGCAAACTGTTGTGCTGTACACACAGTTTAAATACCTATCTATAGCAGTAGCCTTTTCTAGAAAGGAAATACCTAGTAAGAGGGAGAGGAGACTGCTGCTTGGACAGCACCAGTAGGTATCAACCAGCATTGCACTTTCCATTGAGCTTTGCCCATCACAGTCAGGCAATGCTCCAGCAGGCAGCACTTGATTCCCATACCCTAGGATTAATTTTTAACAACAGCACTATGAGGTCGATTTGAGCAGTGTTTCAGTTAGTAATTAATAATGCAATGGTTGTGAGAAGCTTTGAGTGTTCATATTGAAATGTGCTGCTAAGTGTGCTACAAAACCAGGCAAAAATCTAGAAACGGGCCAAAATATTTTCAAGAATTTTATGTTTTCAAAAAGAAAGTAGAAGGGAAAGAGCTGAAGTGACAACTTGTAAGGTGGGCATCTGTTTTCATCTCTTGCTTTGCCCTTCTCTGTGTACCCTTTGTGATTCACACAAACCTGACAAACTTGCAGGCTTGAAGTGCACACAGCATTATTGTCAAAGCATGAGTATTTTAACTTAAAAGTGCCTGCAGTTGAAAAGGAAGCTGTGACAAAACTGCAGGGATCTAGGTGGATGGAAGCCAATTACTTCCAGTAGAATTCTACTTCTCTGTAGAATGCAGGTCATGAATGAGTAGCTAACAAAAAACCAAACCAACCAACCAACCAAAAAAGCTATAAAGGTGAATCTAAGGTAGCATAATTACTGGTGTTGCCTTTTGTCAGTGAAATCTCTGGTCCAAGAAAGAGGAAAAAGAGAATACTGATTTTTTTTTTCACTTCCACCCTTAGTGAAAGTGGCCTATCTTCAGTAAAAAATGTTAATCGTGTTAGACAGGGGGTTTTTTTTGTGTGTTGTTGTTGTTGGTTTTTTGTTGTTGTTGTTGGCATTGTTAAAGATCAGATTTCTTGTAATGGCCATTTATGGATACACCTGTATGTCAGGACCCTCAAGATCCTCAGGCCAAGGTATCCAATCTACTAGAGCAGGAACATCTCTTTTCATGAGCAAATTGAATGTGAAGAAATCTGCATGACAGGAAATATCAGATATTTTAGGCTACCTTTTTGAGGAACATGTACTTATATTCACAGAAACCAATAGAACTATTGTGTGCCTGGAGTCATGTGCATAAATTAGTTTTCCAAAGATCTCCACTATATTTTGTTGATTTCTTATTACATAGACATGGTGCTTCTGTGATCTAGTAGCCTGATTTTGCCATCAAGGGAGAAAGCATAATCCTGTTCTTATTTCTTATAAAACCTCATGATTCTGAAAATCAAGCTTGTTGTGCTTCCTTCTGCTGGCAGTGGCAGGGAGTAGGAGGAGAGAATGGTGTGGTTGGGCATGGATGGGGATGCCATATGCTTTTAGGAAGCTGGAAAAAAACCAAAGGTAACCCTAGAAGAGATTCTGATGGTTTACAAACCATCTTATCAAACTTCTTTTGTGTTGAAAGGCATTCATGCTTCCAGTGTCAATGTTAATAGTATTGTCTTTTGTGTGTTTCTGTACAAACTAAGCAGGTTTTTCGGTATTGTGAAGGACTGAAAGTGTATTCTTTTGGGTATGTGTCTGACTGCTTACATGGAATCTGGTTCATTATTTCCTAGGCAATATCAGCTTACTAATCACTTTCCTCCATCATTTGTGGTACCTCTCACAAGATGTGTGCTGATTAAAAAGGACCTTTGCACAGATGGGCAGACTTAGCAGTGTGGATTTGGCAGTGGCAGTATTTGTCTTAAGTCTAGTGAAATTTGAAAAAAAGTAATTCCTAAACTGTTGGCAGTAAATGATGCAGTGGTTTATTTTCTGTATTTGTCAACTAGTGGCACTTAATCTCTTTATGATAACATTAAAAGGCATACAGCTTTGAAAGATAAAAGCAGTGTTTCTAGGCATGTGTTGATTTTACAGCTTTCATGTAAGTCAATGGCAAAAAGGGGATCCTACAAATTTAGTGCAGCTCTTTTTTTTGTATCTCAGGGCTGTGCAAGATGAAGATAGGGTGCCTTCAGAGGACATAGATTTTATGAAAAGGAAAATGGACAATAATACTATATTCTTTTGTATCACGTTTGTAGCTCCTTTAACTACAGTGGCATAATCCCTTGGAGATCAAGCAGCAGTGAGCTCTTGTTCAAACGTAAGAAAAATTTGGAGCTCCCATCTCAAAATGCTTAGTTCAAACCTCACATGACACATCATAAGACAAACATGAACTTCTGTGGGTACCAGGAAAAGGGGGTCCAAGGAATCCATCTTACTGGCAGACAAAGAGTTTTGCTTGGTTGGTACTCACTCTTAGTGAGCTACCCTTTACTTCATGTGTCCCTGGAAGATTAGTATAACAGAGGCAATGGAAGGAGAAGGCATCAACTTAACAGCTGTAGTTTTCCAGTGTAGGGGAGACTTTGAAGGGGCTATATTGTAAAAAAGAGAGATAAGAGAGACTTTCTGAATCACTTGAAAAGCAGGACACTGCATGCTAAATCGATATCTTCGCTTATCCGACCCATTAGGTGGGCTTTGTGAGAATGGGAAGAAGGGAAGAACTTTGAGAGTGTCCATAATACTAATCGAGCATCAAACTGGAAATCACTTATGTTGTAGCATTGTGACTGGATTTAAGGAGTTAGGAAAGAGGGGGGAAATAGAGGCTAGAGAGGCAGCAGTCAAGTTACAAAATAAGCACTTCAGGAAGAGTTTTGAATATGTAGATGTCTGAAGAACTGATCTTGTTGAAAGGCTGTATGGATTTGAATTAAGTTCTGGCAGAGCCTGACCACAACAGAACTCTGTACACAGAATTACATTTACACTTCTAAACACATGTTTTAAAATGATTCAACTTTGATAGCTGGTTAATTAGCTGCTTGGTAGCTTAGTTTCAAAATAAACTTGCACAGATAACTCTACTTCCTGTATTAACCCCAAACCTTGTTTCTATAGGATTAGCTCGGAACGCAGAAAAGAGAAGTCAAGAGATGCAGCCCGGTGCCGACGGAGCAAGGAATCAGAAGTGTTCTATGAGCTGGCTCATCAGCTGCCCTTGCCCCACACTGTCAGCGCACACCTGGACAAGGCATCCATTATGAGGCTGACCATCAGCTACTTGCGCATGAGAAAGCTGCTGGATGCTGGTAAGTGAACAACAAAGCAGAATCTGGAAAAGGGGCTGGCAGTATGTTGAGGAGGAAGCCATTTCTCAAACCTGTCAGCAATTAATTACATTGATAGCTGCATCCTTTCTATTGCAAGGTAGAAGACCTTACAGGAGAAATAGGCAATTGGTGATGGCACGAGAAACATATGGCTGCTGTTCAATGAACTTTGTTTTTCCCTTTCTGTCTGGTGATCCTAGTTGGCTCATCACAGCCATAGTGCTACATTCAGCTTCAGCTATGTGACCCTTCTCCCTTGGTTAATTTCTTTCATTTGGATTTGGTTGCTCTAACTGTACTTTACTAAACTGTAGGTGGTTGGTGCAGGGTTGAGTTAGGTAATTGTAGATGTTTCTCCTTAACGGAAACTGCAAGGACTTTTGGGTTTTTTGGGGGGGTCATTTATACTCCACTGAAGGTGAAGTTAATTGCTTGCAGTCATGCCTACCCATACAATTACAAGCATATCTCACTTATGAATCTGTATCTGTGTCGCATGCCATGGATGCTATATTGGTTATTTGTACTCGTGCAAGCCTTCTTACACCATATGGAGGAGTAACTTTGGTAGCTTTACTCTAAAATGACTCCTAGGAATCCCCTAAGAAAAGTTTGTAATGCCTTTTTGAGATAAATGGTGATATTTTTGCCATGTAGACTTTCCCTGAAGGTGGATGGTTTATGCATAAAAAGAGAGGGTTAACCTCACTGTGTTTGGTTTTGGTTTTTGTTTTCGGTCGTGTGGTGGGTTTTGGTTTTTTTTGTTGCTGTGATTTTTGATACCATTGTAAAAGCTTGAAGAATTTAATTGCTTGCTTATCTAAGTGAGTTAAACTGGCTTGGAACAGTCCTGCAAGACTGATTCTTTGCAGATTGGTGCCAGAAGTCATTCCTGATGGTAAACGAAGAATGGCTGATGTTTACTTAAATGAAAATATGTGACTACTTTTAGGTGAGCTGGAGACAGAAGCCAAAATGGAGAAGGAACTGAACTGTTTCTACTTGAAAGCTCTGGATGGATTTGTTATGGTTCTGTCTGAAGATGGGGACATGATTTACATGTCCGAAAACGTGAACAAGTGTATGGGACTCACTCAGGTGAAACACTGACATTTCCTAAGCCTCTTTCAGATCTGTAAAAGTTGTTACATTTTTATACATGAAGTTAGACACTCCTGTACCTCTTATTTTCTGCAGTTTGAGTTGACGGGGCACAGTGTGTTTGATTTCACTCATCCATGCGACCATGAAGAGCTGAGAGAAATGCTTACACACAGAAATGGTGAGAAGAAAAATATGAGTTAAATTGACTTATGGATAGTTCCTGTTGGCATTAATACAGTTGGTTATCTGCCAGAAAACGGTGTTGAGAGAACAAACTAGTATGTTTTTGCTGCTTAAATCTCAAAATAAACCTTGTTCAGAGATACCAACAACAGAAATAACCAGAGTGTTTTGTCAATACTCTGACTATAGGAGAGATAAGGCTTTGTTAGTACTCTTTAACCTATAAAAAAATTAGTGAATAGAAAGGAGTTATTGAGGGCTGAAAGGATTAGCATACTTACAGGAATAAAATTAGAAGGAGGTTGAATGAAAATTATTGCTGTGGAAGAATATGGAGAGAAAGTGGTGCATTTGTCTTGGTCTGGGTTTGCCTTTACAGGGCAACTTAAAAGCAAATGCTTTCTTCCATAAATCTGTGGTCATTTACTTTTAAGACATAGCAATGCTGCTATATTTAGGACATGGGAAAACTAATCAGAGAGTACTTGGACAACCCCAAAAAGGGCTTTGGGATTGATGCTTCTCTGCAACTTTATAATTGGTGCATGAAATTGGTGTCTTTTCACAGACTTCGAACTCTTCTCCATCAGAGGGAGCAGAACAATGTGTTCACATGTTCTGTATGCTTTTGAATTTAGCAAATGTCCTTGAATTATTTCTTTTACATCTTGTAAAGATTTGTTAATGGCTATGAAGACTTGGCAGCCTGCATGCCTCCCAACAGATTTGCTTTACACAGTTGCTAAAAGTCTAAAATCCAACCTCTCTAATTCCTGCTTAATCAAAAAAGGGTTATATCATAATATAGATAGTGATAAACGACCAAGCTTGACCTCTGCTTTCAGAAATTGTCTGTGTTGTCATTCTGTTTAGTTCAGTGGAGAGGACCTGATAAGCTATCACAGGGCCACAATTCTGATTTCATAAGTGTTTTCTAAAGTTGTCTGCCCTCAGTGTTGACTTTTATTCCTAAGGCTAGGTTAAACCTTCCCCTTCTTCATTCTGGAATACAGCAGTGCTTTTGGGGTGGGACAGCAGCTTCACGAAAGTGGTGTCAAAAAGCTGATCTTATGCAAAAGCTTATTCTTAAGAATGTTGTGTTGCTGAGTTTCATGCAAACCAGCTTTAGGGTGTCTAAGTTGACCAGCCTGGAATAAGATGTCTGGAAAGCATTATTACAAAGTCTGGTTTTCAGATGAAGTTGGCAGACAAAAGTCTAAATTACAGTAATAAGAGTACATTTTTCTATTTATTAGCACTCCCAGGTTACATTCTACTGCAGCTCTTACATCAGTGGAATTACTGAATTGAGTATTAAATACTCCTCTTTGGGACTGTACAAGTGCAAACTGCTGTAATTGTGACTGGCAGGAACTGAGCTGTGTGCTGATTTGATGAAGTTGCTTTTTAAATGTTCAAGGCTGGTGTTTGCAAAAATAATGTCCAGTGCTGAACCAGACTTGAGACTGTTGCTCCATCTTTTATAATGGCTTTTTAAAGCACAGCCTTAAGTATCAGGACTTGGTAACAGTAACATTGCGTGCTCTTCAAGTATTCATTTCTAGATTGCTTTAACTGAAATAGATAAGTTTTGGGTGCTTCTCTGAAGTCTGCTTTATTTTCTTCCCCTCCCACATCCACCCTTTTATTGAGAATATTTTGATGTGGCATAAAGTAGGCTTGTCCCCATTAGTCTTGGCCTCTGCTAAAAGCAATAGACAGATAGCATAGAAGCTTTCATATATTTCTAATGAACTTTGTCAAACTAGTAGCTGCAATGCAAGCCACCATGAAGAATTTCATAGCTACTATGGTCTGTGGAGGGTGAGAGCAAATTACTGTATGCTCATGTATCAGAATCTGCCATTTTTTGGTCTTTACTCCTTAGCACACTTTGGCAAACTTGCTTTTCCGCTGCTACTTATTCTAGGTGCTTCATTTCCTTCTTCCACACACAGTGAGCTGCTTGCAGCTCTTCTGATAGGATCAGCTTGCAATTCCTATGCCCAGAACAGCTGAGCTAGCAATCAACTCTGAAAGGTTCTCCTACATGAAGGCAAAAATCTCAACTTAAAGCCTGCTGTTGGCAAGTAAAAATAAAAAATCAGTGCCTCTAGTATTTCTACTAGAATTTCTTTACTTCCCCCTCCCTCCCAAAACTGCTAACATGTATTTAAAAACTTGGTCCATGTTTAAAAGTGTAAATGACTATGGAAATATTTGGATGAATGCGAACAGCTGAGTTGTTAATTCTGAATTGAAAAACTTAACGTACGGCAGTCCTGAAGAGCTGCAGGCCTCTTACCAGTGAGTAACTGATGCATTTCAGTGGAAACCAACTCAACAGCTTCTCATTCTGCTCTTGCTTTTCATGTCTTCTGTCAAAAATTTCAAAATCCATTAAATTTTTAATAATTTTATCCCCATTCCTTTTCCCCTGACATCTAGGGGTGTAGAGTTGGCTTACAAGTATGATACCATTCTTAAAACACAAAAGCTTCAAGTTTTTGCCGGCCTCATGGTTGAACTCATTCTGAAAAGTGTTATCATTAAAGTGCTGTTAGGTTTATCAGTCTTTATATTTTTGGGGTCTTCCCCTAGTCTTAGAGTTCTCCAACTGTTTTTTATGCCTTTTTGGAAAATGATCTGAGAGCTTAAGAATTGCTTTACTGTTTACCTTTGCAAGGTCCTGTGAAGAAGGGCAAAGAGCAGAACACAGAGCGCAGCTTTTTTCTCAGAATGAAGTGCACACTGACTAGCAGGGGGAGAACAGTGAATATAAAGTCTGCTACGTGGAAGGTAACTAATGCAAAGGAATATTTTATATAGTTTGGCAGCCGCCTGTTCAAATGTCATAAGGCTGTATTTCAACATTTTTACTTAATATAACAAGCTTGAGTTTCACCAAGTGCTTAACTGATTGTGCTTCAGTATGCTGAATTTTAATGCTGAGTACATAACAGAGGTTACTGAAACAGTGTTTTAAAATTACTTTCTCAAAACACTTAATGAATTCTCTGTTTTCAATTAGAGGTCACTTACTTGCTAGAAATTGGAATTACTAAATCTGTTTGCATAAAGCCTTCTCTGAGGAAAAAAATTCTTGATACCACTTGTGCTGACACCTGATTTCTATTGATTTGACATTGTAAATGTGACAGCCGAGGTCTCTCTGAAGGACTTCAATACCATTCATTCTGATGCTGGCTATCCCTTTTGTAAAAGTTGGAACAAAAAGTGCAGCCTGATAACTTTCTGCAGTGAATGCATTTTCTCCTCTGGACAAAAAGCAACCTTTTGCTGTACTGAGTAGTATTATGGCTTACAATTCTCTTTTATAACTTAGTTATTCTGGATCAAAAAACTTCTTTGCTGTGGTGAACAATTCCTACTTCAGAATGGTTTAATAAAAAAAACAAAACAAAACAAAAACCCTCAACCAACCAAAAGAAAACACCACAAAATGCAGAACTTCTTGTCTCTTGAGAAATGTATTCAATCTCCAATGTCACTTCTGCAGAAAACTTAAAATGGACATTGCTAGTATTCTCATAACTTTCAAATTTTAATAGTGAGATACTTTTTGCTGAGGCAATTGCTTATCAGTGTCATCATTAATGTAACCTTGGAGGAAGTTCACAGAGACGCAGTAATGTTTGGTGTTACTTCAGCCAGCGCCCAAGAGGAAAGAGTTGGCTGGCTGTCTACTCATTGCAGCATATGTAGCATGAGGTGAACTGCTGCTTTCCTTTAGCCATCTCCCTGAAAGCAGTACTGCCTTCCTGTTACCTTCACACAAAGGGGTGGGGGGAAGGGGAGGACTTCGGTCTGGGTGTGCCACTGAAAATGTTGTGTTGTGCGACAGACAAGAACCCAGGCTCTGTTTAATATACAACTTTCCCATAGGTACTCCACTGCACTGGACACATTCGTGTGTATGACACATGTGGTAATCAAACTCACTGTGGCTATAAAAAGCCACCCATGACATGTCTGGTGTTGATCTGTGAACCTATTCCTCATCCATCAAACATCGAGGTCCCTTTGGACAGTAAAACATTCCTGAGCCGTCACAGTCTTGATATGAAATTTTCCTATTGTGATGAAAGGTAATACATGTTTTGTACTTTAAAGGTAATATATATTTTGTACTTCAGAAAAGGATTGGTGTGAATGATTTGCAGGGTTGGAACATGTTAGCTAATGTTGGTTCTGATACACTTACGTATTCATAACTCATTAACGTGATTCATCTGCACAATGGATCAGTGGCTCTTAGTAACTGATCATGATGCCTTATTTTAAAGCCAACTTTTTAAATCTAAGGAGGATGCAGGGTTATTACTTTGGAATAAATCCTTTGCCTGAAGTTAAGTGCCTTTTCAGACTGGTCTCTAGTGGAGTGGCAGTGATTAAGTTGAAATGGAGGATTCTTCCTGTTACTAAAAAAAAAAAAAAAGGTGTTTCAATTTGTCAAAAATGGTGGTGCCCTTTAATGACTGTAGAGAAAACATGTGTAATACTTGTCAGAAGCATTTTGTTGCAACCATTTCCCACCCTCACCCCCCCCCAGTCTCCTTTCCTCAGGAGATCTGTCTGCTTTCTCCAGTCCAAAAAACACCAAAAATTTAGCTGTGCTTTTAATGCAGTGTATCTGCTGTTGAGAATGAGAGTTTGTATTCTGGTACAAATCAACGATGTACTCAAATAAATAACACTGCTCTTACTACCCTCTGGAAACATAGCTTTCCAAAGTTGAAAAACAGAAGTGAAAGAAATCATTGTCCTGACTTGTTTGGGGATTGTTTTGTTGTTGTTGCTTGGGAGCTTTTTTCGGTAGGTTTGGTGATTTTAGTTTGAGGTTTTGGTTTTATTTTTTTGTTTCAGGGTTTTTGGGTTTTGGTGGGTT
>VWZE01007638.1:251492-266645 GCA_013396675.1 Eubucco bourcierii | reverse complement strand
TCCCCCCCCCCCCTTTTTTTTTGGGAGTATTATTTGTACTGTCTGTTTCCTTTTCTTTATAACCCCCCCAAAATTCTAATTAAATGCTGCAGTTAAGTGAGAAGAGATGTCAGTGCAGGTTATTTTCTGTCCTCTGCACTAACTACCTTTCTAGACTGATGTTGTCACATAAAAGGTACTTATTTGGTAGCATTCTGCATGCAGAAAAGGGCAAAATGTGTTCGTCTGGTTAGCACTGCCCTCTAAGGGCCTGAAGAAAATACTGTTTTCTTTAAAAGCTGAGAGGGCTTGAGTGGAAAGAATAAATCTGATTCTTTATTTCTCTTAGTTGAAGGTTTAAAACTGTTGAAGCATGTCTTCTTTTATTTTATTTTCATTATTTTTATTTTATCTTCATTTTATTCTTAGATTTGACTAAGCTGGGGGTGTCAGTCCATAAGTAGCAGGTCTACCTTTAAGGAAAAAAGATGTCTAGAAAGCAGGGATTTGCTTAATCCTGTCTACCATAGGTCTTGAATTATAAGAGTTTACTTTTCACTGAATATTCATATCTGCTGAAATTCTTCTTTTAAAGAAGCATAAAAATAGTGATTTATTTCCAAAATGAAAAATCCCAGTAAACCAGAATTGCTGTAAATGTGTACGGAAGTGACTCTAAAGGCTTTTCTTAGACGTGCAAGCATCCAAATGCTCTGGTATTTGTGCTAGTTCATGTCTGCTTTTACTTAGCAATTTTTCCCCTTATTTTAAAGAATTACAGAGTTGATGGGGTATGAGCCAGAGGAACTCCTGGGTCGCTCTATTTATGAGTACTATCATGCACTGGATTCTGATCATCTGACCAAAACACACCATGACAGTAAGTTGAAAAAAAACGTATTTAAACCCCTCCAACTGCAAGAGATGAGATAGAGCAACGAAGGAAAGCAGCAGCAGAACTCCCAGCTGCAGACACGAATCTGCAGTGAATACTTCTCTGACATGGTTTCATTTTTTTCTGCTTGTATTTCAAACTGGTGTCCTTTCTGCTTTTAGTGTTCACAAAAGGCCAGGTGACAACAGGACAGTACAGAATGCTTGCTAAACAAGGTGGCTATGTCTGGGTTGAAACTCAAGCAACCGTTATATACAACACTAAGAATTCTCAGCCACAGTGCATAGTATGCGTAAACTACGTGTTGAGGTGAGTTGTATGATGTTGCTGTTCTTTGACACCATTTTTATTGAAGACACAGTCAGACTCTAGTGGCATTGCAGCTTTTGTTCAACTTTCTGAGTGTGATCCCCTGTTCAATACGTTAATGATGTTACTACTGCCTACCTGTTAAATTTGGCTTAGAATAACGTGAGTTTTAGGATTAGGAATTGTGTTTAGAATAATGTGAGTTTTTGGATTAGGAATTGTGTTTAGAATAATGTGAGTTTTTGGATTAGGAATTGTGTTTAGAATAATGTGAGGTTTTGGATTAGGAATTGTGTTTAGAATAATGTGAGTTTTTGGATTAGGAATTGTGTTTAGAATAATGTGAGTTTTAGGATTAGGAATTGTGTTTAGAATAATGTGAGTTTTAGGATTAGGAATTGTGTTTAAAACCAAAGGTTTTTTTGATGTAATAAAGAACTCTGCAGGCAAATGAGCATAGGGCCTATCATAATGGAAGCATTTGAAAATGTGTGTGCGCTCCAGAAAATTTGCTAATATTTGAAGTCTGGAGCAGTTAATTTCATTAATAACTTTTAATCATGGAGCCAGAGCACTAGGAGTGGTGTGTTTCTTAATCCCATTTATTTTTTTTTTTTCTTCCTTAGAACCCTTCTTTTAATTGAAAACTTAAGGTAGACTGCTTGACTGTTTTTGCTGCAATTGTACAATAGCCCTCAGTTAGTTTTGAAAAACTCCAGTGAATGGACCAGTACCAATCGCAGAATGTCAGGGGCTGGAAAGGACTTCAAATGAGTATCTGGTCCAGCCACCCTGCTAGGGCAGATCACACTGGAACACATCCAGATGGTTCTTGAATATCTCCAGAGAGGGAGGCTCCACAACCTCCCTGGGTAGCTGGTTCCAGTGCTCTATCAACATACTACACATCCATTTAGAACAAAGTGTTCTAGGAAATAGCTTTTTTATTACTTTCTCAATGCTTTCAGAAAAGCATGTTGGGTTTTTGTTGTTGTTTGGGCTTTGCTTCTTAAATTTGAGGAAGAATGAGTAAGGGGGAAAAAAAATTAAGTTCCTATCCTGATAATACTGGGAGGTGTGTGGTAGTTTTGGGTTATTTGGTTTGTTGAGGTTGAGGGTTGGTTGGTTGGTTTGTTTTTCCTTAATTTTCGTTATTTTTTTTTCAACTTAGAAAACTGCTAAGCCTGAGTTTATTCCTTCTAGCTGTTATTTGACAGTCATCTTTCTCTCTGTCTGACAGTGGAATTGTTCAGAAGGACTTAATTTTTTCCCTTGGACAAACGGAGTGCATGCTGAAACCAGTGGAGTCTCCTGACATGAAAATGACCAAAATATTCAGCAAAGATGACCTGGATGATACCAACAGCCTATTTGAAAAACTTAAACAGGAACCAGATGCTTTAACAGTGCTGGCCCCAGCTGCAGGAGACACAATTATCTCTCTAGATTTCAGCAGTAATGGTGGGTGAGCATTTAAATTGGAAAGCCTGCTAATCAGTAAAGCTAGCATTTTACATTTTGAAAAATAACCTCCCAGTATAACAGTAAACTGTGTTGTTTAAATTTAATGAGGTCCATAGACAACGCAGAGTATTGTTACTTAGGTTGATGATTTCTTTTAATTTTTATAGAGTCTGATGAACAACAATGTGATGAAGTTCCTTTGTATAATGATGTAATGCTCCCCTCATCCAGTGAGAAATTGCAGAATATAAATATGGCAATGTCCCCACTACCTGCCTCTGAAACTACAAAGCCACTTCGTAGCAATGCTGATCCTGCACTCAATAGAGAAGTTGTATCAAAGCTGGAGCCAAACACAGAGCCACTCGAACTTTCTTTTACCATGCCTCAGGTGCAGGAGCAACCAACCAGCCCTTCTGATGCAAGCACCAGCCAAAGTTCACCTGAGGTTAGTTACGTAATTTGGATATGCTGTCATTAAAATGTATGTGCTGCTGTTGGGGCTTGTGGAGCAAATCTGGTTAAGGATGCAGCCGAGACAGGAATTGAAAATTATTTCTGTGTTGTGACTTAAGCTCAGGTCACGAGCTGAGGAAAAAGACAAATTTTCATCCTGAGAATTCTCTCTTCATTGAAGAGAGTCTTGTAAATGCATGCAGTGCCACTTCACAAAAATGAGAAGAGATTGGGATCAGTCTTTTTAGAAAAGAATAGTACAGACACAACTTCTAAACAGCAAATTAATTGCCGTAAATCACTGTAGAGATCCAATTCATTGTGCGCTTCCCTAGTGGGCTAAATACAAATGTGTTTTCCTTTCCCATTTTAATTTTGTGCAACTACAGCTTGGAATTAGCTTTTACACGGAATGTTTTTCAGAAAATCTGTAGACACAATGCAAAATGATGTAATGACAGGAACTTAAAATTACTCTTGATGTTTTCACAGCCCAGTAGTCCCAACGACTACTGCTTTGATGTGGATAATGATATGGCTAATGAATTCAAACTGGAATTAGTGGAGAAACTGTTTGCAATAGATACAGAAGCAAAAAATCCATTTTCTACTCAGGTAATGTATGCTAACTTAATTCTATCATCTTAATATTTAGTCTCAGTGTGCTGCTCTTTCTCTTAGAATGTCTTCAGGAAGCTCTTTCCTCTTCTATGCACTATTTTTATTAATATAAATTGCAAAAATACATTGTAAGGATTGATAAAAGGAAAATCCTCATTGAAACAGTGAAGTTGTAGCCTAGATGTTCTTACTTATTTATCATTTTACCTCTTTTCTAGGAAACTGATTTAGATTTGGAGATGTTGGCTCCTTACATCCCCATGGATGATGACTTCCAGTTGCGATCCTTTGATCAACTCTCTCCGCTGGAAAGCAGTTCTTCCAGCTCCCAGAGTGCAACCACCATAACCATATTTCAGCAGGCTCAGACACCATCAAGTACTGCTGATGAAATAAAGCCAGCCACAGAACAAGTGGAGGATGTGAAGACGTTAATTGTTCCTTCATCTCCTGTTCACGTAGTCAATGAAACGAGTAGTGCCCCAGCATCACCTTACAGTGGGAACAGGAGTCGAACTGCATCTCCAGTCAGAGCAGCAAAAGGAACATTGGATCAGACAGAAAAATCTTGTCCAGGAGCACCCAGTTTGCTAACAGTCACTCTGAATAAAAGGTATTTCAAAACTGCAACGTAAGTCCTAGTATCTGTTCAAGAATTAGATTTTAATACACTTAAGTACTGCCCATGTTGTCTTTAGCTTTCTTCTTCAGATTAAAAATTGCTACACTTAAATTTGGGTATTTCAAATAACATTGGTGGTTTTTTTGTATTTTGTTTTTCACAGTAAGCTTCCATAAAGTTAATTTCACAGTAGCTGTTACATAAACATCTTGGGTAATAGGCAGTTACTGTATGCAAACTGTCCATAAATTTTGTTCTACCCTTTTATCTGACATAAAGCCTTTCTAAAAGAATGCAGTAGACAATTTAGAAGTAGTTACACCTGCACAGTATTTCTGTGTTCTTTTTCTTGCTTACTTAGTTACGAGGTAAGAGGCAACTGCAATCTCTGTTAATTGCTTTTAAAATGAGCCCTATTTTGTAATAATGGGCTGTGACAAGTGTAGTAAATACTTATCATGACAGAAAGCTCCACAGTCGAACATCAGCCTTTTGATACATAAAATATTTTTTCTACATAGAAATATTCAGAATATTTTTCTCACCTTTCCCTCTTTGTTAAAAGTGAATTGCTGAACTCTCATGCTTTTTAATTTTTTTTGTCTGCAGACTTTAAAAACTGTTGTTGTAACTCAATTCTGAGTTTCACAGCAAGATATTAAAAGCTATCATGTGCTATGCTCATGGACAATGATTGCTGAAATGAATCAGTTATGAAAGAAAAGTAGTATAGATCATAATTTCAGTTCTATGATATTGTATATAAGTGTCCACAAAAGAAGAATGGCTTGAGGATAGTAGAAACGTCTTAACAGCCTGAATCAATTTTCCTTAGATCTACTGCAATGGATGAAGAACTAAATCCAAAGATGCTAGCTTTGCATAATGCTCAGAGAAAACGAAAAATGGAACATGATGGTTCACTTTTTCAGGCAGTTGGAATTGTGAGTTTTGTTTTACCATTTTAAAATATTCACTTTTAACCTTGTGATTTCTGAAATGAGGCACCAGTGCAGACTCCTGAATTTAGCTCTTTGTATACAGTGGAATCCTGGGATTAAGAGAGAATTATTCAACAGTGAAATTCCCACATATGTGCAGATACTCCAATTTCAGTTCTTTCACTGTTAGCTCTTTCAAAATTGCTCTCTATACCCAAGCACATTTCTTGTTTAGATAGAAGATACTCTTTTGTGAACATACATGTTCTTCATTAGAATATGCATAAATGTAGGACAGTGCATTTATAATCACCATTTTTATTGTACTTTTGAATTTAAACTCAATTTTTGTATTTGTCAGTACTGGATATAGCATATTTATCCTTCTTTCTATACTTTCATTTCTTCATTGACTCATAATTCCTTTATTGGATCAGATAAGACCATCTGAACCATAAAGAAATAAAATACTTCTGCTAGGTTGTATGCATATTCTTACCACTTGAGTATTGTGCACACTCTCTACTATTAGTGTGTGTGATTGAGTAGCTCATCATCATCTGCCCTAGTTATTAAGTTTTTACTTTAGTCACTTAATTGAGGCTACCCAGCTTGTTACTTTCTGCAAGCGTATTTTTCCTCCTTAACCTTTGCTTCTTGCTGTCAGTTCTTAGTATTTTGAAATCCTGAGCTTTGCCATTACTCTTTTTGCCTTCATTGCAAATTCCCCTTTCTCTTTTGTCCAGTTAATTGCTATCTTTGTTGGAATGTAGGGACTGAGCCTGTTTCTGTAGTGGATGACAACACCTAGGAGATAGCCCATTGTGCCTTGTAGTGCAGGATTATTTTCCTTCTGCAATAATTCCTCTGTTAGTATTCTAGTTTGAGCATGAGACAAATCATTGTCTTTAACATTGCTGTCCTCTAGAAAGGCTGAAAAAACTTTACATCTCCTTTTTATTTTTTTCCTATGAGGCAAGCACACTTCATTTAAAATAAATAATCATACTTATGCTGTTGTTTTAATTTGCTAAATGCTTTGCACGTTCATGTGTGATGTTCTGTGGCTTCCAGTAGCCCTGCAAGAGCTCTACAGGGAATTTTACTGTCTTCCATTACCTTTTTCTCATGCAGTGGTGCTGCAGCTGTCAGATAGTGCTGCTGATAAAATATTCTAAATATCATGGGATGTCATTAGATGCACAGAACACAAGCAGTTCTGTATTAACTGCTGTAATGGTGTTCAGGCTTCTATGCCTAGTGTCTTTTTAATGCCTACAGGCTCAAACATCATCCTTTGCCAAACCTTTCTCTTTTTGCTCTACCTGACAAGCATATTCTAAACATTTTGATGGTATCTGTGCAGAGAGAAGCTGAATTTTCCATCTCTTACTGACATTATTTCAAGCAAGTGCTTTTGTTTGGCTTCTTTCTCCACAATGGATTTCCAAGAGTTTGAACTAGGCCTTGCCATGCACGAAAGAAAAATGATGTTAACCCAGTCTTATAAAACACAGTATTCTGAGATGTGCAAAAATGTGCCTCAACTTCTTAGCTGTATGAAGCAGGACTTATTTTGCAAAGAGTGAAAAGAAGTGAAGACTAAAATACTACATCAGTTTTTTAGAAAACAGGAGAATTGGAAAAGGGCAACATGTGATATATTAACATTCTGAAATTGAGTCAGGAGCTGTCATCTTTCTTAATACAAAGGGATGTACTGCATTCACAGTGAAAAATACAAACCAGCAATATAGGTGACTGGCCTTACTATGAAATGCAGCTTCTGAGTTGGAGTTGTTCTATTATACAACTTGCATGGATATTTTATAACCCAAAAATGTTCTTTAAGTGTTCAGGATGATGACAGTGTTCTGAAATAGCATTTTCTCTTGCTGCAGCATTCAGTACTACTAACAGGACAAAACTTTGCAAGTTCAACTACTTTTGCTAGCAATCTTGATACTAAGATGGTGGTTTTTCCTTGCCATCTCATCTGTTTCAGTGCCAGCTTCTTCCTACTTATCCTAATTACATAGAGCTCTTAAAAGCTTTCTAATCTCCCTATCTTCTGTATTGCTGTCAAAACAATATGCTAAGGAGCTGTATCTGCAATAGAATAGCTTAAGACTTGAGTCAGATGGCTTGGTGGCAATAACCAAAGAGCATGCAGAATTTACATCTTAAGTTTAGATAGAATCGACCTCTCAAGGTTCCTGAGTCTCCTGTCTACACTTAATTCCAGTGTAGAAAACCATTAGAGACTTCAGTGAAAACCTGATGCTTACTCACACAAGAGCAGTGGTAATTAAGTGGGTGTGTATGTGTACAGGTACATGCTAATCATGAGAATGGTAACTGATGATAACCAGAATTTAGTAATTACTTTTTGTAAGAGATGCAAGGTGTTGAAAACTTTTTCAGTTTCCTTTTCAATAATTTTCAAGGCCAGTATACTTGGAAATCTGTTCCCAAGTTCTGAATGAAATCCACCTCAAAGTGTAATGATGCCTACACTAGTAATTAGAAGAACTGTTAGTTTGGAAGAGGGACATGGAGAGCCAGAAAGATACTTTATTCAATAAGAAGGATTTATTTTATTTCTTTCTAGGGGTCTTTATTCCAGCAGACAGGTGACCGTGGAGGAAATGCAGCACTTGCTTGGAAACGTGTAAAGGGATGCAAAACAAATGGTCATAGTGGAGTGGAGCAAAAGACAATCATTCTACTATCAACTGGTTAGTATCCTCTTTCAATAGCTAGAGGTGGGTGGTGAGGGACTGTGTGAAAGAGAAGTGAATGATAAAAACACATCCAGCTTCCTCTGAAACCTCATAAAGGAGGTAAGGTTAATTGTGGTGAATAAAGTGCACTTTTTCTCCTTCCCCTCCCTCTTTTTAGACATAGCAAGTAAACTTCTAGGGCAGTCGATGGATGAAAGTGGATTACCCCAGCTCACGAGTTATGATTGCGAAGTAAACGCTCCCATACAAGGCAACAGAAACCTGCTACAGGGTGAAGAACTGCTCAGAGCTCTGGATCAAGTTAACTGAGCTTTCACAATATTTGTTCCTTTTTTGGACACTGGTGAATCATCACCTAAAGCAGTCTATTTATATTTTCTATATCTGATTTTAGAAGCCTGGCTACAGTACTGCACTAATTCAGTTAGTTCAGTTTTGATCCCCTTTCTACTTATTTTGACAGTCTTTTTAATATGTTCTTTATGTAACAATAACTCAAACTATAGTGCATTTTTATAATTCTTTGGTACATACACTTTTAAGTCCATTACATTTAAAACACACTTGCAATAGCAGCTTTGAAATATGCACCTGATTAAAAAAAGAAGAAGAAAAAAAAAAAAAAAAAAAGAAAAAGTATTTATTTTTTGGCTGGGGAGTTGGTCACCAAAACTTGTCATTAGTAAAATGTCAACACAGGAGAAACTGGCAACACTTCCATCCTGCTTTTCATAGGTAGTTGAAAGACTTGTGCTCTCTTTATGTTCAAATAAGTTTTTTATTTTAATAGTTTTTATAAGAAACAACAATGCTTTGCAGCAGTGCATTGTAGCCACAATCGCACAATATATTTTCTTAAAGAAAAAAATACCAGCAGTTCCTCATGCAATATATTCTGCATTTATAAAAACTAGTTTTTAAGAAGAATCTTCTTTTGTTTGCCTATGAAATCATGTTTAAACCTGGATTATGTCATTATTTTAATCACATTGTAATATAAATTGTTCTTAAATGCTGTCTTATGCTTTTGACTTAAATGAGTGTGGGTAGTCAAAGGACAGGCTTTATCTGGAAAGGGCTAGCAGCATTTTATTTGGATACGTTCTCAATTTAGAGAGAGTTTGATGTTCTTAAAGTAGTCACTTTGCCAGCTTAAAAAGAAAATTCCCTGCCTGTAGTTGTTGAAGTAAATGCTAATATTGTGTATGAACTTAAATCTAAATGTTCAGCTTACCCTGTGTGGTATAGGTGATATTTCAAGCAGATTGTAAAACAACTTGCATTGTTAGCAAAGTTTTATCTAGTACATCATTGAGTTGCTCAATATTTTGATGTTTTGGTTTTATGCACCTTGTTGCTATTAACATCCATATGTTTTCATGTAGATTTCAATAACTTGAATATATTTAGAAGCCTTTTTATTTAGAAATATATAGTTGTCACAAACATCTTATTTTCCTATATGTACTGTACAAAACCTTCATCCACTCATTCTTTTGCTCTTCGTGGTTGGATCTAACACTAACTGTATTGTTTTCTTACATCAATAAACTATATGTGGACCAGGCCCCCCTGGGGAGTGTGTTATCTGAGAGAAATGAGATAATTTATATTTTTTGTTAGTGGTTATTGTTCATCAGTGTTCCCTTTTTAACTTAGAGTTGATTGGAAATCACTGCTTCCTTATTTTGATTGTAACATCTCTGCATTACTTATTTGAGCCTATCCAGTACTGAAGTCTCCTAGACAGTGTTGTCCTACTGCTCGCCAAAGATGTTAAACTTTTAAATCTGTTCTCACACCAGTTAGCAAACTTGAAAGTGAGGAGACTCTGTTTATGTTACATCAGAGTGGAAGGATTCTTCCTAGGAACAGCTTAAAGGCTTATCTCTGGAAGCTTTATCAAGGTAATACTGGAAAGCAGAAGAAAGTAAATTCACAGGAGTGATCAGTTAAAGATCAATTTTTATAACAAAACCGCACAGTTCAAAAATTTAGCTGGTACTTGATGATAAAACTTGGTTCTACCTTCTTGTGCACTTGACTCAGTAACTTTGACTTTCATTTCATAAAACACAATGTGATACAACCCTGTAATGTGTAAATATGGCCAAGGTATTTTGTGCATTCTTCAAAACACTTTAAAAGAAGATCTTAGTGTGGACGTTAGGGAAAAACTTCTGTACTGAAATGGTTGTCATGCATTGGAGCAGGCTGCTGGAGGTGGGTGGTTAAATCATCCTTAGAGGCACTCAAAAGATGTGTAGATGTGGTGCTGAGTGGCATGGTTTAGCAGCAGACTTGGTAGTGTTAGGTCAGTGGTTTGACTTAATCTTGTAGATCCTTTCTAGCCTAAAGCATTTTTATGACACGGCATTAAGAAATCAAACATGAAGTGCCACAAGAATTGGTTTCACTTGGCTCTTTGGCCTTTTGAAATCAATATAAGCTTAACCTGGTTTCCAAAATTACTGTTACTGAATTCACTGAAACAAGCACTGTATCAAACTAAATGGACTCTACTAGCTACCAACTAAAAAAAAAAAACAAACCATAAGGCACTGGTAGCAGAAGATAGTTGCATACTTAATTTGAGTAGAAGTTGCACAAAGAGGAGAAAGTGTACAGGTGTGCCAAGCTAGACCTGAAACTTGATGTAGAGAACACTTAAATACATACACCTGCTACTAAATATTAAATATTTTAATGTAGTCTTTTAAGTGTACAAAGCTGATCAACTTCTCTGGCAGAGCTGCTGCATACCTGGTGTGCACTGGTCTCTTGGGTTGCACTCTTTCCAGGGCACCTCTGTCAGCAGTTAGAAGGTTTAATAGTAAGGTTGCTAAAGGTTTAGTTAAAGCACCAGCTGTCGGGGTCATCCCTTATGTTTAGCCCTGCATGGATTGACATGCTTCTGTGAGACAGTGAAGAGAGCCTTGCTGACATGTGAAATGTACAAGTAGGTTCTGCTTTTTGTTTCTGCCTCGACAAGCTCTGAGCTTGCCTGGCGGGTTATCCTTTTTCATCTCCCAAGAGAAACTTCATACCACATTATTCTGCTAACCTAGACCTTATTTAGGAGGATTTTAATCTGTTTGGACCTCTCAGTTCCTTGTCAGTGTACTTTTAAGAGAGATGTAAATTTTCATTGAGAAAAACCATGTTAAAAAGAGGAGGAAGACTTAAGTGACCCCTGTGACTTATGGTTATGAGCTTGCTGGAGTCATCTCTGGTCTTAATGACAGCAGCTGTGGATTTAAAAGTATTTCATCTAAGTCTTCATAACGCTCACATTTTTTTAATTTTACATTGTAACAAGGCTTAGTATTTTTTTCTGTCCTGGTAAAAGTCACTGAATGAAGCAGTTAATGGAATGAACTGCAGTAGCTGTATTTGTTAGAGGGGAAAAAAAAACAAAACCCCTAACTAACAACAAACCAAACCTCCTAGGGATGCTGAAGAATGCATGGAAAAGGAACAGTAGTTGCTGTGGCCTTGTAAGAACTTTGGTAAATGCAAGTGGGAGTTTGCAAAGCCTAGAAGTATGTAGCTTAGCTGCTGCTTTTTGGTTGTGTGTGTGTGTGTGTGTGTGTTTTAGGCTGTGGTGGTGTGCTGTTGGTTTGTTTGTGGTGGTTTGTTTTTTTTTTTCCCCTCCACTAAGAATACCCAGAGTTTGATTCTAAACATATTTTGGAGACAAGCGTCTAGAATATATTATTTTCTAAAATGTCGTAGAAATTTTGAAGAATATTCTTTCTTCTTGAAAAAAGTAGCTGACCTGTTTAGCTTTTAAAATATAGAGCATTTGTTCTTCACCAGTAGTAAAAAGCACATTCCTCTGTTTCCTTATGCATACCCAAAAAACATGCTGGATGATGTGGTATTGGTATTGGGTTGGACTTGATGATCTTTGATGTCTCTTCCAACCTTGGTGATACTGTGATGATATGGAAGTGGTAAAGTCAGGAGAGTAACAAAGTTACCTTCCAGAAGGTTATTGTGACCTCAGCAGGAGTCAAACCATGCCTTCATGGCTGTGGTCACTATAATTAAGTAATAAATTATTACTTTAACATATGGATTCTATGGGGTGGTTTTTATCAGCAACAGTGGTGTTTTTGATAGAAGGCAAGGGAATCTTTAAAACCTAGTATTTATGACAACATCATTCTTTTATCTGAAAGTAGTTATAGCTAACTTCAGCTGTAGCTTCCAAGAAATCACTTAAGTCTGCTATCCAGGAACTTGATCTGGGGTGTAACACACTGAGTAAATTAAGGTAGCCCAGAGTCCAAAGTACACGTTTCTAACATACCTTCTTCCCACGTGGTGAAATAAGCTTAGACTTTGTTTACCTTTGAAAATCTTAGCGTGAAACTGAAACAACTTACTATTAAGTTTCCTTTCCTGTGCACAGATGTGAAACTCTCCCTGGTTACTGAATTAAAAGATGGGAGAGTAAGGTCAGAGAACAATTGAAACTTCACACTTAACAATTTAAAGACTTTCAAAGCTTATTCTGGATTAATTGATCAGCTCTGCTTACAATGACATAACTAAAATCAGAAAAGCCTGATGATTACAGATTGAACTTCAGCACATTTAATAGTAATTGTTCATTATTTTAAAAGCTGTTTAATGAAAGAGATGAACAATGGTAGCTAAAAGCAGGAATGTGAGCTGTCCCACCAGTATCTGTTCTCTCCTGTTACACTGCTGAATGAACCATTTCCTTTGAACTCTTATGGAAGCTGGGGGACGTGAGTCCCTGACCACTGTTAACCAGGCTGGACATACCAGAGGTCTGCCATCTGTTCCTGTCCCTACTGATCAGCTGCTGCTGTACAGAACACACATCTCACTCAAATGTCACTGCACTTAGGCATGCTATTCAAACTGTAATTGTCCAGCATGAACACTTCACAGACCAGAAGTACTTGGTAGGAAGACCATTTTTGTAGCTGGGTAACCAGCTTCCCTTAAAAATACTATTAGCAGTTAGGCACTTAAGTCCTTGGAAAGCTCCATTCTGGAGAGTTGTGATTTTGGATCCAAGTTCTAGAAATGACTTGTAATTTTCCTTCTGCTTCCCTGTTTACCTTGATCAAGGCTTGCCAAGTTACCAAAAAGTTAAAGAGTTTGCTACTGGCTGTATACAGTATGGTAGATTTTGTGAATAATAGCAGTATTCTCTCATGAAGAAGTGGTATATTTTAATGGAATTCTTTTTTTTGGAACCAAGTACAACATATTGCAGTTGATATTTCTCTTGAAACACTTTGACATACTTGTGACTGTATGTTTTTTTTTGATTGTGTAACAGTACAAAATTCAATAAAAGAGAGGGTTTGTTTCTAATTTGTGACATCTGTGATCTTTCTGTTCGTCTGTTATCCCTGTTCTAAAGATGGAGACAGCATATGCCAAACCCACTTTTTGAGGTGAACTAAATTACCGCCGTGAGGTGTTTGAGGTCTGACTTTCCTACCACTAAAATCAGAAACTTTGACACTAGGCATCTAAGTGGTCTATTTTGCAATTAAATTGTCTTGACCTTAAAGCTGTGTCCTGCTGACATGAAACAGAATGGTTATACCACCTGAACTAAGTAGACTACACCCATGAACAAAAGAAGTTAAGCATACATTTAACAACTTAGACATGAGGGATGCTGTAGGTTTTCCTGTGGGAAGCTAAACAAAGAAGAAAGCAACAGATAGAGAGCCAGAGAGGCAAAGAACATTCATGAAACCTCTTTGAGTAATCACATCAAGAACACCAAGCAACAAAAACTACTTTCAATCCAATGAGGTCTCGAGGTGACTTCAGTTTTTCTCATTACATTCAAATAACTTGATGAGAACTCATGACTCTTGCCATCCTGTTAAACCAACACTGCTTCCTATTGCACAGATTAAAGATTTTGTGATGTTTTATCTTGGCTGGGAAGTCTGAAAGCAGAAGGCACATGTCAGAGTTGTCACAGTAGAGTATGATCCAGTTATTTGGTACTCCCAGTAGGTTTGTACATACAGAACTTTGGGTATGCTATTTGATAAAATATAGCCATGATTTATTTTCATGAAAATCTATTAAGACAGGGTCGATTTTCATGTGTTTAGTTTGAAAATGTGTTCTTTTAAGTGCCTTTAAAAACAGAAGTAGTTATCTTGTGCCATGCGCTGTAAGAGAACACCCTGTTATTTCATCCATGCCCGTCGAATGGCTATTAAAGCTACAACTAGGAATTGCTAGGGTAAAGAGGACTTCATCCTTTTGTTTGGGAGTTGCAAAGAAGATAGAGGAACCATCCTCTAATGGAGGATGGTTACTGTAAACATCCTGTAATTACTTTTTAAATTCGGATTTTTATTTCTAACTTCACTTTGGAAGGCAGTTTGTTAAATCGCAGAAAGGGAATTCCTTAAAGAGATCCTGCGTGGAAAGACCTAGCGCTCATTGACATACAGGCACAACAGCCTCATCCTCGCTACGTCTTGCATTATGTTACACCAAGCATCACGACGTGCAGCCAGATAGCATTTCTTGAAAAAAACAACTCTGAGAAATCACAGAAATCACTGCACTCTTAAAATATAAACATCAGAAAATGCACTTGAGCTTTACAAATTTGTCATCACTCCAGAGCCCGTAACTATGTAGGGCTTGGTGTGACCTCTAAGTAATGATGAACTCATTGCATGATGTGCCAATTATTAACTTCCTTGTGCTTTGAATCCTCCAGTCCGCTGTGGGGAGGAGTACACCATAACTGTTTTCCCAAGAGCACTGGCATTCGGTTTCAAAATCGGTACAATCTGTTGAAGACATGACCACGTAGTGTATGAACGGGGTCACTGCCCGATGTCTCTAAACATGCATCCAAATGAATCCAAATGATAGATGAAAAGGTCTTTTCAGAAAAAAACAAAACAAAACAACAAAAAACCCAAACCAAAAGCCAAGCAGGTGCAACTGTCCTCCAACTGCCAATACCTGTCTAATTCATATCTAACAGCCCTGGTAAGTGCTTCTGCTCCTACAATTAAGTGAGGGTGACAATCAGTGGTGCTTAAAGACCACAGCTGCTGTTGGCCACCCATTTCTTGCTCATGAAAAAAA
>VWZE01007638.1:214178-251484 GCA_013396675.1 Eubucco bourcierii | reverse complement strand
TCCAAAAAAAAAAAAAAAAAAAAAAAAAAAAAAAAAAAAAAAAAAAGAAAAGCCTGCAGGTTAGATTCCAGCAACCTCTGGGAAACATGGAAAGATGCTTTTATGCCTGAAGCATTGTGACTGCTTGAAGCGCTTCGCTTGAAGGATCTACCATTGGATCAATCAGTTGATGTTAAGAATGATTTGAAGAACATCACGGTACGACAGCCAGCAGACTTTAAAATTAATTTCTCAGTGCCTGATCACCTGAGAATGCGAAACATGAGTTGTAACCTGGTCACAGCGCGCAACTCCTGCAGGTTTAAATGTCCCGAAGGCAGTACGCAACGCACCGTTCCATGCCCATACCCTACTTTTCCTACCGTTTTCCATCTGTTAAGGTTTCCTCAGCGCAGGGGCGATCTCCCACAAGCAGGGCCCCTTTTCCTCTTGGGATGCAGAAGCGCTCAGGCGCTTGGGGATTCCCTCTCCAGCGCAGGTGCTGCTGCTGCCGAGCCCCGTTTCCACAAGACCGCAGGCTTGCCCGCAGCCCGGCCCCGGCCAAGCCCAGACAGCTGGCAGCGGAGACTATTCCTGAGGCGACAACCCTGAAACCAGAAACCCATCACCTAAATTCCCCAGGGAGGTGCCGGAGGGCTGCTGGGCTTCCCGGGGCAGACAGCGCTAAACGCGACTACCCCGAAAAAAACCTTACTGCAGCAGTCCCGAGCCGGTGCTTGCTGCTCGCCCGCCTCCCCCGGTGCCGCAGGTCCGTACTCACTCTGGGCACGGGGCTGGCCGGCGCCGGCGCCAGCGCTCTTCTCCCCTCGCCGCCTCGGCAGCTGTTCGCCTAGACGTGCGCGGGGCAGTTGAAGCCCCGCCACCGGGTTCTCTGCCGCCGGCGAGGCCGCGCCC
The DNA here is from genome assembly GCA_013396675.1 of Eubucco bourcierii. NCBI lineage: Eukaryota > Metazoa > Chordata > Aves > Piciformes > Ramphastidae > Eubucco > Eubucco bourcierii. Next base: position 250,590 of record VWZE01007638.1, on the reverse strand, counting down.
ACCCACCCTGTACGTGCGGCTCAGCAGCCGCGGCCCCCTCCCCGCCCGCCCGGGCTTCGCCTCGGTCGCCTACGTGTGTCCGTGCATGCGGGGAGCGGGCGGCACACCGCCCCTGAGCTCAAAGGGGGAGGCCGCCTGCTGATCTCCTGCGCGCCGCGCTCGCTCAGGCGGAAACAGGACTTCCCTCACCCGCCAAGCCCCTCCGGCCGGCTTTGCTCTGGGTGGGGGGTAGCCGCCGAGCCGATCCTCGGCAGCGGGGCACGCAGCGCGGGGACGCCGGCAGCTCTTCGCGGGGCACGTCTGCTCGGGAGTGTGGCAGCGCGTCACGTTTACACGGCCGCGAAGCGCGGCGCTGCCGAGCCCTCTTTCCCTTAGAAGACCCCCCACCGTTCCTGCGCCCACTGTGGGGCTTCTGCGGGGACGCGGGGGGGAACACCGAAGCTCCACCGGATTTCCCAGGCTCCGTGGGGCTGTGGCACGTTGGCAGCTGCCTGGCCGACTCCCCAGCCTCTACCCCCTTAACGGGATGTTCCTCAACTGCTCCCTGGGGCTGGCTAAGGGGCATGTTGCCCGACAGGGTCTCTGTGTGTGGACCAGACTCGTCCAGCACAATGGAATGAGGAACGGCCCCGGCACAGACAGAACGATCTCCATCCACCAACAGAGCCTCGCCCTGCCGCAACAAGTAACGAGGCCACATCCCTAGCTGAAAGGTCAGAGCAGCCGCGCTTGCTCTCTCTGCGGAAGCACAGGGCACCTCCCGGCAATGGGTAGCGCATGCGCGGGGAGGGTGCGCAGACAGTCTGTGGGTATTGTAAGGGCAGGGGCGGACGGTGTGCAGCTGTTGCAGGATGAGTTCGGTCCCGGGCTTGCAGGAGGATTGTGAGGAGCTGCTCGGCGCCTTCCAGGAGGCCGACACCGTCCGTTTCGAGCGTTTCGCCGAGATGTGGCGGGAGCGCCGCTTTCACACCATCTTCTAGTGAGTGAAGAACCGTGGCCGGCCCACCCGCTTCCGTTGCTGGGCCGCGTCCTCAGAGGCCTGTCCGCTGCGAGCCGCCCTCAGCAGCACCGTCTTGAGAGGCTGCGGCTCCGGCTGGCCTTTCGCGCCCCTTTGCATGTGTCCTCGTCCCAGGGAGTCCCGTCTGCCGCCTCCCAAAGCCCACAGCTCTCCGCTGCTAGTGGTACCTCTTTGGTAATGCGGGGGACCTGTAATGGGGGGTTGGTGTGCCCTCTTCAGGCCTAGCTTTTGGAAAAGGTTTGCCTGGCTGGTGTACAGGTAACTGGCAGTGAAGCATCGATCATTGTGTAACACCGAAAAACAAGTCATTTTGTGCTTTAGTAGCATGTGATTTGAACAGTGATGCTTCAGCGACTTTGCCGTAGTACTCATGAGATGCAGTTAAAGCTATGATCGTAGGCTATTTTATTTTTCACTTTACATCTAATTTAATAGAAGGAATTGCATGCAGTGTTGTGTGAGAACTTAAGGTCTGTCTTTGAAGATTTCCCAGAACTAGTCATATAGTAATAAATTTTAAAAGACCTAAAACTTATCTCTGCATTATAGATATTCTAAAACCTGCACTTTAATAGTTTCTGGTTTTAACGTGCTTTGTTTCTGTTTCCTTTAGTGGTAGAATAAGAGCTTTGGAGAGGAATAAGCTCACAAAGAAGACTTTAGAACTGGCGCAGCAATACTTCTTGCCCCCGTATGCTTTCCAGATTCGAGTTGGTGCGCTGTACCTTTTATACGGGCTCTATAATACACAGCTTTGCCAGCCAAAGCAAAAGGTAATGGCTCCCGAGGTTTTATTCTCAAGACATACCAGATGGATGGTATCCATGGTATATCTCTCTCTTTTGCACAATTTGCAAAAATTCCTCCAAATTAGAAACTGAAATCTTGCTACAATGATGCTGTTCCATCTCATATCTTAACTTCAGAGAAGTCAGTATCTTTAATTGGAAACTACTGGAAATTGGATGCTAATTTAGGGAATTTTAAAAACACTGCTGTATAGCAACTATTAGAGAGTCCAGGGATTTAAGTATAGATGCATAGAATGCTTTGGGTTTGAAGGGACCTTTAGTGGTTGTGTAGTCTGACCCCATACAGTGAGCAGGGACATTTTTAACTAGATGAGGTTGCTCAGAGCCCTGTCTAACCTGACCTTCAGAAGGGTGGAGAGAAAATGTAGTAAGCAGAGGACAAGAGTGAAAATGGAAAGCAAGAAGATAGGAATGCTTCTATGAGCATTTCCCTGACAGCACATCATGGTATGAGTTGTTGTTTCTTCTTCACCTAGTGAGTGAGTCTCCTGAGTATGTGTTGTTTCAAGCATCTCATAATGTGAAGAGTTACGTTTTTCAAAAGCCAGAGGGCTTGTGTTCCATGACACTGTCAAAGCAACTGCAGTGAGAATATTTAACACAACAGTATAATCTTACTTGCATAAAATGTTGTAGGCAGTAACAAATGTTATAGTAGGATCCTTTCTGTAGTTCTGTGATCGTGTGGCATGTTACACCTTCGACACCCAAGTGCAGCACATAGTATAGCATGATTGCAGTATTCAGCTGAACTAATTTTTCTGTGTTGAAATATGCGGGTTGATATGGCAACGTACAGCTGCTTTGTTGCAGATCAGAATTGCACTGAAGGATTGGCCTGAAATCCAGAGATTTCGACAGGATCTGATAGACTCCCAGCATTATGATGCTGTGTACATCTTTAGGACACTGCGACTCGCCAGAGCGTTCCATTTCACAGCAATGCCAAAGCTGGTGAGTCATCACGTTAGTGACTTACTGTTTTTGGTAAAATATGGCTGATGCTTCAGCAGCACTCACGTACTTAGTTCAGCTTTGAGGCTGTGTTCAAATGCTTTATGTAGTTATGTATGTGATGTGTAGCGTGAAGGATTGTATGTGGCATGCTTCTCGTCTGAAAATAGTCTGAGTAGCTAATGTTCTTACTGCTTTTGAGATGTGTTATAACTTGTGGGAATGTCAGACTCTTGAATCTAGATGCTGAATTCATTCGTGACTAGGGGATGGTTTTTGAGAATTGATGACTCTGAGCAATTGACAGAAAAGTTACATGGACAGAGGAATGGAGTGCACCCTCAGCAAGTTTGCAGATGACACCAAGCTGTGTGGCACAGTCGACTTGCTAGAGGGCAGGGATCCATCCAGAGGGCCCTGGAAAGGCTGGAGAGGTGGGCCCAAGGCAACCTTATGAAATTCAACAAGGCCAAGTGTAAGGACCTGCACCTGGGTAGGCACAATCCCAAGAACAAATCCAGGCTGGGTGGTGAATGGCTGGAGAGCAGCCCTGAGGAAAAGGACCTTGGGGTCTGGGCTGATGAAAAGCTCAACATGAGCCTGCAGTGTGNAAGATGATCAGAGGGCTGGAGCAGCTCTCCTATGAGAACAGGCTAAGAGAGTTGGGGCTTTTCAGCCTGGAGAAGAGAAAGCTTTGAGGAGACCTGATAGTAGCCTTATGGCATCTGAAGGGGGCCTACAGGAAGGCTGGGGAAGGATTATTTATAAGGTTTTGTAATGACAGGACAAGAGGCAATGGGTTTAAACTGGCAGAGGGGAGATTTAGACTAGATGTTAGGAGGAAGGTCTTTCCAGTGAGGGTGGTGAGGCACCGGAAAAGGTTGCCCAGGGAGGTTGTGGATGCTCCCTCCCTGGAGGTGTTCAAGGCCAGGTTGGATGAGGCCTTGAGTAAGCTGTACGAGTGGGAGGTGTCCCTGCCTATGGCAGGGGTTTGGAACTAGATGATCCTTGAGGTCCCTTCCAACCTTACCATTCTATGATTTATGATTCTATTGTTGATGAGGTAAGTTTATCATCACAAGTTTTCTGCATCTCTTGATGGTTGAATATGCAGTAAGAATTTTTGAGTTTAAGTTTGCTTTTATGTTACAAAGCATTTTCTCTTGCTTTAGTTAAACTACCGAACAAAGAAAAAAATTGAGGAAAAGGAATTTAAAGAAGAATTTAAGGACCCAAGCAACAGAGTGAACAGCCTCATCACCAATGATGTATTGGAGGTATAGTAATTTTTAAGACACAGATTAATCACTGGGGTTTTGTTTAGTTTTCTTTCTTCTGCTGTCCAAGGGCTGTAACTTGTCGAATTGGCAGTCTCATCCTTGCTAAGTCATCTTAGGGAATGCACACTAAGGTAATTGTCTGTGCCATCAATTTTACTGAACTCTGAGAAACATGACATTTATTTTGTAAGAATTGTGGCCACTTTTTAAACACCAAAATATGCCTTAATGGTTTGTGGGTTTGCCTCAGTACAATGTAAAAGGAGAAGGGTATAAATGTTTAATTGTCACTTAGGCACAATAAAAAAGAAAAGGATGGGTATGGGGAAGCTTATTTATTCTGATATGCCTACAGGTTGCAGCTGGAGGCTTGATAATATGGTAATATGAAGTTATTTATTTCTAACTTCTATTACTCATTTTAAAACTTGGTTTTGTTTAATAGATAATGCATATTATAAAAAATGGAGTAGTGCAAGCTGGGTATAGAGTCATGGAATGCATCAGGTTGAAAGGCACCCTCCAAAGTAATTTTGTCCAGCCCCCTGCAAGTGAGCAGTGACATTTTTAACTAGCTAAGGCTGCTCAGGGGCCCATAAAATTTGACCTTGGATGTCTTAAGGGGTGGGGCCTACACCACTGCTCTGGACAATCTTATTACAGTATTTCACTACCTTCATTGTAAAGAATTTCTTCCGGATGCTCAACCTAAATCTACCCTGTTGTAGCTCAAAACCATTGTACCTTATTCTGTTGCTGCATGCTCATAGGTTCTTACATTGCTTATTATGACTAGGTAGTAGGTCTTTATTTACAGGTTTTCCAGTTGTTGCTAGCAGGTATCAATAAGGTTGACTATAGTGATACAAAATCCAGTGATCTTTGGAATGGCACAGTGAGAAGACTTGTTTCCTTCAAGAGAAAGAAGTTAAATGCTTTCTCCAAAGAGATGAAAACAAATCACCATATCAGAAAGACTTCTGAATCCTGATCCATAGTATCACTGAGACTTCCTTCTTAGTTTAGATAATACAAGATTCTCTTCTTTTGCCTGTTTGGTGGACTGATGGGACAGTGCTAGGTAGCAGTATTGTTAGACTCCCTGAAACTGAGGTCATCTAAATAGAATCTGTTTCTAATGCTCCTGTGATTTCCATGGTCTCCTTGGAGTGGTCTTTATAACCCTAGGTTTGTTCATTGAAGACTAAGAATGCTTTGCTGCTGGAATTTTTGTTGAATTTTAAAGCAGTATCACTTTTTATTTTAGGAACTAATGAATATTCATGACCACTATCAGAAAATGAAGTGTGTCATTTCAGCTGACAAATCTCAGCCAGACAAGGCACTGAGTTTGATAAAAGATGAATTTGTAGTTAATCTTAAAGACATAGCATTGGAACATCAGGAATGGCAGCAGAACAGAATGGTAAGTAATATCAACCACTGTGGGCAATTTAACAGGTTGTTGATACCTGTTTGTCTTACTGTAATTACCCCTGAGTGTACTTTGTAAATCTCAGACTTCACCAGAAGGAACTCTGTGAAGTCACTGAATGAGTAAAACTGCTGGCAGAGCTGTGGTATGTGGGGAAAGGACATGGACCTTTATGTGTTAGTGCCTCTATGATAACATAAATGATTGCTGAGAGGTAAGTCCTGGAAGTTGTGACTTACAGGCAGTATTAGAGTGACTATCTGAAGCACTTCTGTAACACTTCTTCATCAGTCTTACACCACGGACTTTCCTTGATTGAAGAATAAAATTGGCATGTGGATAAATATTTGTTTCGTCTTTGACAGTTTTAACAATTATGTGACAAACACTTAATTTTACTTTCTCCCCAGAAATTATTCCTAAATGCTAAAGAAACTGGTGAGATATCAAATAAAAAGAAGGAAGAAACTTTGCTAGAATCAGAGGTAAGAAAAATGCAGTAGTTTGCTACATGGCACAGGCCAGATTTTTTTTTTTTTTTTTTTTTTTTTTTTACTTCAGATTGTATGCTAAAAAATGTATGTCAAGGCTTGATAGTGTCAAAGTTCCTTCAAGACTAGCTCGGTTTTTTGTGGTTTTGTTTTTAAATTGCATTGTTTTCTGTAAGCTGTGAGCATTCACTGCTGTGGTAGCTCTCTTAGGTGCTTGCAATAAAAGGTCTCTTTCATGTAATGAGGGGAAGAAGATTTACTTTTTTTCACCAGACTCCATTATGGTTCCTTCTGGAGTTTCAGCTAAATGATTTTTTATTTTTTTTTTTTTTTAATGCTACAAAATTATCTCATGTTGTACTTACTTATTTCAGCTTTGAATTTGAGTAGAATGAAGTTTCAGATTTGATTTTCTTCTCCTGGGCTTTATCACAGTGAAGGCAACCAAAATGGTGCTCTGCATTTTTTAATGAAATTTGAACTTCAAAAAAAACCCAACAGTTCAGCATCATTCTAATTATATAGATTAATTACAGAATTATAGCTGTAGTGAGATACAGTTCAAGTGGTGGCCTGTTGAGATTTCATTTCAATACTGAAATGTAATAGAGCATGAAATAGAGTATGAAAACTTTCTCTGACTGATCTCTTGTTTCTTTGCAGGGCTCTGAAAGAGCAAGTGCATTGGCTAAAATCAAATACAAGTCTTACTCTGCAGTTGTTGAGGTAGGTATAAAATTTAATAGAGATATTTGTTGTTAAAGAACAGTTTTAAGTATCCATTTAATGTAAATATGTGGTCAGAAAGAAATGAGTTAAAATATCACTGTGTAATGCAACCATTACCTAACTTGTTAGAAAAAACAAAACATTTAATCTCAAAGCTCTTGCTATTGTTAGGTTTACAGAAACAGTGCAGGTATGGTCTGTGCTTGGAGGATTTTAATTTACAAGGTGTCTTTTAATTTCTGTTCTCTGTTGAAGTAGATGGAATTTTAAATGGCTGGAATAAAAATACTTGAGTTTAGTTGTTCAAATTCCTGGAAACTTACGTTTTGGAATCTCTGGAGGTGCTTGAGAAAATGGAACTTGGGCATTCAAATTCAATTGAAAGTTCTTGGAAAGATTCTTTCAAAGCCTGCTAATTTTAAAATATTTTGATCTGTCTGTTTTTGTAGCAGGCCAGTGGGTAGCATTGCAACTTGTTTATTAAAATCTCTTATTGAAAAATGCATTATTAAATGAAATGGAGCTCTAGAATGACTTGAACATGCAGTGATAATGTTTTCTAGGCGCTTAAGCAAAATAAGGAGACTGCCAGTAAGTGCAGCAGTTTTCAGAAATGTTCTTTTCCCTTGCACACAGTGGTGCACAGTGTGGTGTAGGTTGATGCCTACCAACAGAGAGTGGTTTTGAAATAGTGTTTTGTTAACAGAATCTGAAGCGATACACCCATTAAATCATAAAAAGGCACATTGTCCAATTAAAGGTAAAGAATAGTAACTAGTTGTAATCCTGACTTTTCCCTTCCATTCCTTCTCCACCTTGATGTGGAAGTTGATGTCTTGTAAAGTACAGAGTGGCATATGTGAATGTTTAGCTGTAGAAGTTCAGCTTTTTTGTCTCATTCATATGTATGTTTGGGTTCTAGGCTTCCAAATCCAGAAGACATCGTCAAGTAAAATTAGAATCCTCTGAATCAGGATTGAATTATGGGAAATCTCCAAACACAAGTAGAAAGAACAGGAGGCCAGCTAGGAGAAGAGGTTCTTTGATCTCCAAAGGTATTTCATTTCTTTGTGAAATCTGTTGAGGGTATAGTGCTGAGACAAACAACTGGAGGGGATTAGCTATTTATACAGATTCTTGTATGGTGTCGACATTCATGTTAATACACTCTGAAAGAGATCAAGTCTTAGAAGTTGAGGACGGGCTCATTTTGACATGAGGTATGACCTGGTGTGAGGTTACTTTTCTAGATGAGAAGGTGAGGAAGGAGAAGGAAATCAACTATTTCTGTTGGAGAGATGCTAGCTGGTGTGGATTATCTTTAGCATACCTGTGATGGTTTGGGAGTTCCCCCCACACTTTGTAAAATGACCCAGACTAGAACTCAGCCAGCTGGAAGTTAAGGACTGAAGCTCTATTTACAGCTTAGCACAATATACAAGCAGATATATACACTATATACAGCAATATTTACAGAAATATACGAGTTAAAGGTAATACAGAAGCACAACACCCCTCCCAGAAAGCCCAGGAGGGGCTCCCAACCACCCTTCCACCTTCTCCCCACTCCTATACCTTACCCCAAGGTTTGCCTCATGCGCAAGGTGAATTAGGAGGATCGGCCAGGGGGTTAGAAGAAAAGTGGTTAGTGAGATTGCTCAGCAGAGAGGAGAAAAAACCATAAGCTGCTAGACCAAGACACAGTGCCCCAGAGACTGATTTATCTATGTTTTTGACTTATTCTTAAACATCTCAGCAAGCCTATGAGTGAAGTAGACATCACCACTGTTTTCCTTTCACAGCCTGTAATATAATTTTTCTCTAATAAAATGTTCCAATTAGCCTCAAACCAGCACAATACCTGAACTGATCATTGATTGATTTATTTTACTGTCATAGCATTTATGTAATCTGAATTAGAGCACTTGTACTTCCTAGGTGTTTGCACATCCTTGCTTATGCATCTTTCTGTTGTTTTCCAAGACTTTCTTTAGATATGTCTTCTACTTCTGAAAACATGAGAAATCAATTTTCTTGAAGAAATCATCTTTCTGATAGACAGCACCTAAATTGATAGTTGCTTTTCCTCTTTTAAAATTTTATTTACCATTTATTACAGTTTAAATGAGATTGAGCAGCAAAATAGTTTTGAATGAACTTCATTTTGTCAGACAAGGATTTAATTTAGTTTAATTTCGTTTTCTGACTTCCTTAGCTTCTGCTAGAAAATCTACTGAAAAATTCATCCCTCTTCAGAGGTGAGCATTAGGCAATGTTGCCTTTGCTTCACTTAAAAACAGTAGATGGAATATTTAAGAGGAACAGGAGCTTTTTTGAGTTAAAGAATAAGGGCATCTCTGAACTGAGCTGGTGATGGATATCCTTTAAACTTGTAGTGTTAACTGTTATTGAAGGTTTTATTAAGTGAGTCTTATGAAAGTACACTGAAAGGTAGGTGTTTCTCTATAGCCTTTGACTAGAAAGTCAAGAAAGCAGCAAGTCAACAATCTAAACTGCTGGACTTGAAATGCAGAGGCAATAAAAAGTGACATTTTTTTCTGAAAATCTATCAGCAGGTGAGATGCAAATGGCAAAGGAAACCATTACTCAGCATATTGGAATGCCTGTGATCACAGAGGAAAACTCAGATGAAGAAGGTACAGTGATTGAAATTCCAACAACCTGGTGACTTGCTTTTTAGCTCTACTGTGCTGCAGTTTTCTGAAACTGAAGGCGATACTTTGGGGCCAGATTTATTGCATGAAAATTGAAGCTTTGATTTGAGACTTGCAAAATCCTCTGACTCATGTTTTTCTACACAGATTTCATCAGAGTCTGTTCAGAGTTAAAATTGGTTTAGTTGAAGGAAAACTAATACAAATGTGGCTTGAAGAGTTAGAGTGTAGGGGAATGTGCTTTTGGGGTCATTCTCCTGCTCAGAGAAGATAGCTGTTCTAGTAGCTCTGGATACTTAATGTAACCTGCACTTGAGGTCAGAACAGCCTCTGGTGCCTTCACCATGGTGGAAGTGAAGGGACGTAAGTTTTCCTTCAAGCCTTAGTTTCAGCTGGACAGACTTCAGGGATTGAGTTCCAATGCAGATGCATGCATTCAGAGCATCCTCTGCTGTATTAGAAGTTCTCTGACAGTTGGGGTAGGATTGTAGGAACTGTAGCAGCAGAGGGAGTGACTTCATTGTCACTTATATTACTGGACATGTAATTTTTATTGGAAACTGTGGTAAGGTTTCTCAAAGCTCCTGGTGGAGCTGCTCTGCAGAAGCATCAGGTCTATCTAGTACAAATAGAGATGTTAGAGGATCTTGAGTTGCTTCACAACTCAGAAGCTGCAGGGTCTGCTGTCAGTACATTGCTTGAGGAGAACACATAGGTCGCAGAACAGACATTATGCAAAGAAAACTGCATCCTGAGGTACCTTATTCTGTAGTGCTGTGAGAAGAGCCCAGGGTGCTGCTTTGTTGGCATGTCTCAAACACGGGTAGTGCTCTTGGGAGAGCAGCTGGCCAGCCAAAGGTGTGATCTCCACTGACTGTTCTTGCTGTTCTGAGACTGCTGGGTCTTCCTTGTGTAGTGGAAGGCAGACTTGATAGACCAGATGTACTGGTTCTGAACCTGAAAGAGCAGGATTTAATTAGCTTGTTTAATGGGGAGCAAAGGTTTAAGTACAACCTCTGGAAAGCTTTAATGACATATAGGAGTGTGAGGATTATATCTTCTGGAGTTAATTTACTATCCAAAATTGTATGGCATATTGTTCTATGGCATACAAGAAAGTATAATAACTATTAAAATACATTTGCAGTGATGTAGCATGCTTACATTTGCTCTTTTAAAAAGCAAAAGAGTGTCTTGTAGTATTGAAATGAGAACTAATTACCTTAGTTATAGGCAATGTAAATTCATTCCATTTTAAAGGGTCGGATTCAAGGCACAATGGTGCATTTATTTACTGAGTTTACTTTTCCTTCAAGTTATTGTGGGGAAGAAGTTTCTAAATTGAGAACATTCTCTGTTTCTCAGATTTTTCCTGCAAGTACTGAAATATTAATATATCCATAAACAGTCTCTTCAGGTATTTTGTGCTGGATTTTGTGAGTATTTGACTTGCAAAATTCACAATGAAATCTTGAGAGCTTTCTGGTCCTCATGAACATCTTCAAGTTCTGAAGTACAGTATTTTCTCCATCAGTGGAATTTTAATTGATGTTTTGAATGATAGTGTGCTGTAGATTTCTAGAAAGATTTTTTTTTTTCCATGTTTAAGACCATGAGGAGAGGAATTGGGAGGGGATCTCAAGAGCTCATCTAATTTATTTCCTTTGCTGGGCAGAATGAATTCTACTTTAATTATTCCCATGAGGGAAGATACATTGAAAAACTAGTCAGAAAAATGTCTTTATTTCCTTTCAGAAGTATCTGTCCCCAAGAGGAAAAGAAGATGTTAGAGGATCCAGTCAGAGAAGCACTAATGTTGATTTCAGTGATAAAATGTAAATGTCAGAGGTAATACAAAGTGTATTGAGTGTGCAACAAGAAGTGTCTGGGACCAGAATTACAGGTGATGGTGGAGTACTGGTAGTAACTGGTATTCCTTAGCTGTCTCATGGTACAGCACCTGGTGCCTGTATTCACCTGGTGAATACTTATTGTAGGAGACAAGAGTTACTATGCCCTGTCTGAGGTGGGAAGAGAAGATGGTTCCTTGTTGTGTTGCTTGTGTGATATGAGTTACCATTTGGAACTTGTGTTGCTTTGCAATGTTGGTTTTAACTGAGGCTTGAAAAAACAACTACAAAATACTTGTCTATTTGAGATGTGCTTGTAATCTTTTATTTCTGAATATAAAACTAAGGTTGTTGACTGTTAAAAATCAGTATAATAAATTTATTTTTCACAGTTTACTTGCTCCATTTTATAGTGTGTAACTTAAGCAGTGTTTACCATAGTTTGATCTCAGAGGTATGGGAAATGAACTTGGTGATAAACCTTTTCTTGTACTTTGTTTTCAGAAGATCACTGTTTAGTCAAAGACTTGTAAAGTTTGTTTATTAATTCTTCAGGTGCCCCTAAGTTGTGCAAGGGCAGGACTAGAATTCAAAATGTTCTTTATAAATTGGGGAGCAGTGGAAGAAGAGGGTGTGGAAACAAACATGAAGCTCAGTACTGAGAAACAGGTAGAGGATGGGGAAATGATTGGTAGGCAACAGTACTGCAGCAGCTAACAGGCTGAGAATATTAAGATGGAGTATTTCTGTAAACAACAGCAAGTACTAGAACTTGGGTGATTTGGCCCTGAAAGGCTATGACCTTAAATAAGCCCATCTGACCACAACTATTCAGGAAGAACGTGGGTAGTTACTCTGCTTGGTATTTCTCCAGCTGATGATAGCCTCCCTATAAAGAAAGGCCAAAGGAGTTGAGCTGTTTTCTCTGACAAGAAATACAAAACAAAAATTTGAAAGATTTTGAATGTAAAAGGAATCTAAACTGACCAGATTACTAAGAAGCTTAGTACCCTGACTCTCACAAGCTAAAGGAATTGAAATACCTTTTCTTAGTGGGGGAGAATATTAAGTGGAAATACAAATAAACTTGCTATAGAGGGGGCCTGTGTTAAATGGATTGGTTGGTAAGGGGAAATAAGCCAAAAAGATAAATGGGTTAAACACTGGGAAACCTAATAATTAAGCATCAGTGATGCATTCAACCTTGTTAATGGGGAAAGAAGCCAAGTAATTTACTATACATTAAACTGAACAGTTGAATATTGGTTGAATAATTAACATATTTACAGCCTAATCCAAAAGTCACTATTAGTCCAGATCTAATTATTACAGAAAAATATTACTTTTATACAGGGAAAAAAAATTCTGTAGTGGTAATAATACAGTGAGATTGATCATAACTTACTTTCAACCTCTTTTTCCTGGTTTAATGTTCACTCTTCCACTGTGCTTCTGGTCTTAAGGTCGTTTGGCTTAGACTGTGGATAGATGTGCCTTAAATGTGGTTTATTCAGAAAGACTGATCTGTAGCTACAAAGGTTTTAGAGATATAATTTTGAACAATTTAGCTTTGAGTTTTCTGCCAATAATGATGGTGCTGTTCTCTTGCCAGCACAGACTTGTTCTGCCTCTGAATTTCTGATGCTCATTTGTGGTGAGCAGATAAGAAACATAAAGGAACTCTTAATCAGACATCTTTGGTCAATATATTTTTCTTTTCACCTTTTAATGCACTTGAGATCCTGTTGGTAATACTATCTTTGTCAGTCTTACACATTTCAGTTATTGCTTTGAGTATCTGTAACAGTATCTTACTGCAGGGGAGTCTCATCAGTAAGGTGTAATAGGGGACCACCAATTTGGAGATGAGGTACAGTGGAGTACTTGAATCTTTTCTTGGGAAATCCCTGGATGCCTAAAAGTTGTAGGTGAAGGTGAGTTCTTCCTAGCACATGCTGGGACTACAGCTTCAAATCCATCATTTCTTATCACAGTATCACCAAGGTTGGAAGAGACCTCAAAGATCATCAAGTCCAACCCGATACCACAGACCTCAAGATTAGACCATGGCACCAAGTGCCACGTCCAAACGCGCCTTGAACACCTCCAGGGATGGTGACTCCACCACCTCCCTGGGCAGCCCATTCCAGTAGCCAATGACTCTCTCAGTCAAGAACTTTCTCCTCACCTCCAGCCTAAACTTCCCCATGCATAGTTTGAGATTGTGTCCTCTTGTTCTGGTGCTGGTTGCCTGAGAGAAGAAGGTAACCTCCTCCTGGCTACAACCACCCTTCAGGTAGTTGTAGACAGCAATAAGGTCCCCCCTGAGCCTCCTCTTCTCCAGGCTAAACAATCCCAGCTCCCTCAGGCTCTCTTCATAGGGCTGTGCTCGAGGCCTCTCCCCAGCCTCGTTGCCCTTCTCTGGACACACTCAAGCACTTCAATGTCCTTAAATTGAGGGGCCCAGAACTGAAATTGGATTTCTTCACTTAAGAAGTCATTCAAGAACAAACTTAAACCACCAATCCTCTTCTAGGTATTGAGGTCTTTCTGGATCTTCCAGCCACATAGTATTGGTTCTTCCCTTGAAAGGAGACTTCAAAATTACTTTCTTTGTTCTGTTTCCTTATGCTTGTGGGTATCTTTCTCAAGAAAACTAAGGATTACACATAGGTACATAAGGTTATTTTAAATTTTCTCCACAGGCTATTTTCAGCTAAATTATTATTCTAGCATAAGCTTAACACATTTAAAGGATATGTTTAATAATGTTTCCTGCAGTATCAGTTTTTCATAATGTGATAATCTTGTTTGCCTCTCTGTGTATCTTTGAACTATCCCAAGTGCTGAATGCAAAAATGTTTCAGAGTTGTTGATACTTGGTGACATGAGTCTGCCCTGCACATGCTTCTGAAAATGGTTGGCAAATCACCCTTGGAGGCTTGCAAAGGCTTCAGTAGACATGAAGATGGGTGCATTCAACTGGTAGTTATTTTTAATACTGTAATTATGAGAATAAGTGTTCTTTGTTTTCCAGCAGGAGTAGGGAGGTGATTGTCCCCTTGTATTCTGCTCTGGTGAGACCACACCTCAAGTATTGCATTCAGTTTTGGGCACCTCGTTACAAAATGAATGTTGAGGTGATGGAGAGAGTGCAGAGGAGGGCAACAAATCTGGTGAAGGGCCTGGAGAATAAATCTTACAAGGAGCAACTCAAGGAGCTGGGGCTGTTTAGTTTGAAAAAGAGGATACTGAGGGGCAACCTCATTGCTGTCTACAGCTACCTGAAAGGAGGTTGTGGAGAGGTTGGTGCTGGTCTGTTCTCACAGGTAAATAGTGCTAGAACAAAAGGGAATAGCCTCAAGCTGTGACTGGGTAGGTTTAGACTAGATACTAGGATAAATTTGCTCCCAGCAAGCGTGGTCAGGAATGGGGTGCCCAGGGAGGTGGTTGTGTTTAAAAATCATTTGGATGTGGTGCTTGGGGACATGGTTTATGGTGAACCTTGTAGAGTAGAGTTATGGGTCGGACTTGGTGATACTAAGGATCTTTTCCACCAGGAATGTCTCTGTCATTTCTGTGAATTTTTTTTCTTTCCTATAAAACCCTGTAGATGGAAGTTATGCTTAAGGGTAGACTTAGAACTGCTGACTGTGCTGTGGTAATACTTCAAAACAGAAATCTTGATAGTTTAGAGGCAGCAGTAAGCAGACTTTCAGAATGCCAGTGTAATTGTTTTCAAAAAATTAAAAATCCCTTGCTGCAGCCAGTTACAGGTTTTTTTAAGAACAGGAGAGGGACTTCCTGAAATAATTCTTTGAAGCAAGAAGCTGTCATTTAAAAAAAAAAAAAAGGCAAACAGCCTACCCTCCCACTTCTGCCAACAACAGTAAATCCATGCTGCCAAGAATATTGTTTTCTAGTTGTCAAGGGTCAGGGCTTGGCCAGCCACTAAATTAATGACAGATGCTCTCTGTTAACCCCTCTCCCTTCCCAAAAGGAGAGAGGAAGGAAATAAGGAAGAAGGAGATCCAGGGACTGGAAAATAAAACTGAAACAGTTTTAACAGAAATAATGTATACAAATAGATGAAAAAGCCAATATAGAATCCAACCTTCCTGATGGCAGTGGGCCAGCAGGATGCTGGGGAAGTTCCAGAGAGGACTCAGTGGCAGACAGAAAGTGGATTCTGGAACTGAATTTGGAAACAGATGGGCTGAGGTCAGAGACAGAAAAACAGTCCTTCTCAATCACTGGCCATTGAAGAAGAGAGCTTTACCTGTGTGATCCTTCAGCTTTATACAAAATACAACATGTATGGAATAGAATCTGTTGTTGGTCAGTTTGGGGTCACTTGTCTTGTGCGCTTCTCCTTGCATGTGTGGCCTTTTACTTATGGCCACCCCAGCATTGTACACAAGATTAGCAGTGAACTTGGTCTTCACACAAATCCTTGCTATCTAGAAACATTGAGCATTACCACTACCAGAAGCAGACAGTGTGAAGGTCATTCTCCCCCTGTACTCTGCACTGGTTAGGCCACACCTTGAGTACTGTGTCCAGTTCTGGGCCACTCAATTTAAGAAGGACATTGAGGTGCTTGAGCGTGTCCAGAGAAGGGCAACGAGGCTGGGGAGAGGCCTCGAGCACAAGCCCTCTGAAGAGAGCCTGAGGGAGCTGGGATTGTTTAGCCTGCAGAAGAGGAGGGTCAGGGGAGATCTTCTTGCTGTCTACAACTACCTGAAGGGTGGTTGTAGCCAGGAGGAGGTTACCTTCTTCTCTCAGGCAACCGGCACCAGAACAAGAGGACACAGTCTCAAGCTATGCATGGGGAAGTTTAGGCTGGAGGTGAGGAGAAAGTTCTTCACTGAGAGAGTCATTGGCTACTGGAATGGGCTGCCCAGGGAGGTGGTGGAGTCAGCGTCCCTGGAGGTGTTCAAGGTGGGTTTGGACGTGGCACTTGGTGCCATGGTCTAGTCTTGAGGTCTGTGGTGATGGGTTGGACTTGATGATCTTTGAGGTCTCTTCCAACCCTGGTGATACTGTGATACTGTGAAAATAAATATGTTAACTTTAGAAAGTGCTGTCACAGATGGAGATGAAAAGTAAAATCAGTGAACAGAATTAGTCCTGTTCTAACCCAAACCAGGACACCTCTAACCTCTCCTGGTCATAGCCTCAGCTAAGCCAGTAGTTAAAGGCTGAAAAAAACTTCATCTCTGTAACCCTGGTCTGACTTCCAGCTGACATGATGGACATGAGTGAGGTGATGTGATAACATGTTTCTGGATGTTACACGTTTTGTGAATATGTTACATCAGTTTCAGCCAAACAGTGCTCCTCTGAGCTGTGGATACAACTGACTGAAGAACCACATTTATACAGTAGTTCCAACCAAGAATTTTCAAAGGGGAGGTTCATGCTGGTGCTGTGCAGTGTTTACAGGTATAGTGTGGGTGACGAAAAGCAGGGTAAAAACAGTTGTAGGTGACATCAGCTGAGAAAATGTTTAAGTGGAAGACTTTCTGCAGTATTATTTTTATTCTTACGATGGGAGAAATTGACAAGGTCTAATCAAGTAAAAGTAGGTGCTAAAAGGCTGTACTTGGAAGGAAAGATTAAATAAGCCCTCCCAAGCTGGTATTTTGTGCAAGCAGTTGTTCTCAGTCTGGACGTTTTTGAAGTCCTCGCCCCAAGGGTGGATTAACAATACCGGGGTGATACAAACAGTTCCAAATGCCATAGATGGCAGTGGTGATCTCTGTTGTATACAGTTTGAGGAGGAAGACGACATCACCTGTAGAATAATTACAGAATCCTTAAAAAACAAAACAAAACAACAAAAAGAAAACAGGCTCCAGGAGAGTTTTCTCTGGAAAAGCAAGGGTTTGAGGGTGAATATAACAGTCCCAGTGATGGTCTGTAGAGCTTTGTTGTAATATGTGTATATGTATGGGTGATTAATTGTTATCCATGTTTGCTGAGGCATAGCTGTACGATTTTGCAGCAGCGTGGCTTTTTGCACTTAATAGTTTGGCCTTACAGCAAACATCAGAATCACTTTTACTGTAGGAGTTCAATACGGTGCTGGAGAAACATGAAGTTGTGGTTGTCTGAAGCAGATGTAGTCCTGCTTTAGAGACAGGAAATAGATGAGAGAACAGCTCAAAGTCCATTCTAGTCTATATGGACCCTATGCAGAGAGTTAAAGTTTTTGCATCACACGTGCACAGCAATTTCTTCGAATTACACAGATACTTTATTTCTTCTTTTTTGGAGTGCTTCCTTTTCCTGAAGTTGCCCATTCACATTTTATAAAGGGCACTACATCAACCTCTCTTCTTTACACTTTATCTTCAAATCAGTTTAAGCCCGGTAAGGGAATGCTTCCCTTCTCCCTCTGTCTGCACCCTGGTATTTGGAAATGAGGCGTGCAAGAGTTTTGTGAGCTACAAGCTGGTGAGAAATGGGCTAAAACCTAGGTCCTAGCGGTTCAGAGCTTGGGCTAGTCTTTTCTATGCCACACTGTAGTTTGGCTACAATAGAAACACAAAAAGGAAAATGATGTTGCAACAGCTTGAGTTTTCTCTAATGGACACCAATCTGCTTCCTCTTCACTCTAGAAATGTTAACCTGCATATGGACATAAGGGACCAGCCATCAGCTGTCACCACGTTATCAGAGAGGGGGAGTAACTTGTTTCCTCAGAATAGGGTTCCGTCCGTGTGATGAAAAGCATGGTGGTATTTAAATCTCAAGAGATTGGTGCAGTGCAACCTGCTATGTCTCCAGATTACTTTTTGGCATAGGGCGTGTGTTGATAAAGTCCACCTGGGTGAGGGGGCAGTTGGCTGTATATTTCACCTGTGCTACCAGCAGTAAGTAAGTAAGTAAGACCTAAGGACTTGTGAAGAGATGACACAAAATTTTGGCAGACGCGGTGGAGCTGCTTACCTTTCTAAAAGAGGTGTTTCGATGAAATTTCACAGTCCCACCTGTGCTGTGCACAAGCCTCATCGATGCACCTGGGCCACGGGGCCATGCAGGCGCAGCCTCTCACGCTTTCCCCCTGCTCGACCCACAGCCTTAGTCCCCGCGCCCAGCCCGCCTGGGGAACAGTTCCCTGCACCCAGTGCTGCCTCAGGGGCGGCACCGCCGCAGGGAGAAGGCAGCGGCTGCTCCTTCCCGCAGCCCCGGGGGAGCCCCACCGCCTCGTCTCGCTTCTCGGCGGGGAGGCGCCGTGCGGGTCACCGCACCCGCTCCCCGCTGGTGGCTGCGGCCCGGGCAGCCTTCTCACCTCCCCGCCGCCATCGGGAAGCGAGTGCGGGAGGCCGCCATTGGGAAGCGAGTGCCGCGGCCATGGCGACGGAGGGTGAGTGCGGGCGGCTCCCGGGGCGGGGGCGGACTCCTCGGGGAGGGGGCTCAGGCACCTGCCGCCGGGCGCGCCCTTCCCTGGTGGGCTGGGAGGGCTAGGCGCTTTCCGTCTGCTGGGCCGGGTAGAGGGGAGCGGGGCTCTGAGGGCAAGGGGCTTTCCCTCTACCGAGTGGACTTGCGGGGAGAGGGGCGCGGTCTGTCTGCGAGGGACGGGCATGGCGGGGTGCAACCGAGTCCCGTTCCGGCGCCCCTTCACCTGGCACCAGCGAGGCCCTTCCGCGGCGAGTCGGGCTGGGTGGGAGGAGGTTTGTGGGAGATCTGTTTTCTGCAGGGAGACCTGGCTGCAGTGCATCCTTTTCCTGACTCTGGGGTCACACGGAGAGTGGTGGTGCACACTGGTGTGTGTTGCCTCTGCCCCTCCGCACGAGAAAAGATAGGCATACGCATGCCAACCTGTGTGTCTGTGTGTGTACACAGACTTGAATTTTAGGGGGAATCGGGTAATAGGAAAAGCTGTTTTTTGTAGATACAAGTGAAGCACAGGTTTTCCTGTAATTATTGGGGACTTAGCAATGTCTGAGAAAATGGAAGTTGTTGAGGTTTCTGGCCGTGATATTAACACAAATGATTTTAGGATTGACTGCCTTCCAGTTTTGATTGATTAGGTTGTTGCCCAGCGACATGTACCACTCTGGCTTAGGTCTTGGCCATAGTAGTGGTGCTGCTGCTTGGAGGGCAGGTATTTTCCTTAGAATTTTGGATCACAACATAAACAAGTTAAAACTTTAATGGCTATTGTTAGCCATTCAGCTCTGACAGGCTTCTCCTGACTTATTGCAGAAACATCAACACTTACTGAAGATTGATAGGTTGACTTTGATTTGCCTTTTGCCAGAAGAAAACGATTTGGATGAAAATGATCATGTGAGGCTTTAAGAGATGTCAGGATGGCACAGAGAAGTGCCATAGCCACATAAGAACAAAATCCTGGAAGAGAGCTTTTCAGAAAGACTGAGCTTAGTGAGGAGTCTAATTTCCCTCTTCCTTTTGTCATTTAGTGATTTACATTTGTCTTTACTGTTCCTAGTTTTCTTTTGAGGTTGTGTACATAAGGAAGGGTCACTGCAGGCAATGCCCAGGCTGATGTGACGTGGTGTCATTCAGTGCTTCAAGGTGGCCTTAGGAGAAATGCACACTGGCTTGGTTTGTTCCGAGTTACAAAACGTTTCTACCTAACAGTCTGTTCTATTATTAGTTAGATAACCACTGACTCTGCTCACTATATAATTGAATTACCATTAGTTTGTGTTTTACAGCATTTTATAAATTAATAAAAATATTGTGGGTTGGCTTCTCCTCTCTGTTCTTGATGCGTAAATATGAAATGGATAGAATATTTAATCCATTAGGTGTCCTTCATACCCAAAAGTCAGCAGAGTTATTGCCTTGTTCCTTAAACAAGAACTGTATCCTCCAAATGCATACAACAGGTATAATCTGTCTAATGTACCTCTTCTTCTGGTAGTAGGTTCAGTCTTTGGGCTGAGGTAGTTGGTGGGCAACTAGTGGGAAACAGCTGAGTTCCTACCATTCCAGCACTGTGCTGTCAGTTTTGGGTGTACAGGGCACTTGCACCAGCTGCACGGAGGCCGGGACTGTAGCAGGGGTGAGAAGAGCTTTTAATGATCCTTCATTTTGTGAGTTGAGGTCAGATCTTGGGCATTCAGAATGCCAGTGAATCATCTTATAGTTAGCTGCTGAGACTTTGGTGTGGGTCATCATTTCCCATTTCTGCTTTTAGCTGAATTTTGCCTTGTAAAGTTGGAAATACTTGTGCTTTATAGGTTGCTGTTCCTTGGGGTTGCTTACATGTGTTGCTGTCCTGTGCTGCTACCACCTCTCACTGATACCACAGTGAGACTCAAACTAATAAACCCTGCTAAACTCCTCTGACTCCATTCAGTGCTATTGCATCATGTCTAGTTTGGTGGTTTGTGTATTAGTCCAGATCTGCCAGTCTTCCTTTTTCCTGCTCTGCTTTGTGTCTTTGCCTTAGTTATCTAGCTTGTGGAGCTGAGATACATACTTTGGGGTGTCCTACTTTCAAGGCTCCCTGTGTGCTTGTGTTCATTAAGTTATTTGGTGGTTTGCAATACCTACTCTTGATAAGCACATCTGATGGTTATTTCCTTGTCAGGGTCTCCTTGAAAATTGCTATATGTTCTGATTGAGAAGTAATAAGCTGAAGTAAAAAAAGACCAGAGGAAAGCCTAATGTTAGCATGAGTAAACTATCATTCCTTGGACTTGATGTGCTTGTATTAAATTCCACTTAGATATAAACTATGATTTTTATTGAAGCGTGCGAATCAGGATTGTTCTGCTTATCTTTATATCCAGCAGACACCTCAGCAGATGTCAGCCTTATGTGTACTTGCATGGAGCAGCATCACCATTGGTAAAAATGGAGTTTTGGGAGGAGCAGGGGCATCCTGCTTAGGTAGTGTCAACTTCTGTTCTTGTATCAGAGCTAGTCCTCAAAGAAAGGATTAATAGCGAGGTAGTCTCCCTTACTTTGTGATTCTGGGCTACCAGGAGAGGTGGTGATGTCTTGAAATAATCAGAGATATGTGTTACAGCAGTCAGCTCTGATTTTTATTGTTAAATAATTCATTGTTCCTGCTGGCTGAAGGATGAAAAGTGAGGGAGGTTTGGTCTCCAGTATCTTTGGCTTTAACCCAATTTGAAATGAGTACAGCTGGGGGACAGTTCATATAAGTGCTGAAAAGAATTTTGGATCATTTGAATGCACCAGTGGCATTAAAGACACAGGAGCAAGCCACCCGCAGGTGCTGAAAGACAAGCCAAACATGAAGAAGACCAGCCTGGCTGGACAGAGACCTGTGGCTTGAACTCAGGAAGAAGAGAATCTATGACCTTTGGAAGAATTGGGTGAGTAACTCAGGACTACAAGAGTATTGTGAGTTTATGCACAGAGAAAATTAGAAGGGTCAAATCCCAATTAGACCTTTATCTATCTACTGCCAGAAAAGACAATAAGGAATGTTTTATAATACATTAACAACAAAAGAAGGACTAAGAGAATCTCCTCCTCTGTTAGATGTGAGGGTAGACATAATGACTAAGGGTGAGGAGTTGGCTGAGGTAGTTAGTTCCTTCTTTGCCTTAGTTTTCAATACTAAGACCAGTTATTCTCCAGACACCCAGCCCCCTGAGCTGGAAGATGGGGGTGAGATAGGAAACGGAATGAAGCCTCTGTAATCCAAGGGGTTTGGGTTAGTGAAAGGCTGCACTACTTAGACACACACAGGTCTGAGGAGCTGGATGGGATTTCCCCAGAGATACTGATGGAGCTGATGGAGGTGCTCACCAAGCCACTTCGCATCACTTAGCAGCAGGCCTGGCTAACCAGAGGTGTTGTGATTGACTGGAGGTTAGCAAATGTACCATCTGTCTACAGGAAGGGCTAGGAGGAGAATCTGAGGAACTACAGGCCTGTCTGACCTCAGTATTAGGGAAGGTTATGGAGCACATCATCTTGACTGCCATTACATGGCATGTTCAGGACAACCAGGTGATCAAGGCCAGTCAGCGTGGGTTCATGAAGGGCAGGTCCTGCTTGATGAGCCTTATCTCCTATGACAAGGTGACGTGCTTAATGCACAAGGGAGAGGCTGTGGATGTTGTCTACCTGGACTTTAGTAAAGCCTTTGAGACTGTGTCCTGCAGCATTCACCTGGAGGAACTGGCTATTTATGACTTGGATGCCTGGACAGGCCAAGGCCAATGATACTAGGTTCAACAGGGCCAAGTGCTGGGTTCTGCATTTCAGTCACAACAACCAGGAAGATCAGCTGGAAAGCTACCTGGCAGAAATGGACCTGGGGTGGTTGGCCAGCGACCAGCTGAACATGAGCCAGCTGTGTGCCCAGGTGGCCAAGAAGGCCAACAGCATCCTGGCCTGTATCAGCAATAGTGTGGCCAGCAGGAGTATGGAAGTGACTGTACCCTTGGACTCAACACTGATGAAGTTATAGCTTGACAATTGTTTTCTGTTTGGGGTCCCTCACTACGAGAAAGCTATGTCATTGTATCTGAGTTTTGTTTCTCCTTAAGATGCATGGAGAAGCCAGAAGTGTTGTGGGAGTGCCCAAGTTCTCTCTCACAGGCCTATGGCATCAGGGCTCACCCACATTTCACATCAGGAGCCATGTCCATTGTGTGGATGAGCATTCTGGCTGTGTTGGAGCCAAAAGCAGCTTCATTCTGCTAAAGTTGTGTCAGTCATTTGGCCAAACTCTTAATTAAACAACCTGTGCCTTTGTATTTTTATTACTTCATGTACACGGATATCACAGTGACATAATGTGATGTAATGTGATGATAGATTCACAGAACTGTTTTGGCTGAAAAGACCTCTAATATAATTAAGTCCAACTGTCAGCTGGTCACTAAAGCATGTCCTGAAGTGCCCTATCTACACATTTCATGAACACCTCCAGAGACAGTGATGCAACAACCTCCCTGGGCAGTCTATTCCATTACCTGATCACTATTTCAGTACAGAAGTTTTTCCTAATATGCAATCTAAGCCTCCCCTGGCACAATTTCAGGCCATTTATGGTCATTTTGTCACCTTCTACTAGGAAGATGAGACCAACCCCCACCTCACTACAACCTCCTTTCAGGTAGTTGTAGAAAGCAATGAGGTTTCCCCTCAGCCTCCTCTTCTCCAGCCTGAAAAATCCCAGTTCCCTCAGCCCCCAGTTCTTCTCATAAGACTTGTTCTCTAGCTTTGTTGCCCTTGTTTGGACATGCTCCAGCAACTCAATGTGTTTGTAGTGAGGGGCCCAAAACTGAACACCATATTTGAGGTGCAGCCTCATCTATGCTGAGTACAGGGGCACAATCACTTCCCTACTCCTTCTGGCCATGCTATTCCTGACCCAGACCAGGATGCTGTTGACCTGGCTGCCTGGGCACACTGCTGGCTCATGTTCAAATGGCTATCAACCAGCACTCCCAGTTGCTAGTCAGCTTTTCCCTTTGTTCCAAGCCTGTAGCTTTGCATGGGGTTGTTGTGAACCAAGTGACCCGAGGGCAGACATCTGACTATGTTAGACCTCATACAATTGACCTCAGCCCATTGATCCAGACTGTAATAGATTAGAAATAAGATCCCAGGAGCAGTTACTGAATCCTGTGTGAATTACTCCTCTGAAAGAAGATGCTAGGAAGGACATGCAGGTCTGGTATAGAATCATAGAATGGTAAGGTTGGAAGGGACCTCAAGGATCATCTAGTTCCAACCCCCTGCCATAGGCAGGGACACCTCCCACTAGTACAGCTTACTCAAGGCCTCATCCAACCTGGCCTTGAACCCCTCCAGGGAGGGAGCAGCCACAACCTCCCTGGGCAACTTGTTCCAGTGCCTTACCACCCTCACTGGAAAGAACTTTCTTTACACTTTTCACTACAACATCTAACAAGCTAACTTGTTTCTTCAAAGAAACAAGTTTTGCCTGTATTATTAACAAGGACCTTAAGAGTCCAGAGAACAAGAGTATCCTTCCCTAGATAGCTATGTTCTTTCAAGTGAGGGTGGTGAGGCACTGGAACAGGTTGCCCAGGGAGGTTGTGGCTGCTCCCTCCCTGGAACTGTTCAAGGCCAGGTTGGATGAGGCCTTGAGCAACCTGTACTAGTGGGAGATGTCCCTGCCTATGGCAGGGGGTTGGAACTAGATGATCCTTGAGGTGCCTTCCAACCTTACCATTCTATGATTCTATGATTCTAAGTTTCACTATTAATGACAATACCAATTTTGATATCCAGGCAAAGATTGTTAATAACAATGAAAACTGTTTATTAACATTAAATCTCCCCGGAAACCTTAGTTACAAGGTTCAAAAATGCATGGTTTGGAAATCTACGCATACAGGGAACAGGTAAACTGGAACACTTTAAAGGCAATAGCATAAGCAAACATTTTTACTGGCAGAGAAGGTTTGTGCGGTCACTTACACCGCTTGCAGTTAGTTATCCTGCTTAGCCACTGGGTGGATGCAGGAAGCTCCTTTCTGTTCATGGCAGAAGGCAATTAATGATTACAAGAGGCTTGAAGTATTTACTCACAAAAATATCCTGGGACAATACCCAAAGCATGTGGTGGGGCTGCTGCCAGCGCGGAAGCTGTTAGAGGCTTTGGAGTTTCCTCAGGCTCCTGGGTGCTTCAGAAAAGGAGGCAGATAATCTCTGACCTGGTCCTGGCTCTCTTGGCAGCAGGCTCTCATGTGCAGGCAGATGTCTTGCGATGTGCAGTCCCGGCACGGTGTCACACTGGCTGTGCAGGCCGAACGCGTGGAGGCATCAAAGCCTGATCCTCCTTGTTGGGGTCCCACCCAGGATCGATGAGGTAGTAAGCAGGCAGGATACAATAGCAGAGAGCACAGTAGCACCTTGTGTTACCTGCCGGTCCCTTTATATCCATTCAGACTAATGGGCCTTTGGACATAGATTAGCCAATCAGCATGGCAGTTTGCCCAGTTTGCCCATATTAGGTGAAGCTGGGGCTTTGTCCCCTTTCCTGTGGCCACCACCCCCAGCACAGAGGGAGGAGGAGCAGGGGAGCATACCTGGGCAAGCCAGGGCATGTACAGGCCCACCTTTGGCCTATTTAGGCCTGCCCCAACAGATGTTTAATAGCTTCTCATGTCTTCCCTCATGGCATGAAAATGTGGTGGTGGTAGGAGTTGGAGTGCCTGATGTGCCAGTCTGGGAAGATGTGGTAGCTATTACAGCTCAGTGTCCATCAGATGCAGGTAAAAGTCCTTTTTTGTGGCAAGGATTATCTCTCAGTACCGTGTTTTCTCAGGGCATAGTAGCAGAGTGAGTTCTTACTCCTGTAATATGTGGTCCTGAGTAGCTCAGGAAGGAAAGACCCTGGAGGAGTTGTTTTGACAATAAGCTGTGGTGCTTGAGATCTCTCACCTCAGGGCATGACTTGGCTGCCCTTCTGAGCCGGTTGCCTCAGTAAACTACCTCCTGCACCGTCTGGCTGTAAAATTGCATGTCAGTGTGGAAGGCTTTTTTGAGTACTGCCATGCTGGTGCATATGAAAAAACGGCTACTGGAAAATCATCAGAGCTGTTTGTTTGTTTGTTTTTTCTCTCTTTTTTAATTTTTTTTTTTTTTAACCTTTCCTGTTTCATTTTGGCATTCAGTTGCTTAAATTCTTGGTAATAATAGACCTGCATTACATCCAGCTGTGCTGGAAGGGAATTTGAAAAATGCTTGCTCTGTGGAAAATATTGGTGGCAATTCTATGCTCCTAAAAGAGGTGCAACAGTTACTTTTATCAAGAGCTTGTGTTTGTGCTTATGCACCTGTCCCCAGGAAAAAAACCCAAACATTCAAAGGCATAGTCAGACTTCAAAACAGCTTACAAAATAAAATTGGAGAACATTTGAAAACTGTTTCCTGTTTTAAATCAAGTAAGGGTTATTCTCCAGGGATAACTGCCTCTGAGGAGAGTTTGTTTAGGACAGTATTTTTTGCAGAGACAACAACTTTATGTGCCTGAGAGGAGAGGATAGGGAGTGCTTCAGCTGAAGAACTGGGATGCAGTTGCAGAGGCTTATACAGCTTTTTTTTCTTTGAGAAAATAAAAGCCAAAGGGCCTCTGGGCTTGTGGACCCTAGGGCCAGGCTTTCTAAAAATATTTATAGGGATTTGAAGACACAAGTGAGGTATAAAACCAAACATTTTTGAACACGTAGGATATCTTAAATCAAATCTGTCCACAGTCTTGCTGGTAATGGCTCTAACGCTGATTTATTATTCTTAGGTCACACTGAAATGGGCCTCATTCAGTGCAGACAGGCAATTAAGGAGGATGTCTTGTGAATGTGATGGTGTGTCTGTGGATGTGCTGGGGCCGACGCTGGAAGTACCTCAGCAGTGAGAGCTCTCTGAGCCGTGTCAGGGTTTGTAAAATGAAGTACTGTGGCTTGCTTTTGCTCAAACTAATGATGCTGCACTTCCTGAGGGACACATCTGCAGTAGTCTGTAATGTTTATTGTGTGTTGTTTTCTTGAAGTGTTCTTTTGGTTCCTGTGCATTGAGAAGAAAGCCGTGTACCATCTGGCCTGGTGAGGTCCTTCCCTGGTGCTGCTCAGCTGTAGAGACGACTCTTACGTAAACAGTAGGAGTCCTAATGAGCAGAGGGGGTTATCCAAAAACATCAAGCAGCTTTATTTTGTGAAGCAGCCTCTTATGTGCCTTAGGTTGGCATCATGGTGGACTGAGTTAAGTAGTCATTGAGGAGACCTTATGATCTATTGCCAATTGCTCTGATTGTCTGCTGAGGAAGCTTGATCAATTATTCATCAAAGGCTTGAGTCTCATCTGTCTTGGGGCTGAAAAAACATTAACTCTACACGCTGGTGAGGTCAGTTTCTACTTAGGCATTCAGATTTTGCACTGACTGTTATTCATGTAGCTTTGGGAGATGAATTCCCAGCCAGGGGAGGATATAGTTATCAACATTTATCGGATGTGTATGTACTCAACTTATTACAATGCCTGTAAACAAATCCAATTAGACATGTTTTAATCAGTCATGGATACTTATCTTAGCTGTGATGTCCAGAATAGACCACTTAAATATCTTATTTGTTACATGTAAGATAGATTGGGTTTGTGTGAGTGGGGAAACAATCAGTTAAAATTGCCCAGAACAGTGTCATCTGTAAGCTGGTATGACCAGCGGCAAGACTTGGTTAAAGCAATGATAATTGACCTTTGTGGCAGCCTTCTTGGTGGGTATGAGGGAAGCAAGATGCCATTTGTGAAGTCTCAAGAAGAGCAGATCACAGGAATTGAAATACTAAGAAGGAAGTTGAAAGAGTGTGGGTAGAATGCAGAGTACCTAGCTTTACAGACGTTGTACACAAACTGGGGTGCTTCTCCTGTGTGAAACCTCAGAACAAGTTCTGAGACAAAATGTCCTGAGGCCAAACAAAATTAGGAGCTCTGCTGCAGGTTCATCTGATTCACAAGATGTCTGGAGACCAGTGCCAAGTGGTGTCCCTCAGGGGTCAGTGCTGGGACCAGTGCCGTTTAACATCTATGTCAGTGACATGGACAGAGGAATCGAGTGCACCCTCAGCAAGTTTGCAGATGACACCAAGCTGTGTGGCACAGTCGACTTGCTAGAGGGCAGGGATCCATCCAGAGGGACCTGGACAGGCTGGAGAGGTGGGCCCAGGCCAACCTCATGAAATTCAGCAGGGCCAAGTGTAAGGTCCTGCACCTGGGTAGGCACAATCCCAAGCACAAATGCAGGCTGGGTGGTGAATGACTGGAGAGCAGCCCTGAGGAAAAGGACCTTGGAGTCTGGGTTGATGAAAAGCTCAACATGAGCCTGCAGTGTGTGCATGCAGCCCAGAGAGCAACTGAGTCCTAGGCTGCATCAAGAGCAGTGTGGCCAGCAGGGCAAGGGAGGTGATTCTGCCCCTTTACTCTGCTCTTGTCAGGCCCTGTCTGGAGTCCTGTGTGCAGTTCTGGAGCCCTCAGCACAGGAAGGACATGGAAGTGTTGGAGTGAGTCCAGAGGAGGGCCACGAAGATGATCAGAGGGCTGGAGCAACTCTCCTATGAGGACAGACTGAGAGAGTTGGGGCTCTGCAGCCTGGAGAAGAGAAGGCTTTGAGGGGACCTGATAGTAGCCTTCCAGTATCTGAAGGGGGCCTACAGGAAGGCTGGGAAGGGATTATTGACAATGTCTCGCAATGCCAGGACAAGGGGCAGTGGGTTTAAACTGGCAGAGGGGAGATTTAGACTGGATGTTAGGAGGAAGTTCTTTCCAGTGACGGTGGTGAGGCACTGGCATAGGTTGTCCAGGGAGGTTGTGGATGCTCCCTCCCTGGATGTGTTCAAGGCCAGATTGGATGAGGCCTTGAGTGAGCTGTGCTAGTGGGAGGTGTCCCTGCCTATGGCAGGGGATTGGAACTAGATGATCCTTGAGGTCCCTTCCAACCTTACCATTCTATGATTCTATGTACAGCAAGAGCTGTGAAAAGGCATGCCAAGACCTAGTGTGGATAGGAAGACAAGCCTGGAGTGGGGCCAGAGCTGTGGATCATGGACAAATTATAGAGGCTGAAACTGGAGGTAAGATGGAAGAAAGGGGGGAAAAAAGAAAAAGAGGCCATAGAGGAGGATGGGAAAGACATGCAAAGGAAAAACTGGAATTGTGAAACGCGGGTTGCATAAGCCAAGAGAGGATATGCTTTCAAGAGCAAAGTGTGTGGTTGTACGAAAAGCAAGTGATAGGTTGAGGAGGACATAGACAGTGTTGGCTAAAGAAATGGTATTGGATGGGTGTAACAGAACTCACTCACCTTACACAGGCACAAAATTACACTTTCTTCCTTTGCTTGTTGAATCACAACTGCATTGCATGCATGCATGGAACAGCTGGATGGCTGTTTTGTTAACATAGCCCTGATTTCTGGTTTGGAACAAGTCATATTATGTTTCCTGGTGAAAGCTCCCTCTTCCATTACCTTACCACAAGTGTAGGGTACTGCACCTCCAGCTGAATAACAACACGTGTCAGGTGTCAGTACAAGTTGGGGGCTGACCTGCTGGAAAGCAGCTCTCTGGAAAAAGACCTGGGATTCCTGGTGGAACAGTGGATGATTATGAGCCAACAATGTGCCCTTATGGCCAACAAGGCAAATGGTCTCCTGCACTGAGAGAAGTATGATAAGCAGATGGAGGAAGATTTTCCTACCCCTCTACTCTGCCCTGCTGAAGCCTCATCTGGAGTATCATAGAATGGTAAGGTTGGAAGGGACCTCAAGGATCATCTAGTTCCAACCCCCTGCCATAGGCAGGGACACCTCCCACGAGTACAGCTTACTCAAGGCCTCATCCAACCTGGCCTTGAACAGTTCCAGGGAGGGAGCAGCCACAACCTCCCTGGGCAACCTGTTCCAGTGTCTCACCACCCTCACTGGAAAGAACTTCCTCCTAACATCCAGTCTAAATCTCTCTTCTGCCAGTTTAAACCCATTGCCCCTTGTCTTGTCATTACAAGACCTTGTCAATAGTCCCTCCTCAGCCTTCCTACAGGCCTCCTTCACATACTGGAAGTCTACTCGAAGGTCTCCTCGAAGCCTTCTCTTCTCCAGGCTGAAAAGCCCCAACTCTCTCAGTCTGTCCTCATAGCAGAGCTGCTCCAGTCCTCTGATCATCCTCGTGGCCCTCCTCCGGACCCACTCCAACACTTCCATGTCCTTCCTGTGCTGAGGGCTCCAGAACTGCACACAGGACTCTAGGTGGGGTCTGATGAGAGCAGAGTAAAGGGACAGAATCCCCTCCCTTGCCCTGCTGGCCACGCTGCTCTTGATGCAACCCAGGACTCAGTTGCTGTCTGGGCTACATGTGCACACTGCAGGCTCATGTTGAGCTTTTCATCAACTGTACTGTGTCCAGTTCTGGGCTCCTTGGTTCAAGGATGTGGAACTGCTTGAAAGGGTACAACAAAGGTCTACAATAATGATTAGGAGAGTAGAATGTCTGTCTTAGGAAGAAAGATTGAGGGACTTGAGGAAGAGAAGGCTGGGGAGGGGGGGTGTCTCATCAATGCTTGTTGATACTTAAAGGATAGATGTTAGGAGGAAGGGGCCAGTCTGTTTTTCAGTGGTGCTTAGTGACAGGGCAAGAGGTTATGGGTGCAAACTTGAACATAGGAAATTCCATCTAAACACAAAACATCCCAGGAAAGTCCAGAAATACCCACACAGGAGCAATGCCACTGCTCAAGTCAGTTTTGCAGATGCTAGTGCAGGACAAGAAGACTTATTTTTCTGTGACAAGCACTAGTCAGGATATTTTTGGTAGGTATCCAAACTGTGGGTTAGAGTATCTAGAACTTGGGAGTTTCCAGTGAATTTCTGAGAAGATGTAGTGCTTTTCCTGTGTGGTTGGTTTTGGGTGTGGTGGGTTTTTTTTTGGTACCGTTTGTACTGGAAAAAATGAGCCTAAAACTTTTTCTTAGATAATGGCACAGAGGAATGAAATGCTGTCTGTTGCAGAATGGATATTTCTTATTTCTTATTCCCTACTGACTTTCTATCAATAACTTCTGTTGAAAAAACTTAGGATTTTTTTCTGTTTGAAGCTTGTTTTGCACAGCATGCTATGGTTATGCTGTTAAAAGTTTGAGTCAACCCTGAAGAAGAATGCAATCACCATAAAAATTACTCACAAAATCTTTAATGTGTGGGAGGTTTTTGTCTTCTTCCTTTCTTGTTTTGTGGCATGCAAAATCCTCTGAGTTTCTTTCCAGAGGAGCAGATGAAAGGAAAGAAGGCATTTTTTTCATTGCCACAAGGACTAGAAAGTTATTTACTATAGCAGATGGGATTCTTACCTCATCATTTACTTCAGGATCCACACATTTAGGTAAAATACCTGTTATTGTTTGGCCGAGAGGCTGAGATTTTAATTGGTGAAGTTGTGATAGTTGTGTTTGAAGTCTCCTTTAAAAAATGGTGCATGCTCCGTGAAGCATGGGTATAGTTAAAAGTTATTTTATTTTTCAGTTGCAAAAATTCTCTACTTTTGACCCTGCAATTAAATTTGTCTGTCTTCATGTGGGTGATAGAGCCATGCCAGGAGCCCTGCTGAGTCCAAGCGGTTCTGGTGCTGTACTTCAAAGTGAATTCTTACTAAGGTTTTCCTGGAGCTGTAATAGGCAACATTCTCACAGCTCACAGCTTTTTGTAGCAGTGCTTTGGCTTTTGTTCTGTAGGTTGAATTACTTCATTTGTAACCTGCATTTAAGCAGAAAATTAATTAGTGTTCCCCCTGTCAGCTTGGATTTTTTTATGGTGGTGTGTGGTGTCTCAGAGGCTTTTCAGTGGAAGCAGAATGCATTTCCTGATGCTGCAGTTAGATAACAGCCTGCAAACAATCCCAAGCACAAATCTAGGCTGGGTGGTGAATGGCTGGAGAGCAACCCTGAGGAAATGGACCTTGGGGTCTGAGTTGATGAAAAGCTCAACATGAGCCTGCAGTGTGCACATGCAGCCCAGACAGCCAACCGAGTGCTGGGTTGCATCAAGAGCAGCGTGGCCAGCAGGGCAAGGGAGGGGATTCTGTCCCTTTACTCTGCTCTCATCAGACCCCACCTGGAGTCCTGTGTGCAGTTCTGGAGCCCCCAGCACAGGAAGGGAATGGAAGTGTTGGAGTGGGTCCAGAGGAAGGCCACGAGGATGATCAGAGGGCTGGAGCAGCTCTGCTGTGAGGACAGACTGAGAGAGTTGGGGCTCTTCAGCCTGGAGAAGAGAAGGCTTCAAGGAGACCTTTGAGTAGTATGTGAAGGGGGCCTACAGGAAGGCTGAGGAGGGACTGTTGACAAGGTCTTGCAATGACAGGATGAAGGGCAATGGGTTTAAAGTGGCAGAGGGGAGATTTAGACTAGATGTTAGGAGGAAGTTCTTTACAGTGAGGGTGGTGAGACACTGGCACAGGTTGTCCAGGGAGGTTGTGTCTGCTCCCTCCCTGGAGGTGTTCAAGGCCAGGTTGGATGAGACCTTGAGTAAGCTGTACTAGTGGGAGGTGTCCCTGCCTAAGGCAGGGATTTTGAACTAGGTGATCCTTGAGGTCTTTTCCAGCCCTACTATTCTATGATTCTAAACAAATTAAGTTATATTCCTGTTGCTGTAATTTGTGTTGGAAAGTTCTGCAGTGTTTTAAGACCATTCATGATAAGTTCTGACATCCTGCTGGTGTATGCTGTGCATGATGCTGTCTGTCAAGAGTGGTCAACCTGCCTATCTCCAAGAGCCACTTCTTTTCATGCAACTGAGAACCATATGATGTGCACCTGCCATAGAGAGCCATAGTAAAGGGACATTTCATGGGAGGGAAAATGTAATGATTCCACTGCTCAGTTACAGAGTTTTAATAGTCTGTATCCAATGATCCTCTTATTTTAGGCTAAATACTGTCAACCTTTTGCACTTTTGTGTTTACTTAGGAACCCTATGGCTGGTGTGGTAGTTTAAGGCTTATTGGAAAATTTCAATAAGATAAACTGGTACTTTCCTGAAAGTTCAGTGCAGAATCTGAATGAGCAGGGCGTTATTTGTAAAAAGAAAATAATGGTGAAGTCTGTATCATTCACTGGTTTACTAACTGGTATAAAAAAACAGTATATAAACAATATCATTCTCTAGGCTCTTGGGCACTGGATCTGTTTGCTATTCCTTTGCTCCTCTCCAACTCCTCCACTAATATTTTCCAGATAACATGTAAGCCTTGCTGATTGTTTCCTATCTGGGGAGACAGAGGGTGGCTTTGACCCCTTCTGGGGTTTTTATTTGTCTGGGGGGGGAAGATTTGAACTTCTGTATTATTTCTGAATTGTATATAGTTGTAAATACATGTAAATAGATTTTGTATATATCCTTGTAAATCACAGAATCAACCAGGTTGGAAAAGACCTCTAGGATTATTGAGTCCAACCTATCACCTAACCCTTCTAACTAACTGAACCATGGCACTCAGTGCCTCATCCAACCTCCTCTTAAACACCTTCAGGGATGATGACTCCACCGCCTCCCCAGACAGCCCGTTCCAATGGGCAATCACAGATTTAGCTTTACTGTAAAATATAGGTTTATCTTTTTTTCCAGACCATCTGAGCTGGTCTGGTAAATTTATTAGGAGATTGGGGTGAAAGTGCCCAACCCACCACAGCTGGTCACATGATCTGGTTAGACCAAAATGCTCCAAAATTCCTGGAGTCGTGGTTTAGTAAAGACAAATAGAAAACCTCCGCCCCTTCCCTGCGCCACTTACCTGTCCATACCCCAAATACACAGAAACCTTTTCTTTGGGGTGAGGTCTCAGAACTTCATCAAGACACTCTATTTAGCATTCCTGAGCTCTTGGGCAGATGTCTGGGCCAAGGCCCCTAGGTCCACAAAGGTGCTGTTTGCATCCCTTTGCCAGCAATCCAGGCCCATCTTTGACAAAGGCAATCTTTACCTTTGTTGATTACATTATGGGAGGGGCAACCAGCCTCTCACAACAGTGCAGCAAGACCCGTGATGAGTGTCAGATCATGAGGAGAATAGTCACAGATCCAGTGATCAGCCAGGTGTTTCTGTGGAAATCCCTATGGCCATTGGCCTGAGTGTTAAGTCCTTTTAAGTCAGTCAATGTGAAATACGGAGCAGAATAGTGTAGAGGTGTGGTCCTTTCTGAGACTGGAAAGAGGAGTCCTCCTGCACAAGAGGAGTTTCATGGCCCTCAGCCATGAGAGAACAGCCTGAACAGCCTGTGTGCTTAGTGCTGAGCATCAGCAACTACTGGAGAGCAAGCAACAGGTCAGGACTGCCATGTGTTGGGTAACTCCCTCATCAGTGCAAAATGGAGTAGCACTTATTTGGTGTTTCTCTGATCCATTAAGTTCAAATGGAGCAGCTTCAGCAGGGTGTCCTGGGAGTTACAGGCTAGAGCAGTGTGGATGCTGGGTTTAGGCATACGTAGACTTGCACTAAGGGCTGTCCTGTTTTGCAGCCATAGTCAAGTGACTGCTGGAGGGAAGGTGCTGCCCACTTGATCTTATACAGTGCTTCATCTCTTTGGTAACAGATGAACTCATCAGGAAATGTAGGCAGAAGTTTCTGTGTTACGGGAAGGATTAGGTATGAGGTAGTTCTGCCGCTTTGGTTAATGCTGTCATGGTTTCCGTGAGCAGGTGGGTGCCCGGGGAATTTTAATGCAAAAGATGTCAGATCCCTCAGGATTAGGTGTCATCTGACTGATGATTTCAAGGACTGCAGTTTTGAATTTGGTACCTAAAAATAGCAATTGTGTGGGACACTGTCACTGATTCCTTTGAGAATCAACTCTTCTGCGAACTTCAACTTTAGGATTCTGGTGACATTCGGTTCTAATACGTAAATATTCATTGACTACATCTCAGTCTTTGTACTCTAATCCCTGTGCCTCTCTGTAGCATGCACTGTGTACCTCCAGCTAATGGGATGGCAATAGGCTACGTGATGCATAGCAAGGTGAGGAGTATATGGCCTGAACTGCACATGGCTAGCGACATGTTTTACTGTGACAACCAGAAGGTAGCAGCTGTCTTTCCCTCTCTTTTTATTCTTCTTTTAGAAACCGACTCCACGTGTTTTATGATTGCTTGGACTCATCATGAAAGCAAAAATAGCTTCTTTTTAAAGAGGACAGATGGTTTTTCAAATTATATTTTCCTTAACATTGAATGAATTGTGGTTGAATCAGAAACTACCAGCCCAAAAACATATGTTTTCATTAGAGAAATACTTGATTAGGTTAATTGAGTGTGATTCGATGTGAGGTACATTTGACCTGCTCAGAATATTTCCAACTTTGTCTTGGGTGGAGATAACAGTATCTCAATGTTTATGTTTTGCTCAGTGGTTTTCAAAAGTATTGCATAGGGAACAATAAAACATTGGGGGAATTCTACTGAATTAACTGGGGAAATGCATGATTTTGTAAAAAAAAAAAACAAAAACCACAATAAACCAAATTCTCAAACAACCCCCAGAAGAGCAAGCTAAGTTCAAACCCAAATCAAGAGACAACTGAAGGCAATTGTGGGGACCTAGCCTGCAGCAGTGAAACAGGGGTAGTGAATTGTAGAGTAAGTTTGCCTTTGGGAAGTCTTTGTGTCACAGTATAGGGCATAAATTCAGTTACACTGAGACTTTAAGGTTGTGTCTGTGATATCCAGGATAGAATGTCTTGTAGCAGACGAGTCATCTTTGCTGACTTTAATAAAAGAGGTGATAGAAGATCCCCTGGGCAGCCCCAGTTGTCATGGGAGGTGCTTTAATTAGCCCATGGGGTGAGTTTTGTGTGCTGTGATTTCCATGCAAGTTCAAGCCTTGTGGGATGGCATACAGCAGAATTTATGTGGAGCTTGGGAAAACAAGCAAATTTCAAAAGACAACCTTAAAATCTGAACCTCTTGACTCTTGTATGATACTGGCTGGAAACTGAGGGATCATAAAATCATGAAACTGTTTTGGTTGGAAAAGTTCATTGACTTCATTGAGGTTGACAGCAGCCTAGCACCACCATGGCTAATAAATCACGTGCTGAAGTGATTGTCTCTTGGAGAGCTCAGTGCTCTTCCAGATGATGGCATGTAGCTAGATAAACTCTTAAGAGCTGTGTTCTGTGCCTGTATCCTCTGTGTCTAGGAGTGGCATGCACAAAATGCAATCCTTGATGTACCCAGTGCCATCCAGCAGTTGGTCTGGGAAGTGTCCGGGACATCTTGCAGCAATGCTTCATTTCACAGTATCACAGTATCACCAGGGTTGGAAGAGACCTCAAAGATCATCAAGTCCAACCCATCACCACAGCCCTCAAGACTAGACCATGGCACCAAGTGCCACGTCCAAACATGCCTTGAACACCTCCAGGGACGGTGACTCCACCACCTCCCTGGGCAGCTCATTCCAGTAGCCAATGACTCTCTCAGTGAAGAACTTTCTCCTCACCTCCAGCCTAAACTTCCCCTGGCGTAGCTTGGGACTGTGTCCTCTTGTTCTGGTGCTGGTTGCCTGAGAGAAGAAAGCAACCTCCTCCTGTCTACAACCACCCATCAGGTAGTTGTTAGACAGCAAGAAGGTCTCCCCTGAGCCTTCTCTTCTCCAGGCTAAACAATCCCAGCTCCCTCAGCCTCTCTTCATAGG
>VWZE01007638.1:157330-209985 GCA_013396675.1 Eubucco bourcierii | reverse complement strand
GACATTCCCTAGGACTCCAGGCTGCCTTTGTTCATAAGTGCAGCAAAGCTATTTTTTATAGCAAACCTTTTTCCAAGCCTTCTGTTTTTCCTGAATTACTAAATTCCCTGTAAGCATCCTTGTGAAGGATTTTCCCAACTGAATTTCTGAACCCCATCTAATTAATTTTATATAGAGTTGTGGGTGGGGCTTGCTGGAAATAAAATAACTGCAGGTTTTATAATTCCTGCCTCGTGAATTCCCACAACCGAGTCACCATGTCTTAGTTCTCATATTACCACAATACCTATCCACCCTATCTCCAGCTCTTGGAAGCTACTTACTGGTGGCCTAAGGCTGGAAACAAAAGGAAGCTGTTAGAGGGGAGGGATCACAGACTATTTAAAGGGACTGTTTTGCTCCTCTGCCCTCCACAGGGCCATGCATCAGCAGAAGTGAGTGGCCAGAGCAGAAAACTTGGCTCTAACCGCTGTTCAGTGTGGCTCAGATCCTCATCTCCCAGCTGTGAAGTGCAGGAGTGTCCTGCCCTGCTTCCTGCAGGCAAGAGGCTGGAGTTGGGAAGAGTTACTGCAGACTGATGATTAATCAGCACAGCGATACCAAGGACATGTGCTGCAGAGAGTGTGGTGAAGGTACTTGTGCTTTGTTAGTGTACGTGCAATATGGTTACGTTTTTGTCTGGGGTGTTCTCTTCCAGGCAACTGCAAATGCACTGCCTTCTTTCGTTGTCTTCCCCTCAGCTGTTATCCTTGGTCATCTCTGAGCACAGCAAACTCCCCCTATTAGGCATCCTTCCTTCAAATTCCAGGTCTGCCTAAGTCTGAAATTAGGGACAGGTATTGAGTTGGAGCCGGTGTGCATCAGTCTGACTGATTCCTCCCCTAGGAAGTGCAGAATGGTTTCCAGGGCTGACACTAGTGTTGGTTGGTTCAGCTGCCCAGGTGAATTGACCAACCTGCCTGTTGGACCACCCTGGTTTCCAGACACCAAAATGTAGTACTGTCAACAGCACGCCTACTGGGAAGAAACTGAATCTGATTGACTACTTCCTGATGAATGTTGCATAGATATTACAGAGAGATTGTTGTCAATTTTTGTTTGTAACAATTAATTTCCCTATACGGTTTTAATTAACTAAGGTGTGACTATAAACTGGATTAACAGGATGATGCCAAGTCCCTGTCTACACAGTCTTCTGGATGAATGAAGGTTGTTATTTCCTCTTTGGTTTAAAACTGAGCCATATGTGCTGTCATGATTTAGACTGAAGAGTATGAAATTGACTTAATTTCACTTGGTTATTATTTAAGACCACTTTGAATTTTGAAGAAAGATAGCCAAAGGATTTAGTGTCATTAAACTGATATGCTGCAAGTTCTTGTCTTTAGCATTTTTTTGTGGTACTTGTCATAGTTTAACCCCATCTGTCAACAAAACAGTACACAGCTGATTGCTCACTCCAGCTTTCCCAGGGATGAGGGAGAAAATTGGAAAGAAAAACAAGAAATTAAAACTTGTGGGTTGAGGTAATGACAGTTTAATAGGACAGTAAAGGAATCACAGAACCTTAGAGGTTGGAAGGGGCCTCCAGAGATCACCAAGCCCAATCCCCCTGCCAAGCAGGATCACCTAGGGTAGTTTGCACAGGAATACATCCAGGTGGGTTTTTGAAAGTCTCCAGAGAAAGGAGGATCCACAACCTCTCTGGACAGCCTGTTCTGATGCTATGTCACCCTTGCTGTAAAGACGTTTCTCCTCATGTTGAGATGAAACCTTTAGTGGTCCAATTTGTAGCCACTGTTCCTTGTCTTATTGCTGTGGACCACTGAACAGAGATTGGCCCCATCCACTTGACACCCACCCCTCAGATATTTGTACACACTGATGAGATCTCCTCTCAACCTTCTCTTCTGCAGTCTAAACAACCTCAGGTTTCCCAGTCTCTTTTCATAGAGGAGATGCTCAAGTCCCACAATCATCCTCATGGCTCTCTGCTGGACTCTCTCCAGCAAGTCCCTGTCTCTCTTGAATTGGGGAGTCCAAAATTTGACACAGTATTCCAGGTGTGGTCTCACTAGGGCAGAGTAGATGCGGAGAAAAACCTCCATAGTGTTCTGGACACACTTTTCTTGATGTAACCTAGAATACCATTGGCTCTCTTGGCCACAAGGGCACATTGCTGGCCCGTGGAGATCTTACTGTCCACCAGGACTCCATGGTCTTTCTCCATGGAGCTGCTTTCCAGCAAGGCAGCCCCCAACCTGTACTGGTGCTTGTTGTTATACCTCCCCATATGCAATAACCTTCACTTGTCCTTATTGAATATTGTGTAGTTAAAAGAAGAAACAATGCAGTTGCTTACTGCTCTCTGACTCTGCTCAGTCAGTTCCTGAGCAGCAGCTCCCAGCCACCCAGTTTATATGCTGGGCATGATGTCCCACAGCATGGAATATTCCTTTGGCAGTTTGGGTCAGCTGTCCTGTGTGTGTCCCCTGCCAGCTTCTTGTGCCCCTCCAGCCTTCTGGCGAAGAAGATGTAAAATCATTGACTTTGCTGTTGCTAAGCAGTGTTTACACTAACAACGTCAGTGTGTTATCCACATTATTCTCCTACTAAATCCAAACCACAGTACTGCACCAGCTACTAGGAGGAAGATGAACTTTCTTCCATCTGAAACCAGAACAGCATGACTGTGTCAATGTAAGGAGCCTCTTTACTCCTGCTTCTACCCTCAATGTGTGCTTGGCATTCTGACACTGCTCCTTTTGCCTGCCTGATGCTACCTGTGTTCAGCAGTGAATGGACAATGGTGGGGGAGGGAAAACTTTTTTTTTTTTTCCCCCTAAAATTTGAGAGTCAAAGTGTAGTTGTCAGTATTTAAATATGTTGGGGGCCTCTTATTGTCCTTTCCCCCCCCCCGGAGTGATTTGGTCTTCTGTTAATGGAGGAGATCTGCAGTGAACCTGACTGAGTTCTGCCAGAGATTAAAAACTCCCAACTCCCTCTGGGGAAAAGTTCAAAGCCTTAAAACAGATCCAGTATGAACAGTTTGGCTGTGAATGAATGCATTTCCCATGCAGCATCTGGTACTTATATCTACTGGATAAAAAAAAAAAAAAAGAGAAAGATAATTGTTCTGCTAATGAGAGGTACTTCTGTCTTGCTCATCTGGGCCAGTCAGAATCTTAGAGAATTAAGCCTGATGACTCTGGGCCCTCAAGCTTCTGCTGTTGTCAATGCTCTTGTAATGCTTACTCTTGCAACAGCAGAGAAAATGATGACCATTGGGTGTTTAATATTCTGTCTCTATGTACTTTCATTAAGGTGTGTTCATAGCTTACAGGCTGAATCTAATGTGGTCAGCACAGCTCTTTGACTTCACTGGAAATGGAAAGACTTAGTTGACAGCTGTGCTAGGGAAACTACAGAATGCTTCTGTGTGGTCTTCCTCAACACACTTGTTCCTCAAAAACTGCTGTCTGATTTAGCGCAGAGTGAAACACTCTCCTCTCTAATATGTGAGAAGGTAAGGATGTGTGATGGTGGGACACATCCATATATCTGTCACAGCATGGCAGGAAACCTTTTTTTCATTGCTGAGCTGATGATGTAGTGGGGAGAGAGAGTGTGATGCTGAGGCTGGGGAGAGTGCATCTCCTGGGAGGCCCTTTGGTGGGTTCTTTCCAGGGAGCACAGACTCAGCCATGCTTTGCTAGGAAGGTGTAAATTACTGCTGCTTGAAGAAGTGCAAGACAGCGGGATTGGTGGGTGTCAGGAACATGAACCACTCAGAGACTTGACAGGCCTACTGCAAATTTGCCAAGACAAAAGAACTGGTTCCTGGCTCATCCTGTGAACCTGTCTTGCCAGTTGCATGGAGCAAGTGAGCCATCCAAGTATGCCCTGTGCCTTTTTTGCCCAGTGTTCCGGTTGCATCTGGGAAGGGTGCAGCATCACTCAGAAGGAAACCAGTGTGGCTAGGCACAAAGGGATCACGGTGTGCTCTAGAGAATTACTTTAACAGGAGTTTGCAGGTACCTCAGTGTGTCAACCCTGCAGTTTAAATATAGCCTTTGCTAGCTGTCAGAGTGGGAAGAGACAGAAGGACCAGCCTGGCACACTGACAGGCGGTGGATGCAGCACCCATTCTTGGAGCACTGCAAGCACGATGAGATAATGAAGTTTTGCAGTCTGCCCTTGGGACTGTGGAGAGGAGCATGACTGCAGTGGTTAGAAGAAAGATCTGTCTAGCTAACTTCTTGTTTCTGACAGCAAATAAAGTCTGGTAGGAGCACAGGAGTGGGACTGATATGAGAGCTGCTTCTGCTTTCATAATTTTTCCCAGCTTTCACATTTTGCAGTTCAGGTACTCTCTGAGCCAGGCAGGGCTGTCTCTGCTGCAAGGTCCAGACATGTTGCTTCACCAGGTCTCAGAGGTGCAAACTTCAGGCAGGCAAGGTCACACTGCTTTCCTGTAAATGGCAAGCATGTACAAAGTGTAATGGATAATTCTGTGATGTCAATGACCGAAACCAAGCATCTTGCAGGGTGTAATTGTTTTTTCTATAGTGTCAGGAGCTTTTATGTGTTCAGCATAAATATCTTTGCATTGATTGGGAACAAGAGATAAAAATTGGTGATTTACAATGCAGAAGTGCTTAGAACATGACATTAAAATAACTCTGCAAGACTTAGCTCATAGAATATGTAGTAAATACTCAAGAGGTACAGGAAATGAAGAGACTCTTCCCAAGCCCTAAAACCAAGCCATAAATTTAAGAGTTTGTGTTTCTTTGCCTAATGGATTTTAATACTGACTCACCTGTTGTAGTATTGCTCTCTCCTTCATTTAGTTGTGATTATTTTTTTAGTATTTTTTGTTTGTTTGGATGTTTAGGACCTGAAGTGAAACAGAGGCATTATTGTTTTGTGAGGAAGCTCCCTAGCTTGAACAAAATAGGAACCAAATCCTGTTTTGGCTGTCTTTGTACACTAATCAGCAGGAGGGTGTCAGAGGAACACAGATAATCATAGAAAATGAAGTTGGAAAGGACCATAGGTATGTTTTCTCACCCCACATTCAGATGACCTGTGTCTAACTTACTCCTGACAGGTTTTCTTGCTGCAATGTAAGCATTTTATCTAATGGGTGCAGAGATCAGATAATCTCCCTTCTGTCCCTAGTGGGGCTTTTATTCCCCCTCTCCTCTTTTCAGCCTAAATGGTCCCTCTTTCTTTATATCTCTGTGTATCATGTTTTCCATGACCTTTATTTTCTGTGTCTTTTAGCAGACATCTAAGTTATCCCTTTTTTAAACCCATGTTATGCTATCAGACACTAGATGCAGTATGCTGCAATACTGAGAAAAGAGTATCTCTCTCAGGAAGGGATGGTCACAGCTCTATAGTGCCAGAGACAAAAGTAATCAACCTTCTGGGATGCGTTCATGTGAAATTTCACCTCAATGGAAGAGCAAGAATGTGCAGCCCAGAGGTGTCAACTGGTTTCTCTTGTCTGTAAGGGCATTGTATTTGCAGGGGACTCACCAGTTGAAAGGACCAGATCCCAGAGATGCTCACAGCCTTTTCGGTGTTGATCCTGCAAACTAATTTTTGACAAGATGAATTAGCTGTGCATTTCTGGCAGGGCTAGATTGTCTCCCTACTTGTGCAACCTAGCTTGAAGCCAACTGAAATCTCTGCTGCATCATCTGAGGCAGTGCTGTGTATGAAGTGGGCAGACAGCAAGACAGTCTCTTAATGCATTTCACTCCCTGCCAGGCCAGGGGTGCCTTGCTAGAGCTCTGCTGTACCTGGAGGCTTTTGCTGAGAAATGCATTTGAATCTCAGTACTGCCCCAAGACCTGAGCTCACATTGCACAAGAGTTTCCCACACTTTTTTTGCAGGTCTAATAGAATCAGGATTGTTTTGTGTGGAAAAGACCTTTAGGATCATTGAGTCCAACCATTACCTAACTCTACCAAGCCTGGCGCTAAACTGTGCCCTTCAGCACCACATCAGGTCCAGAGGAGGCCATGAAGATGATCAGAGGGCTGGAGAAGCTCACCTATGAGGACAGGCTGTGAGAGTTGGGACTCTTCAGCCTGGAGAAGAGAAGGCTTCCAGGAGACCTTAGAGTAGCCTTCCAATATCTGAAGGGGGCCTACAGGAAGGCTGGGGAGGGATTATTGACAAGGTCTTGCAATGACAGGACAAGGGGCAATGGGTTTAAACTGGCAGAGGGAAGATTTAGACTGGATATTAGGAGGAAGTTCTTTACAGTGAGGGTGGTGAGGCACTGGAACAGGTTGCCCAGGGAGGTTGTGGCTGCTCCCTCCCTGGAGGTGTTCAAGGCCAGGTTGGATGAGACCTTGAGTAAGCTGTACTAGTGGGTGATGTCCCTGCCTAAGGCAGGGATTTTGAACTAGATGATCCTTGAGGTCCCTTCCAACCTTACCATTCTATGATTCTATTAATCTTTTAAACACCTTCAGGATGGTGATTCAACCACCTACCTGGGGACACTATATCAGTGTTTGAGAACTCTTTTGGTGAAGACCTGTCTTGTAATATCCAACCTAAACTCCTCTGGTGCATCTTGAGGCTATTTCCTCTTCTTGTATCACTTATTACTAAGGAGAAGAAAGCAACTCATCTCACTGCAATCATCTTGGGGCTCATGTGGTGGCTTTTTTT
Source organism: Eubucco bourcierii (assembly GCA_013396675.1). Lineage (NCBI taxonomy): Eukaryota > Metazoa > Chordata > Aves > Piciformes > Ramphastidae > Eubucco > Eubucco bourcierii. The sequence goes on along the minus strand of VWZE01007638.1, from coordinate 203,288 downwards.
GGTGCTCCTTTCACTTCCACCTTCTTTTCATGTAAGTGACTGATTCCTCTAGGGCTAGAGAATGAGACACAATTGTAGTAGTTTTTGCTGGAAGTATTTATATACTCTTTTTATGATTATAAAGACAACCCCAATTGCTTTTTGGTGCTGGAAGAAACTTGTGTAATGAACTGTTCCTTGGAGAGGATGAATGCTTTGAGCTTCCTGAGGACATGCAATCCCTTGTCTGAGAATCTCAGCTTGAGTTTGGGCTTTAAAGTAGAAGAAAAATGGATGTCTTAGGGAGGAAGGATCCTGGATTTGACTGCTGTAGGGAGCTATGTGATGAAGTATGTAAGTGGATTGCTGGTCTGTGTAGCTGAAAGTCAGATGTGTGTTTGCATTTACATGAAGGGTACACGATGTCACCAGAGTAATCTGCTGGCATCATGCATCAATCTTAGCAAACAACAGCACAAAGTTTTCCTCTTTTCTTGAAATATCTCTAAGTAACAAGGACAGAAAATCACCCGAAGGAAATTGTCAGTTTATTTTCAAGAGTTTGCACTATGATTGTATGTGGCTACCTGCAGACACAAGGTAAAATGTCATCTAAATCTAATGTCTCCTTCTGTGTTCCTCAAACCTCTACTAAGTAGTGTAAACTGTTTCCTCAGGTCTTTCTGCCTCTGCACAGTTCTAGTTTGACTTTGACCGCTTGCTTTAATTTCTCTTTAATGAAACAGCTGTAAAAAGCCTGTGTAACAGCCAATAAATCTGTAATATATACAGAAAAATAAAACAAACCCCAAACTTGTGCATTCCCAAAGTGACATGAGAACAACAGGAGATGCGATCTGAGGTCTTCTGACCTTTTCCCCCAGAAACTCTGAGGGAGCTCCTGTTTTTCCACCTAGCTGTTGTTGGAATTAATGATTTGTGTCTCATCTCCCCAGCCGTGAGCTGCCTTTGAATCCGGTCCAGCCTAGCTCCTCTGCCAGGCAGACTGGTGTGGGTGGTGCTGACTGTACACTTTATCTACCACTGCCAGTAAACTGCTGCCCTGTGTTGAGGCCAGGAATACACTTATTGTGAAGTTTTTAAGGAACAAGTCGAGGCTGCTGCTGAAGTGAGGCTAGAAACATGCCGTGAGCTGAAATAATTAACACTGCTTTGATCCCAGGAATGTGCATTGCTTTCTTTATGGCTATATAAGTATTATGGGGTTACAGGAGAGAGTGAAAGGTGTTAGTGATACCTATTCTTTTACTTAATATTTCAGATTGGGATTTTGGATATTAGGTCCTGCCACCAATGCTGGTGTGTGGGCTGTGTTTTACCCCTTTCCCACTGTGCCTGAAAGCTCTCCTGGGCACAAGCAGAAGAAGATGCTGTAAGTGCACTCCATATTGCACCCTGAACTGTGGTATCTCAGCTTTGTTGACATCTTGAAAGTGCTAATGTGATACAAGTTACTGTTTTTATCAAAATTGGGTTCATTTGTCACAGAACTCCAGATAAATGAAGTGATTCTGTCCACAAGAAGGCAGGCTGCCTCCCCTTTGCCTGCAAGGGGTCCTGGCTTTTTGGCTGCCTGTTTCTCATTAAGGGCAGCCTGTGTAGTGCTGTGAGAGCTCTGGTTTCTGGATTACTCCTGCAGACAAACTGTGCTTACTTGTTTATACCTGGAAAACCATGGAACGTGCAAGATTGCCTTCTATTTGGTTCTTTGGCAAAAAGCAGTTCTGAACAGAGTTGATGATGCATTTTGTTGAGTGAATAAATCTATTTTTCTCCCTCCTTATTGCTGTTGTTCCTCTTCCTGTACTTTTCCCATCGCTCTCCCTACCTTGTGGTTCGATGAAAAGTGATCCTGGATCACTGAGTTCAATAAATTTAGGACAGTTCAAGGAACAGTTTAGGTGGTCTGACAATGTGATTGCTGCTGGTGAAGTAAAATCGAGCAGCAGTGACCTTGTGCTGGATGAGCATCTGGCATGCCATGTGTTATCCCAGCCTGCTCTGTCTAGCCGCTGCTTGTTTTACACTTGGATTGCCAAATGCCAGCTCAACTTGTGAATATCTGTGCTGAGTCCACATGTTAATCGTCGTGCCAGGGGATGGTCATACAAGCCATTTCAAGCCTGGAAAGGTGATGCTGTGCACACAGCTGCAAGGTCATGCTGACTGTTATGAATGATGTGTGTGATGCTGCTGAGGGATGTGCTGTTACCTTCTTCCCTCTGTCCAGGCACAGATCCTCAGCAGAAGAAGTGATGTTGACTCTGCAGTGTTCCTGGCTGTGCCAGCTACTCTGGGAAGGTACAGACCTGCTGACCTTTGTGCTGCAGTATGTCCTGGGTGACAGCGGGGAAATACATTTTTGGCTCTAGAAGGGAACAAAAGGGGACATGATGGTACCCCCTTCTCTGCCCTTCAAAGAAATTGAAAAATCCATTCCTGATGGATATTTTGGCTGTTTTTTGGAGGCTGTTTTTCTGAGTGCTGCATTTTGTGTGTTGGGTTGGCTTGCACATATTTGATTTCCTCCAAAGACAAGAAGAAATCTTTCTTTATCCTGCACTCTGCTTTGCTCTTGCCTGGCCATCACCACCTGCTGCTCAATTCTGTCTTTTGCAAGCTGTGGGTGGCCAGACTGGGACTCTCTCCCTGGCATACCCTTGGAAGAGCTCTAAAAAGGGCAGATTGCTGTGCAAGTGCACAGCAGTGACTGGAAGCATCTGTTCAAACCACAGAATAAGCAGAAGTAGTAATTTTTGCAAAACTACTGAGGGCCGAGGAAAATGGGGGTGACAGATGAGGACCTTGCTGCCCACATCCCAGTGGTGGACTATGTGTGGTGGCATGCACTGGGTTGTCTTGCTGCCTCAGGCAGAGCAGCCCAAGCAGCCCTTGCAGCAGCAGGCAGGGCAGGCAACATTCCCTGTCTGGGCAGCTCTCCTAGATCTTCTTCCAGACCTGTCGCTGGCCACCACAACCAGCATCTGCCCCAGCTGTTTGCCAGCACTGCCAACAGCAGAGGCAGCACAGATGCTGCTGCTTGAGGGCATCTGCCTTGGAAGGGCATGGAGATCCTGTGCAGGGAGGTAGCATCCAATAAGCCTGTCTGGAATGCTTGGCTGGAGGAAATGAGGTTAGCAGAAGCAGAAATTTCTACAGCATGCCTACCAAGTGGCAGCTCAAGTTGGCCCAGGATGCTGGAAAGCACTTTTTGGCCTGGGCACTTTTCCATCTACATCCAATCTGTGCAGCAACCAGCCATGCTAAAGAGTAGCAATGTGACTCTCCCTGGGCCTGTCTTGTAGAAGGTAAAGCACCATATGGAAGCTGATAGCTCAACCTGACTGTGAAAGGTGTCTACAGGGAGAGAGAGAGGAAACGCAGGGCTCACACCTTTAAAGGGTGCGTGGGTGCCATTTCCTCAGCAACTGAAGCTGTCGTAGCATCTGATCTATCTGTGGTTTCAGTCTCTCTTCAACAGGATTTCTGCTAAGGGGACAGTTGGGAAGAACTTTTGCTCCACAGTAAACTTTCAGAGCAGACCAGAATGTGAATTTTCTTGTTTAGCTCGTATTTTCTCAGCAAATACTGAATATATATTTTTTTTCAGGTTTGATACTTCTAGTTTCACCCATGAGATTTGTGCTTTGAGCTCTGAGGGCTGTGCTTTCCTGATATATGCTTGAGGGGTTTATTTTTGAGTTTCCACCACTCTCTCTTCTTTCCTGCTTATTGTTTTACTATAATCCCCTCTCCAATTTTACATTCCCTCCTTCTTCTCTCAGAAGTGAAGCCCTGGATTTTTTTCACTGCTGAACCCAAGCACTATTTCTGCTACAGTGCCTTTTTTTTTTTAATACCCTGATAACTGCATAGTCCCAGATTTCTAGACATCTGTCTCATTTGCAGTACCTGCATTTGATGCTCTTCAGACTCAACCTCCTAACATAGAAACCCATGGGAAGTGTGGGCACTTAGCACTGAGTGAAAACTGAGTATGTTGTGTCTCAAGGTGGACAGACAGAAATTAAAGTGCTTTTAAGCCTGGGGAATTTCTAGAAAGTGTTTTCTCCTTCCCTAATTATCTTTTTTATGATTTGCAAGATCGGAGTAATTGTATCGTGGAAGGTAGCTGTGAACGTAGTGAACAGGTGGTCGTTTTTTGTACTCTTGTAATTCAGAATGACAATCCAGATCATTAAAACTCAGTGCATGTGTGCTTGATATTAAACAAATTGGATAGCTCTGAGATTGCTTCTTTTTTTTTTTTTTTTCCAGAGACACAGGGATGAATTGAACTAAAGCGGTTTGCAGCCCAGCGTGTTTCAGCTCAAGGCTGCTAATGACGCATCCTAGAAACAGAGAGCATCAGCAAGTCCTTTGTACTTTGCTAATATTTTTCCTGCAGTAGCAGGAGTGCAATTACAGCCTGGAAGGATGGGAGTTGGAAGGCTGGAGGAGATGAAAAAAATGTGAAGAGGAAAACAGGATTTCATGAAGTGAAGGCAGGGGGTTGTGTGGGTGGGTGAGGCATCTGTAAATAGTTGGCACTGACAGCTGCTTTTGAAATCTATAGGAATTTGGAAAGAGAGAGGTAGAGCAGCTACAAGTGTGTGAGTGCAGTTTATGAGGGCAGGAGCAACAGAGCAGAGCATCTATGGAAGAGATGAGAGAAAGTGGAGCACAGAGAGTGAAGTCAGAGAAGAAAGAGACTAATTCAAAGAGTTTTTAAGGAATGAGTATAAACTGCAGTGTAGCTGATGTAGACAAACCTGCTGTGGCTGCCTGGTTCCTGCCTGTCCTCCCTCCCCCTAATTTATCTTTTGATTTATAGTAATAAGAAATTGCCCTTCCTAGGAGCAGATCGTGGGGCTCAGTTGAGGGATTAAAGCTGAGTCTTTGACCTCTGGGAGGATTGCAATGCTTGTGAGTCATTGACTCATCCTCAGTATTGGCAGCTTGATGGATTCCTAACTAGGCTGTTAGTGGCATCTCAGTGTTGCTGCCTGAGATGTGCTTTCTGTGTTTAAACTCCGACTTGGAGAAACAAGTTCATTTCAGGCTCTTTGTGTTTCACTCCTCCTCCTTTTCTCAGCTTTTGCTTCTTTAAATGTAGACTTCTTTTGACAGATCATCTCCATGGTAACTAACAGGACCAGGCTGCCTACAGAAATTGTAGTAATAAAGTGGTTGGTTTTTACACATGATGAAAAGATGATGAAGCACAATGATAGGTGATAAAGACACAGGTAATTGCTCTAGAATAATATTGCTGCCAAGAAGATGACTGAACTCCCACACAGAAGATGAACAGATGGTGTATTTATTGAAATTCATAGGCTGCGAGAACAAAAATGTAATTGATGGCTGTGTAGGTTTTGTTTTGGTTTACTACGTGCTGATGGAGCCAGGAGAGCCGGGTGCCGGCAGATGGAGCCCCTGTGCAGAGCTACTGTGTTTTGCCAGTGGAGAGCTGGCATTTTCACTTGAGCTCAGCATTCCAATCAGAGCCATAAAAGCATCAGAACTGCTAATTGCTCTGATGCATTTCACTGTTTTAGATATGTCATACAGCCCTGTTCTATTTTAGAGAGGGTGTTACACTTTTGTAAGAACAGTAGTGGTAAATTACACTAGTGTACCGGGCATGGTGAAGTAGAATCATAGGATCATAGAATGGCAAAGTTGGAAGGGACCTCAAGGATCATCCAGTTCCAACCCCCTGCCATAGGCAGGGACACCTCCCACTAGTACAGCTTACTCAAGGCCTCGTCCAACCTGGCCTTGAACACTTCCAGGGAGGGAGCAGACACAACCTCCCTGGGCAACCTGTTCCAGTGCCTTACCACCCTCACTGGAAAGAACTTCCTCCTAACATCCAGTCTAAATCTTCCCTCTGCCAGTTTAAACCCATTGCCCCTTGTCTTGTCATTGCAAGACCTTGTCAATAGTCCCTCCCCAGCCTTCCTGTAGGTCCCCTTCAGATACTGGAGGGCTACTATCAGGTCTCCTGGAAGCCTTCTCTTCTCCAGGCTGAAGAGCCCCAACTCTCTCAGTCTGTCCTCACAGCAGAGCTTCTCCAGTCCTCTGATCATCTTTGTGGCCCTCCTCTGGACCCACTCCAACACTTCCATGTCCTTCCTGTGCTGAGGGATCCAGAACTGCACACAGTACTCCAGGTAGGGTCTGACAAGAGCAGAGTAGAGGGGCAGAATCCCCTCCCTTGCCCTGCTGCCCACACTGCTCTTGAGGCAGCCCAGGACTCAGTTGCTGTCTGGGCTGCATGTGCACATTGCAGGCTCATGTTGAGCTTTTCATCAACCCAGACTCCAAGGTCCTTTTCCACAGGGCTGCTCTCCAACCATTCACCACCCAGCCTGGATTTGTGCTTGAAATTGTGCCTACCCAGGCGCGGGGCCTTACACTTGGCCTTGTTGAATGTCATGAGATTGGCCTGGGCCCACCTCTCCAGCCTGTCCAGGTCCCTCTGGATGGATCCCTGCCCTCTAGCAAGTCGACTGTGCCACACAGCTTGGTGTCATCTGCAAACTTGCTGAGGTTACACTCGATTCCTCTGTCCATGAAGTAGAAGGGAGAAATGCAGATACTTGTAAAACTTGTGTGCAGTGCATAGAATCATAGAATGTCAGGGGCTGGAAGGGACCTCGAAAGATCATCTGGTCCAGCCCCACTACCAGAACAGGATCACCTAGAGCAGATCACACCGGAATGCATCTAGACGGTTCTTGAATATCTCCAGAGAGGAGATACGCAGCTGGTTCCAGTGCTCTGTCACGCTCACATTGAAAATAATTCTTCCTCAGGTTCACATGGAACCTCCTATGCCTCACCTTCCACCCACTGTCCCTTGCCCTGTCACTGGGCATCACTGAGAAGAGGCTGGCTCCATCCTCCTGGCACTCGCCCCTTACGTACTTATAAACAAGAGCGAGATCACCCCTTAGTCATCTCTCTAAGCTAAAATGCCCCAGCTCCCTGACTTCTGTCCTTTAACCAGTTCCCAAACCACCTCACAACTCCATCACCCAGAGCACTCCTCCTCAGCTAGGAGCTTCCTTTAACTAGGAGGATACTGTTTTGTAGTAGTACAGGTTTGCCAGGATCAGGTGTGTGTTTGTGTTGGCAAATGGCAGCTCTAGCTTGTTTGCTCACCTTGTTGCTGGAAAGACTGCTGCAGAATCCACAGGAAGGCAAACCCAGGGTGTTTTTCTCTGGTTACTCGCTCTGCATTCAATTGTAAGGGATAACTGGTCAGCTTGATGTTGAGGCTTTTGTGTTGTCTGCCTGTGTATGACAGTACTGTGACTCTGGTTTGAATCGCTGTGTGGCTGCTTGGTGCTGTGGTGCAGTGGTCCTAAACATGGAGCATTGTGGCATCCCCTGCCACAGGGCTCGGTGCATTCAGTTTCCCAAAGTACTACTTCAGTGCTGCTAGAAGAACATAAATGTCTACGGGAATCATTGTCTTTCTGTGAGGTCTTTCTGTGAGAGGTGCAAATAACCTTACTCTCTACAAGCAGTACCAGCTTTGGAGCATAAAATTTTTTTCCCTGTGTGTAACAAATGCTAACTGTTGAGAGAAATACCATTGGGAGGAACTGACTGAGCTACAGGCTGCTGCCTTCCCTGTGGCTCCTCTGTTCTCAAGTAGCTTTAGCCCCCCCTGTTGTGTCTCTGCTAACTCCCAGAGCACCATGATTTATCAGTGATAATGTCTGGGTGCTATTTAGTACATAATATAATTCTCTCTTCCTCTACAGACTGGTGCTACTTTATTGATTGTATAACTCATTTTCTCATCGAGTTTGGTAAGGAAACTGCTTCCCTCTTGGGTTTACATCCAGCTGCACCTACTCACATATTGACTACATTTGTAGGACTTGCATGCAAGGGACTTTGAGGAGGCGTATAAATAAAAGAAGAAACATTTTCTTTGTGTTACAATTGTAGTGTCAATGAGAATGAAAATAAATATGTAGGTAGTGCAGAAGAGATTCTTTCTCAAGGACAGTTTACCCTAGGGAAGAAACTAAAAGTTGCAGGTTTATCACTTGACAGTGTTTGTGTCAAATTCACCCTTCTTTTTATTTCTTCCCTCCAGATTGGCAGGGCCCCCACATCTTCTGTGGCACCTGAAAAACCTGATTTGCATGCAAATTGCTCCCGTTTAGGTTAAAACATTACTGTCATCCTTTTTTCAAACTTTTCCCTTTTTTCCTGCAGAAAAGAAAGGGTAGGAAAAGTTACTTAAGCAATACACCTTCTCTGTACAAGATTAAACAGGGCTGAAAGTGGAAAGACATGCTTTTCTGAGACCTGTCAGCCAGCCAACAAGCAGAGCATTAAGTTAGAGATGCCAGAGACATGTGCTATATTCATAAAAGAGAGAATAGGAAAAGAAGGGAAGAGTGTGAATCTGAGCTCTGAAAGAAACCTGGCATACCAACTATATCTGAGCAGTTATTCCAGTGCATGAAGCATGGCTGGAGTTATATTAACTCAGCTTGGTGATTGTCATTGTGGTGACTGGTTCCTGATGAGCCTTCTGATTTGTTTTCAGTACCAGCCATTCCCATTACTAGATCCAGGCACCTGAGAGGCCCTGCAGACCTCTCCCAGGGAGCTGCCAGTGTCTGAATGAACTAGGCAACCATATGGGATTCTCTGGCAAAGATGGTACAGGGCATCCTTCAAAGGATAAGCCTTCCTTGATATAAGGAGCAGAATGTGTTAGCCTGAACACAGGTTTGTCAGGTGCTTGGCAGCCTGGGTGCTGCCAACTTCTGTCTTGTCCCTCTGGCTTTTTTTGCTGCCCAGCTTCTGACCTCTTGTCTTTTCCCTCTCCCTGCTCCTGCTCTGTCCTTCACCACTAATTGAGTGTTTCAGGCAAAGCTGGTCAAAACATTTTTATTCAAAACTTATTTCCTGGCAACTGAGCTTGGCAGCATCAAACAGGAAGATAAATAAAAAGATACTGTCATTTTTCTGGGAGAATTTCAAAGGTAGGAGCTGAACTGTTGTCACCTAGTTGGGGATGGGGGTGGAACATTTCTGATTGCTTTTTCCTTTTCTACTTTCTCTCCCTTATTCCCTCTCCCTTATGCCTTCTATATCTGTTCCCCCTCCTCATCTGTCCATTTTCTTTTTCCCTCCCCTGCTTGGCTGTGTGAAACTGCCAGAAAGGTCAAGGTAATCTAGACTGATGTGAAGACTTCCTTTCCAAGTTGAGCGTTTTTCATTCCAAAGATAATTGGATGTTTTTCGATCTGCCATCCCCCTAAAAGTAATGGTTATTCTTGGATTGGTTTCTGCCTCAGATGGACTAAAGTTTCTCACCCATTAGGCAAGCAGCAGCCACTTGTGCAGAGCCAGGCTGGTGCTCTGTGCACTGCCTCCCAGACTTCCCCAGTGTGATGGTTTGGGAGTTCCCTGCCCCCCACACTTTGTCAAATGACCCAGACTAGAACTCAACCAACTGGAAGTTAAGGACTGAAGCTCTATTTACAGCTCAGCACAATGTACAAGCAGAGATATACACTACAGACAGGAATAGTTACAGAAATATACAAGTTAAAGGTAATACGGAAACACAACTCCCCTCCCAGAAATCAGAGACCCCAGGAGGGGCTCCCAACCACCCTTCCACCTTCTCCCCACCCCTGTACCCTACCCCAAGGTCTACCTTACTCGCAAGGTGAGTTTGGAGGATCAGCCAGGGGAGTTAGAAGGAAAGTGGTTAGTGAAGATTAATCTGCAAAGAGAAGCCAGAAGCTAGGCCACCCAAGATGCTGTACCCCTACAGAGAGACGGACTGAGACTGCCTTATTTAATGTTTTGAGTTCTTTTTCCCAAACATCTCAGCAAGCCTATGAGTGAAGTAGACATCACCATGTTTTGCTTTCACAGCCTATAGTGTAATTTTGTCTATTAAAATATTCCAGTTAGCCTCAAACCAGCACACCCAGCAAGCAGCAGAGCCTGTCCTTGAAACTGTCTGTCCCTTGGGTATCCCACTGATTATGTGCACATGGCTGAGGCTGAAAGAAGGATGCTGCTTTACTATTGCTGGGATGACCTTACCTGGCCAAGGGAACTACTACTTGTAAATGTTTATCCTTGTGACGGAGGAGACTCTAGGCTGGAGGAGATCATGGTCTGGTAGAGGATTCATTACCAGAGCAGTGGCCTTTCCCTGTGCTGCTCAGCATAAACTGAGAGCACTTTAGTAATATGAGCCTTATGTGAGTTTAGGTGAGATCTGGGCTTATGCAATATCCATGGTACTTTTGTACAGCTGCATTGCAGGAGCAAGGGACTGGTATTGACTGGTATCACTTGGACTGGAGTGGTACGCTGTGAGTTGCCAGGTGATTTGCAGTGTGAACTAGCTTCCAAATACCATTTCTGCTGGGACTGCTGCCCCTGAGCTTGAAGCAAGTTATCAAAAAGGTTTGTATGACAAGTAAAGTTACTAGAACAGGTTATCTGATTGGCTGAGTGAAAGCTACAAACAGAGCAGTTAATTTGCCTTTTGTTAACAGCTTGCAATCTTATGGGTCCAGATTACTTTTAAATATAAAAGTAGTTTTAAAAGTTAAATCCAAAGCAAAACAAAAAAACAAACCCCAAAACAAACAAACAAAAAAACCCCCCAAAACTCAAAAAGAATCTGTGGTGTGCTGCCAGAATACAGGTTGTGCTGTGTCAAAGCAAAGATCCCAGGTGCTGGCTGGCAGTAAGTACCTGAGGAGATTGTTTAAGAATGGAGTTTGTCTATGTGTTCACAGCTTCTGTCAGTCAGCAGTTTGGGGACTTTTAACCCATGTATTTCAGTGTGGTTTTTAATAGTCCACAATGAACCCGTACTTTAATTGTCTGCTTTTTGAACACATTTATGCTTCCAGCCTCTGCAGTGTCCTGCAGCACTGAGTTTCGTAGGCTTGTGTTGCATTGAACATTATTATTCTTATGAAGCATTGTGTTTTGTACCTGATACCTACTCTGTTGTGGGCCCTCTAGTTATTTTCTAGAAAGGAGTAGTTACAATTTATTCTTTATTCACCACCCCCATACCACTTACCATTTTATTACCCCTCCATCTCTGCCCTGATCCCATAATTGCCTCTCTGAAAAAGTCATGTTTTTCCTTGAGTAGAAGCTATCTCAGACCCCTCATTATCCAAGTTGCCTGTCTCAGTATGCTTCTATTATAACCTTTCAAGACATCTACACTGTGGTGAAGAAAAGGAGTACACTGTGGATTTGTAGTGGCAATACTGGTTTTGTGTTTTTATTCACTAGTTTTCGTAACATTTCTGTACTTACCTCGTTGCTGAACACTGGCCTGTTTTCAAAGAACTCTTTGGACAGCCACTGAGATCCCTTTTCTGAGTGAGAACAGCTGAATGTTGGTCCTTTAGCTTCACTGCAAATGACAGTGGTGCAAAATGTGCCTTTCCTACTCTAGGCTTATTGTCATGAGTGTTCTTTGTGCACCTTTATCATCTCTGACCCCTCCATTTCTCAGGAAGGCATTCTATTTCTACAACACTTGAAAAAGAGCTGTAATTAAATTTTTATGCTGTTAGGAAGTTGCTTATGCCAGTTATTTCTTGGGTCTCCCCTCCTGTGATTTTGCATTTAGTTCGCTAAAAGCTCACAAGTTTGGGTTTTTTCTTTTCCTCCTCTGAAAATGATATTCCTCTTCTGAAGGATATTCTTTTTCCCCTTTTTGTCTTTACTGCCAGCAATTGCCTGAATCTGCAGTTCAGCCCCGAAAAACAAATTGATTTTTTGGGTCCTTTTAAAGTATTTTGAATGGCTATGAGTATCCTGGTATTTTCCTATAATACCTGTACGGGGTCTCCTGGAAGTATCTCCACCTTTCTAGTTGTTTCTTTTTACTGCTACACTGATTTTTATGTAGTTCTCCTTCTTTCAAATCCAAGCTTATTGCTTAGATTTCTATGGGGTTTTTTTCTTCTATGAGGTGTTGAAGAATAGCTGTTCTCCTGTGTCACTAGGGACTAGCTGCTTTGCTATTACAGATTTTTAACTGGTTATTTATAATGTCTAAAAATAGTGTTTTCATCACCCTGTCAAGATAGTTTCCCAGTCTGTGTGGGGTAACTGTAGTCTCAAATCATTCCTGTTTTCTGTCTCTGTACCCAGTCTTCTGCAGTCCTCTGGACAGTGTCACAATCTGCTTGGTTTTAAGCTAATCTCAGACCATGCTATTTTAGCCCCACACTGGCCTCGCTTGCTCTGATGTTCTCCTGCTTCTTGCATTTGGGGAGTTCCAGCTTCCCACTGGGCTTTTTCTTTCCTTGAGCCTTGTCTTGTGTCCCCACTGTGTGAGCCCCTCTTCTCCTGCAGCAGCATGGGGCATGCCTGTTGAGAGGTGGAGCTGTGTTGGGTGCAGCCCATGTCTCTGTGCTCCTCGGCACATAGCTTTTTGTCTCTGAGGACAGGGAATTGCCCAATCTTGTAAGCAAACTCTTCTTTATTGTAGGAAACCCACTACACTGTGGTGTAGACCCAGAGTTTGAGTACTGTGTGTAGTTTTAGCCCCCTTGTTTCTAAAAGGATGCAGCAGATCTAGAAGGGGTCCTGTATAGGTCAACAGTGTGGGCATTTCTAGAGCTGGACATGGCTGATGACAAAGATGCCTAAACCGGGATCATCAGATCATGGAATCGCAGAATGTCAGGGGTTAAAATCATGAAGCCCAACCCCCCTGCCCAAGCACAGTCACTTAGGGCAGGCTGCACAGGAATGCGTCCAGATGGGTTTTGGAAGTCTTCAGAGAAGGAGAATCCACAACCTCTCTGGGTAGCCTGTTCTGGTGTTCCATCATCCTCACCATAAAGTGTCTCCTCTTGCTAAGATGGAACTTCTGTGCTCTGGTTTGTACTTGTTGTTCCTTGTCCTATCACTGGGCACCACTGAAAAGAGCCTGGCACCTTAATCTTGATACCCACCACTCAGATATTTATAGACATTGATAAGATACCCTCTCTGCCTTCTCAAGGCTGAACAGCCACAGATTTCTTAGTCCTTCCTCATAGGAGAGATGTTCAAGTTCAGCAGTCATCCTCATAGCTCTCTACTGGACTATCTCCAGCAGCTTTCTGTCTCTCTTGAATTGGGAAGCCAAAAACTGGACACGGTATTCCAGGTGTGTTCTCACCAGGGCAGAGCAAAGGTGGAAGAGAACCTCCCTTGACCTGCTGGACATGCTTTTCTTAATGCACTCCAGGATGCTGTTGGCCCTCTTGGGCACAAGGGCACATTGCTGTCCTGTGGAGCTGTTCACTGGGATTCCAAGGTCTTTCTCCATGAAGCTGCTTTCCAGCAGGACAATTCCTAGTCTGTACTGATACCTGGTGTTATTTCTTCCCAAATGCAGGACTCTGCACTTGTCATTATTAAACTTCATAAGGTTTGCCTTCACCNCCCAGTTCCGTATCATCAGCAAACTTTCTAAGGGTACACTCAATTCCCTCATCCAGGTCATCGATTAGGATATTGAACAAAACCAGCCCCAGTAGTGATCCCTGGGGAACACCACTGGCCACAGACTTTCCAACTGGACTCTGTGCTGTTGATCGCAACTCTCTGAACTCCGTTGTTGAGCCACTTACCAATCCACCTCACAATCCAAAAATCTAAGCCACTGTTCCTGAGTTTACCCATGAGGATACTATGTGAGACAGTATCAAAAGCCTTGCTAAAGCCAGGGTGGATGATACCACTGCTCCCCCTTCATCTGTCCATTTGGTCTTGCCTTTGTAGAAGGCATCAGATTAGTCAAGCAAGGTATCCCCTTTGTGAATCCATGATGACTGCTCTTGATATGCAGGTTTATGTGAGTACTGAGGAAGAGGTGGGCAGGGAGTTCTTGGTCACTGCTTCACAAGACCTGAGAGGTATCAGAGTGAGCTACTTCAGGAGAAACAGATCTTCATGCAGTGGATAGTAGATCTGCAGAGATCTCTGATGAAGGGTGTGCTGGGTGCCAAAAGTTTACCTAGGTTCAATGCAAGACTGGTTAAGTACCTGGAGGAAAACAAATCACATCAGGCTTAAGAAGTCCTTAGAAATAGACATACTTGAAGGTGAGAAGGGTACTCAGGAGAAGACACACTGGGTGTCCCAGTTCTGCTCTTACAGCTGCAGGCTACCTGAGGGAAAGGTGTTCTTACAGGGAAGAAAGGCTGCTGGTACATTCTCAAAGGTGTCCCTACAGGGAAGAAAGGCTGCCAGTACATTCTTATCTTGTGCTGAAGCTTTTCCTGTAGGTTTTGATTTACATTTCTGATCTCTTCCAGACCTTTACTGAATTGAGTAGATTGACCCTGTCTTCTACACAGCAGGCAATTAATCAACAACTGACTCATCAACCCTATCAATGGCTGGCACCTTGCAGAAAGGCTGGGAATTCCATGTGTGCTACCTTCACAAACCAGTTTTATACTCTGAGATTTGTAGTCAGTTAATTCTATTGAATTCTGTGGATGTACTATAAATTTAACTATTAGAAACTCTGAAATATAATAAAAGTTACTTTACTTAACAACCTGAAGTGGGAATTAAAAAACTAAATTCTGTAGATAGTTTAACTAATAACATTCTGTATTTTTACCACACTATCAAAGTTTAGCTGAAATCTGTCACGTCTCTGAAATGAAATACCTTGAAAACTGGCTGCTTGAGCAATAGAACCTAAATTTTTCTTTAGGGTTTAAAAGTAGCTTTGTTCAGAGTTCTTAATTTCCATCTAAATCACTTCCAAAGTTAACATTTGACACTGCTGAAACCTAGAACTTGACTTTTGAGCTAGGGTTTTCATTTACCAAGCTGCAGTAGTTAACAATCACTCAGTGATGTTAACTGCCACCTAGGAGGAGTTTTAAATTGAAGATGTACTGTGAAATAAGATAAAATTCAGCAAGGCAGAATAAATGTGTGCAAACAGTGTTGCTGCACAGCCAGGCTAGTTTATGTTAGCATGGTTTGTGCTGGGGCTAGAGCAAAGAGTAGTGAAAGGATTCAGTTGGAACCTGTGGCACTGTCCCAAAAGGAGCAAACCCCTGCTGGCATCATTGACCAGAGTGACAAGAAGGTGATTTAAATTTTTTTTTTTTTTTCAGCCAGGCTTGTGTATGAGCTCCCAGGTGGTCCTCTGAACCCCTTTCTGACTTCATTTTTCTGCAGGAAAAGGGTAAGCAGACTGTACTTAATTTATTTTTGTTGATAGTGAGTTTTACTATGATGCTCCAGAAAAATCCTATCTATTCCCTTTCTGGTAACAAATTTTCAGATTTCTGATTTACCATTGATAAATACTCTTACTTAAATAAATTCCCACAAGCAATCATAGAGGCTGTCGATTAATCATAGAATCATAGAATGGTAAGGTTGGAAGGGACCTCAAGGATCATCTAGTTCCAACCCCCTGCCAGAGGCAGGGACACCTCCCACTAGTACAGGTTACTCAAGGCCTCATCCAATCTGGCCTTGAACACCTCCAGGGAGGGAGCATCCACGAACTCCCTGGGCAACCTGTTCCAGTGTCTCACCACCCTCACTGGAAAGAACTTCCTCCTAACATCCAGTCTAAATCTCCCCTCTGCCAGTTTAAACCCATTGCCCCTTGTCCTGTCATTGCAAGACCTTGTAAACAGTCTCTCCCCACCCTTCCTGTAGGCCCCCTTCACATGCTGGAAGGCTACTATCAGGTCCCCTCGAAGCCTTCTCTTCTCCAGGCTGCAGAGCCCCAACTCTCTCAGCCTGTCCTCATAGGAGAGCTGCTCCAGCCCCTCTGATCATCTTTGTGGCCCTCCTCTGGACCTGCTCCAACACAATTTTCTTCTGGTGCACCTCCCTATTATCCTAAACTCTGGAGATCCTCCTCTAACTTTTTCCATTGCTTTCCACAACTGTTTGACAAATGGAGTCCAGACACACTGATCTAATGTTGTGTATTATAGAGTCTGCCTGCTTTGCATAGTTTTTTCTTAATGACTTTTGGGTCTTTTTTGGCCATTTCTGTGACCTAAAGCATACTGCTTCCACTAAAAGTACAATCTTTTTTCTTCCCTCTAGGCTGGACTATTCTGGAAACCATATTTTACTCATTGTGAATCCGCTCTCTACGTTTTGCCCTCACTCTTAGTCATGTGACTATCTTTTAACTGTAGGTTTTTCTTTTCCTCGCTGGCAGATAACTGCATTGAATTCAGGCAGAGTTTGACATACCCTGGAAGCATAGTTGATCTCTTGAAAATGTGGATTCCCTACACGTTCTGGGGCATGCACATGTCCTTGTGCATTTGAGTCTCTCTTCAGAGTTACTGAAAGTTTCTAAGGACCGGTGGTTTGATACCCATTGTTAAACTATTCATTCCCTTCCCTGTTTCTATCTGCATGCATACAAGTAATTGTTTCAAAGCACGTCTGGAGCTGAACTGGGTTGACAGTGCATCTCTAGTATCCTCCTTTCTCCTGCGTGCTGTGGTGCCCTCCAGGCAGATCCCTGGCTGTCACTCATGTGTGCTGAGCGTGGACAGAGGACAGGGCTTGTGCATGCCACATGCTGGGAAGGTTTCTGATAACATTCCTGGTGTTTGGGGCTCCTCATTGGCCACCTGTATTTGCTTATGCATCTCCAAATAGTTTTACTGTGTATCACAAGCAGTTGGTCTCTTTTTCTTCAGCCTGATGCTACTGCTTGTCAGTGTCATTGGGATTATCTTGCTGTGATTGTATGTGGCAAGTGAATTGACACTTGAAGGCATCTTCCTCTTACTTGGCAGTGTTCTCAATCAGTGCATGTGTTGCTTTTGGCTGGTAGTTTTCTTCCCAAGGTACTTTGTTCAGTTTCCCTTATCTCTGTCAAGTTAGCTGCTAGTGTGGACGTTCCCTCTGCCTCTCATGCTGCTTTTCATGGTAGAGTGGTTGCTGTTGCCTGTATTCCATGTCTGTCTGATCTGTCCAGCTACATTGCCTTAGCCTATGTGCTGACTGGGAATTTGTGTTCTTGTTTTGGTTACTTCCCTGGACAAAACTACTGCTATAGCTCTCTGCTTGTATTTTTTGAGATTCAGATCTACTCTTTTCCATACTCTTGCTTGCAAGCTGGACTTGTGTAACCCACAGGCTCTCCATTTAGATTGATGCTCAGTTGCAAGGTGAAGGATGCTGATCTGTTTTTTTTTATTTCTGATCAGAACTTTCCATTTCCCAGCCTCCCTTCTTCTTGCCTGCAATTGTAAGTTTTGGTTGTATTTCTGGCAAGACTCTTTTTTGATGGTGGAATATTGTGTTTTTTGAAACTCCTCCTACCTTTAGTTAGATAAAGGAGATCCTTGCCATTGATTTTCAACTCTGTAAGTGGACTTGAACTAGACTTGTGTACATAA
Organism: Eubucco bourcierii; assembly: GCA_013396675.1. Lineage (NCBI taxonomy): Eukaryota > Metazoa > Chordata > Aves > Piciformes > Ramphastidae > Eubucco > Eubucco bourcierii. The sequence continues at coordinate 185,844 of VWZE01007638.1, read as the reverse complement.
ACATTGGAAATCCATCTCTTACGGAGTTCGAGTTGGACTGTCTGATGTGTTTCTGAGTTTGCTGTGCTTGCCAGCTTGCTTTTGCTGGGCATCCCACAAGTCTGAGTGTTGCATCACACTTTCCTTCTTCCCACCTTCACTGTAACAGTGAAAGAAACATGAATTGCAACTGAGCTCAGCAGAGAACCTGGGGTTCCCCTGCAAATTTGTGTGAACTGGACTGCTAAGATCCACTTCAGACACTTTAAATCAGTGGGAAATTTTTTCACTGGAATAAATGAGGCCTGGAGTCCAAGATTGGGTTAGAAGTCAGGACTGAATCCAAAAACCCATCTGTGAAGTGTGTGGCACGCCTGCCCATCAAGCAGCACATACTGGGATAGCCGCAGGGAAACTGATCAAATTACTGCTGACTTAACAATCCAAACAGACAGAGTTTCTCTCTTTGCATGCTTTGGCAAGCCAGGTCAGATTTCTCTACTACAGGCTTAGTGGGCACGTGGATTTTGTTGATATTTTGGAGGGTAGGTGAGGCGAACTGTGTTGCTTGTGGGTGATGGCTTATGAATTCATTTCAGTTAGTTTTCAAGCGTGGTTCCAGGCAAAGCAAGCTGTGCATTTGGTCCATGCCACTTAAGACATTTTTGTGAGGAAGTGCCAGCCAAGTGAAAGTGTGAATCATTGCTGCATGTGTGCAGTTCTACTGCTATTTCCTGCACATTAATGGCTTTGCTCAGCTGCTGGTGAGTGCTGTGTTCATTGATAATGGTTTCACAAAGGAAGTCAAATGACAGTGGTGCATGTCACTGCTGTGTCAGTTACTTGGTGGGGTGTCATGGAAAGTATCTCATGGTTGCTGTTCTGTGAAGGAATGAAATACCCATGCCAGAGCAAAGATTGTTTTTGTTGGCATAACTGGGTCATTCTGGGGTTGATCTTTTGCTGGGGCCCAGGGTTGCTTACGCTGTCAGTCTTCATGAGTTCTTCACTCCCCAGCAAGGTATGTGGCAATATGGGACTTAGGGATGGATGAGGGGCTGTGAGGGCAGCTGGCAACAGGAGCTGGGTTCTCAGGAAACCCTGGCTTCCTCCTTCTCCCAAGATGTGCAAAGCTTTCTCTCACCCCTTCCCTCACTACTTGATAACTGGTCTGGGTTAGTGCAGGTGTTGCCCTGTTGGGTAGCTTTGCACATAGTGAGCTGAATTAATGAATTAAAGGGCAACTTGACATTCCTTGACTGGGTGGTGACTACAGGGAAAGTGCTGGCCTAGTTTTCCTTCAGGCTTGTTACAGGCTAACATGCCTTATGCTCCTCACCAGATAGAGAGGGTCTGAACCGTACTCATCTCAACTGGACTCAGCATGGCAAGCTGCAGCTTGCATTGAGGAAAACTGTGGCATGCGAAGGCACTGAGGACTTTGCCTGGCTTTAAACTAAAAAGACAAATTCAGATCAATTAAAAGCTCAGATGCACCCTCCCCCTGGTGCACCTTGAAAAAGAAGGATTAGTAATCAGTTTATGAGGAATTCTCTGAGGTGCCTTAGCATAGGGCTTTCAGTGGAGCTTTGAAGGAGAGCGTGGCTGGCAGGGCACCAGTTTGGTGGTGGGCGCCTGAAAGGGATCTTGCTGCTCAGCTGGGCTGGAAGGACATTGTGTTGCTGGGGGAACCAGACGTGCCATGGCTCCCAGGTGAAAAGATGTTTGATCTTTCAAATAATGGCATGCAGGTTTATGTGAAATACATTGTCCAGGTTTGACATTTAGCAGAACATAAGGGGAATATTTGTATGCTTTAGCTGACAGTTGACAAATAACAATAAAAACTGGAAATGTTTTTTGAATTTCTGTCAGTTGCACTCCAGCTCTTTTAGCATAATACTTCTGAAAAAGAAAAACCCAAAACCAACAGAAAAAGGGCAGTGGAGTTGACAAGGATGAGAGTTTATTCTTCTAACATTATTGTGGCATTCTTTCTGGACTACTTTTTTTCTATTGCAACTTTATAAATGATAGATTTAAGAGTAAATTTTAGAGCAAGAACTTGTCGTGGATTTAAAGAGCTGACAGAGTAAAGCTCTCAAATGAATTGGAAAAAAACTCAGAATTGTATTTGGAGAGAGTGTTACAGATAGAGACTACAAAGCAGATACAGAATCCATAAGCGAACCCACTGAATTTTTCCCAACCCAAAACTAAATCTATCATCCCCAGTGCTCCAATCCTCACCCCCATGCCTCTGCCATCCAAGAGGCCCAAGCACAGCCTCTGGAGGCCCCAAACCAGGCCTATCCTTACATGTTGGTCCTGATAACGCAGATCCTGCCCGGCACAAGGCTGGAGGGGGAGGAAGGGGAAGCAAGCTGGCCTTGCCATGAGTTTATGAAGACATAGCAGAATTAGGGGATTGAATAACAATCTTCCAGTCCCCAGAGGACTCTTTTTAACCTTACAGTTCACAACCTGGGACAGAACTTAATGTGGGAGAGAAGGAAAATGCATATATGTGAGTCAGGAGTGGAAGAAGTAAATGTTTTCTTGGTTTCTTACTCTCCTTCACAAATGTGACAGTGCTGATGAATTCTGGAAAAAATGAATAGAAGTGAATAAACAACATACTAACACAGAAAATATGTTAGGTGCTACAGCGAAAGTTACAATTGGAAGAGTTCAAAAGTAAGGGAATAGCAGGAGAAGTTTGAAGTGACTTCGAAAAGTGAGGGCCACGAGGATGATCAGAGGGCTGCAGCAGCTCTGCTATGAGGACAGACTGAGAGAGTTGGGGCTCTGCAGCCTGGGGAAGAGAAGGGTTCGAGGAGACCTGATAGTAGCCTTCCAGCATGTGAAGGGGGCCTACAGGAAGGGTGGGGAGGGACTGTTTACAAGGTCTTGCAATGACAGGACAAGGGGCAATGGGTTTAAACTGGCAGAGGGGAGATTTAGACTGGATGTTAGGAGGAAGTTCTTTACAGTAAGGGTGGTGAGACACTGGCACAGGTTGCCCAGGGAGGTTGTGGCTGCTCCCTCCCTGGAGGTGTTCAAGGCCAGGTTGGACGAGGCCTTGAGTGACCTATACTAGTGGGAGGTGTCCCTGCCTCTGGCAGGGGGTTGGAACTAGATGATCTTTGAGGTCCCTTCCAACCTTACCATTCTATGACTTCTCTGTTGAAAGGCTAACTCAGTGGCAGTGGCACAGGTGGAGGATGGCTCTCCTGGGTGGTGAGTAAGCTGTGCTGAATCTGAGACCTTCCTTCCTGTCAGCTCATTTCACTGCCTCCTTTCTGAAGCTCTCGCTTGGATATTTATTTTCAGTCATAGTGCTGAACTGCCCAGAATCCTTCCTTATAGCTGATCTCAGCAGATCTTTAAGGGATATGTGCTGAATTCCGAATGAGCGAGGAAATTTCCCACTGGCTTAGCTGATGAGGCAAATCTCCTGGGCAATGAATGAAACTTGCTCAATCAGTTGCTTCAGTGACTAGTGTGACATAACTAGACTTTGCGTTTCCCTTGTTGTTCTGCTGCACCCTTGTATATTTCTAGCACAGCCCCACAGTCACCACCTTCTGCTCTGGGACCTCATAGGGCTTATCAGCATGATCACTCAGCCTTGCCTGATGTTGGCATCACAGAGACAGGGAGAGGCTCCGTGTTTGGAAAGAGCCTCGTTGAAAGGCTTGTGTCCCAGCAGTAGCCTTTGATCAAATCTCTGCCCACCCTGTGCGTTTTGCCTGCAGCCATCACACAGCCCAGGTAATCAGACACCCTCTTCAGTTGCCGGATCCGTAAGGAGTGATGCAGCAAGACTCACTGAAGTCAAGGGCCTTGATGTCTGCTCAGTAAGGGCATTTTTCTCCCTCTTTAATTCTAAGTAGCTTTTATTCTGAAGATACCAGTCTGGACTACTCTTTAAGGATCTGCCAGGCAACAGTTTTTACAAACAAGATCATCAGAATTTTTTTTTTTTTTTTTTTTTTTTTAAACTTTTTTTATTTTTAGTTGTTGTTGTGCTTACACATTTTGCTCCGAGGACATTTTTTTACCCTGGTTTATACAAAGCACAGTGCTGCTGGTGCAGCTTTACTCTTCCAGCCTGGGAGCCCACAGCAATGTCGCAGAGCCCAACCAGAGGGTAGGCAGAGCTGTTCAGGGAAGTAATGACTGGCTGAGGCCTGCCAGCCACAAAGGCTGCTCCCTAGAGATGAGGCACATTGTTTTACACTAAATGCCTGCTGTGATGCTTGTTTTACTTGTTCGCTGAGAGTCTGTGGGAATCCAGGATGGGAAAGGTACATTTCTGAAGTAGATACAAAATATTTATGACCAGAACGTGAATTTAAGCTAGTAAATTATATTTGTACAGGAGATAAAAATCACCTACGGTTTCATGCTAAATGAACGACATGATTTTATTAGGCAAGTTTGTGAGCAAGGTAATTGGTAACATAAAGATTTAACCCTCATAAGGTGAGAGGGGAGTAGGAAAGCTACAGGTGAGGCTGTGAATTTTAAACAAACCCAATCAGAATCAGCACAGGCTGCTTTATCTCATTTCTCTGGCTAGCATTCCTTTGATGGCTGTCACATGTTTACTAACCAGCAGCCTTCCTTCTTCCTTGGGCCATTAAATCAACAAGCATATGCAGGGAAAAGAGCATGAGCACCACTCCTGCTTTTGAAACTCGGGACTGTGCTTCTCTTCAGCTCTGCCCAGCTGTGTGAGCACCACAGATCCAGAGGATTTAGCAACCTGTCCCATGGAGAAAGCTCAAAAACGTGTTAGTTGTGAGAGAAGTGTTCTTGGGAAATTTGCTGATTTGACTTGCCTTACTGTTTTATGTGACCTCTATTAAGGTAAGCCCCATGTTTTGAATTGTTTCTTGGTGAGAAGATAGCATTCTTAGCTTGTTAGTTTGGTGACAATTACAGTTTAAAAAGCAAATTTGAGTATTGAAAACACTTGTTATTTTGCACTTGCATTCTTTTTTGGCTTTTCTTGAAGTACAGATCTTGGAAATTGTGAGTAATGAAATACGAGTTAGATTTTTCTTCTGTTTTCTGCTTTGACACTGTGCCGTTTCCTGCTGTCATTTCAGATTTTACTCTGAAGCAGTAGTAAGACTATAAATCTAGATCCATAATGTGTAATACAAGTGCAGAGTATTTGCATTCTGGTTTAGCAGAGAGCACACCTGATTGTTGTGCAAGGGAAACCATGGATACTTGCAGGTATTTGTGAGCGAGGTAGGATAAGAAAAGGACATAAGCGTAGCATGATGGTATCAGGAGAAAATAAGTGAAGGGATCCAAATAAAGGAACAAGTATACTCTGTAGCTTGGCTCAGTGTGCCTGAAAACATCCGGGGAACATGCTGCACTTTATTCTTGTGGTCCTTTAAATCAAATGTTTTGCAGAAGCATGTGTGGATGTTTGCTCACGTGGGCTGAAATGAAGCATCAGAACTGCAGAGGGCCTTGATATGTGTGGAATCTATTTTAGTCTCTCTCTGTTGCATCTGTTTTGGATAACAATCACCTCTGTTCATCCCCTATTCTCACTCCTCACCCTCTGAAATGGCATGTCTTTCCATTTATCTCTGAGAGTGGGGTCCTACGTCACAGATTTTACTTGAAAGAAACTCTGGCCAGATGCTTTGAAACTTGTTAATGCAAGCGAATCCAACGAGGCAGCACTGCGGTTGCTTTCATCTAGAGGGGGGCAGGTTTCACAGTGCCACGATCCTGCTCTGCACGTTGTTTTTTCAAAGGAATTATGGATGATGTCTTGCATCATCAACATATATCCTCTCTGAGATCATTCCTGCTCCCCATTAGCTTTGTAACAACTCTGCTTTTGATTTCCATGTGTTTGATTTTCCGTGCCCTGTAGAGACAGTTATTTTGGGCATAACTCCCAGGGTCCATCTTTGATGTAGTTTGCTGAACTGAGATTAAGCAAGACTATGGAGTGCCTGGAATAGAAAGAAGGCATGATATAGGAAAGAATAAGGTTGAAACAACACATATAGGAAGTCAGCTGTTTTACTGACCTGATGTGGTAGACGGTGGCAGTACTTGCTAAGCTCTCCACTCTATTAAATATCTGCTTCTAATAACCACTGGCACCTTTTTCCCCAAGCATGTGCTTTAATGGCTTCTGTTATTGTTAGAACATACTTTCCCAGGGCGTGGGTCACTTGGTCCATACCAGAGGCATAGAACTCTTCCACAATATGCCCTTTCTTTGAAACCACACCCTGCTTTATGAGCCTTCCGCTTTTAAAAACCAACAGTTCCTTCATCCTGTTCCTCAAGAGCTGGAACCTGAGCTTGGTATCTAGCCCAGGTCTCAGGGAGCCACATGGTGGGACAGCATCTCCTGTGCATGCATTCTTCATACCAGGAGAAAAAATATCTGAAGGTACCCTGCACCAACTGTGACAGTACAGTCAGTTAATCTGGCACCAAACAACATGTGTGGAATGAAACTCGGGGTAGGGCTTGTGTCTTTTAGCTTCAGAGAGTGATTGGGTTGGTGTCCTCTGAGATGTAGTAAAGAATGACCCAGGGGGGCAAGGAGTGCCAGAGTGCCGCTGTTTGAGTTTGCTGTTCAGGTTCTCTGATTCACTTTGGCAATTGCCTGGAAAGGTCATAGGTGATCTTAGGTGACAGAGCACTGAGGGTTGTTAAATGGTAGTTGGAGACTTCATGGACATGAATCTCCTCACCACCAAACAGAATTTCTTACTTTAGCAACAGTGTGACTGTAGAAAATTCATCTGCTGTTTGTGCCTCTTTTTGTGGCCTCTTGGTTGTGCTGCATGCCAGACTTACCATCTGTCTTTGTGGCTGGGCTTAAGTGCAGGGGCTGGAAACCTTTAGTGGAGCTGTGGAAAGGTTAGTCTTGTCTCTAAGAAGAAAAAAAATACCAACAAATCAATTACTGGTTGTGCTTTCAAGGCAAATTTAGCCACCAAAGCTGCCTTTTTAGCACTGCCAATTAGAAGTTTTAGAGTAAGGCATGTGTTCTGTGCTGCAGTTTGACAGAGTCCCAGTCTAGAAAGGTCAAGAGGTATGTGGTTGTCCCACTTTTTCTTCTTGGTCAGCAGTTTGTCACTACTGCAACTTGCGTGTGTTTAATGGGAGCTGGAAAAGAGACATCGTGGCCTGAGAAGGCTCAAAACATGTAGCACCAGACCAGCAGGGAGTCTGTCACCAATACTGGCAAAATTATTTTTCTTTCAAAGGTCAGGCATTAGAGGCATAAATCCTGTGCAGGTCCTGCTGCCTGCAGGCAGCACTCAGTGGGCAGCCAACCTCCTCACTGCCTGTTCTCTCTGCAGCCTGCTAGGCATGTGGTGTGTGCAGGTGTGAAGTTGCCATGAAGATAGCAAGCACATAGCGGCCTCCTGCTGTCCCTCATCTCTTTCTGTAGCTGTCAGGAGATAACTGTGGCCTACAAGGAGCCAATAAATGATGGGTTGAGGAGGAGTCAGGGCTGTGTTCAGGGGGTGCCCTGCTTTGTGTGGGCACATGGCCTGCTCTCTGCAGATGGGAAATCATCTAAGGATTAAGAGATTTGGTTTGATTAGCTGAAACCTCCTGTTGGCAGCACATTTCCAGTCCCTGGAGCAATGGAGATCAGACAGGTTGCCAAGGCAACGCACAGCCTTCAGTGAGAGGTTTACTGCGACATCGTCCTTGGTCAATTGATGGAGTAGGGTTTATTTAGGTCTAAAAAAAAAATTTTTTTAAAAGCTGCTGTCCAGCCTTTTGGTATTGTGAGTCATTCTGCCTCGAGTCAGATCAGCAAAGCTAAGAACAAAGTTTTACAGATAAGAGAAGTAAGTACCTAAGAGCATAAAGATCCCAATTAGATTCCTCTTAGAAGAGGTGAGAGCACTTCAGTTTTCGTGGAGACAACCCGTTCTGTGTTATCCCCCTAAATGAGAGAAACAGCAAATGAGATCCTCCTTTCTTTTCCCACTCCTACTCTTTCCTTTCTCCCCCAAATGTTAAATACTTGGGGTTTTTTGGGTAGAAGACCCAGAGCTGCATTATTGACCCATACCAGAGATCCTTCCAGTTTGACTTTGTCACTGTTTTGCCTGTTATTCTCCGTTACCTCTGTTGCAGAAGCCTTGATAAATTCAGCTTGTAGAAGTTTTCATGCCATTACGTTATTCCTCCTTTTTGGCTCCTTGGGAGATGGAAACTCATCAAGGCCCACTGTATATGGGCCTTACAAATATCAAAATGTTCTGGCGAAATTTAAACTAAATATAGAGGAGATATTTTTAAAAAGCTCTTAGCTCCAGCTCTCCAAGCTGATTTTGTTTGAATGGGAAAAGCAGGCTCCAACTTCCAGCTTCCATTGTAATTAATGATCACAACACATTCCTCTGCCGTATCAGATTTAGCACCTCATTAGTGCGTGTGGTATTTTGCTTGTACGGCACAGCTGTACTTAAAGTTGAATTAGTGTTTCCATTATAAACCCATCTTTTCAAAGTTTATTACTCAGACACATAAGATTTAGTCTGAAATGAAAATTGCTATTGAGTGTGTCAGTTGGGAAGCAATTTTTTTTGTCCTTCAAAATTTGGAAGGAACAAAACACCCAAGGAAAAAAAAAAAAAAAAAAGAAAAGTAACCCATCTTGTTTATTAATAATTCACATTTTAAAAACCATTGCAAATGCATGTTTACATGATAGCCTGTGACAGCTCCGTAGAATGTCAACACCCACACACTCCTGGGAGATGTGTCATCTTAAAAACCAAAATAAAAGCCACTTCTTTAAACCACTTGATGGGAGGCAAAGAGAAGGGAAGAAAGACTTAAAAATAATATCGATGAAGGAAACTTATTACAAACCCCAATATATGTTCTTTACTTAGAAACATTAAAGTTATAACATTAAGTTACCATTTGTACTTTTTGGTGCCTGGCTCAGTAAATGCGTTTAGCAGGAAGCAGACAGTTGCATTGTCTTCCTATTGCATGTGGCATCCCAGCCTTTGACTGTCTTTAAATCCTGAGCTCTTGAGGTATGACAGAATCATACCCCTTTCAACAGCTATGCTACACTCGGTGTGTGAGGCAAAATGTACAGGAAAAAAAAAACTCTAGGGGCTCCACACTTTGTGACTGTGCCCATGTACAATTAGCTTTAAAATTGAAACATTGAGAAGCAGAACTTACAGTTAGGAGGCTTCCGAGGCCGCCTCTTGGGTGATTATTTCAATGATTATGCACTTATGACATGCAAAGTTATGAACAACTCTAAGATGAAATTGCCAAATTCTCAGGACCACTAGCAGAATGGATGTAATTTTTTGATGGCTGAGAAACATTAAAATATCATTTTAGTATCAGAGTAAAATTCCCAGTTATTTTGACTCTAGCACTCATGGGTTTATCCAAGATGTAATGTTTCCAGACAAGAACAAATGTATGAAAGAAAATGTAATAACCACTATAACACCAGGACAGGCATATCCTTTGTGAGCAGAAAGGTAGTATTGCTACTCAGAATTGCTTGCATTTTGCAATTCTCTGGATTAGCAAAACACTCCAACAACAGACAGAGAGTGAGGAGTGTGCTTTTTCCCCAGTGTTACCCCTCATTTTTCAAGAGATTGCTTCAGAGAACAAAGACAACAGGAATATGGTATCAACCACAAAACTATTAAATCATGTTTTGGAGATTATGGTAGCTTGCCCAAAGCCCTACTGTTTTCCACACAAATAACCCATGACACAGCAAATGGATCTATCTCCGTGCTCCCAGCAATCAAAGTCTCAAGAAGATTCTGTACATCAAAGACAGTATAATACTGTGATACTTAACAAGGCCCTCGTGAACTCTGGACTCTTCTATGTAGTGTTTTCTTGCCCCTTGTTTTTCTGGGCATGCAAGTCCACCTCTCTTTTCAAAGCAGAGCTTCTTGTTGAAGTGGAAGGGGACTGCAGAGAGGATAATGAAGTCTCCAAATGCAGACAAAGACCCAGTGGCCTCAGGAGTAACTAGGAGCAGAAAGTCAGAAAGAAAACATCAGCACAAGTAGGGGAAAGCTGTTCGGTGAAAGATGTTACTTAACCACATCTCTATCCCTGGCTCAGCTTCCTCATCCTGCCCCTCAGAAGAATGGCATTGGAATTCAACAGAGCTTGGACTTGCATAAATTGGTAGTTGGCCAGAACACTGAGGACATTGACAAGTTTGTACATTACACCTTGGTTCTGATTAATGTCTTAATTTCTGTCGCAATATGAACTCCAAAGGAAATACCCTAAATGATTTTAGTAAAGTTTAATGGCAATGCAGAATTCCACCATCTTCATGAGACAGTCTCACTCAGTGCTGCATACTCTGTATTTTCTCTAAAACTGTCAGACTACACTTTAATGGTACTCACTAACCTCATTACATTTACTAAGAACCAGGTTAATGTATAGCTTATGATCCTCATTCAACTATTACTTTACTCTTAAGTAAGAATTGTATCACTGGGTGACACAATTATTATTTGCTGTGGAAGACTAGCCTCCAGCTTAGGTAATAAGTTTAGTTATCTTCATGTCAGATTTGACCACATGTGATGATGTGACCTGGACAGGCTGGAGAGGTGGGCCCAGGCCAACCTCATGAAATTCAACAAGGCCAAGTGTAAGGTCCTGCACCTGGGTAGGCACAATCCCAAGCACAAATACAGGCTGGGTGGTGAATGACTGGAGAGCAGCCCTGAGGAAAAAGACCTGGGGGTCTGGGTTGATGAAAAGCTCAACATGAGCCTGCAGTGTGCACATGCAGCCCAGACAGCAACTGAGTCCTGGGCTGCATCAAGAGCAGTGTGGCCAGCAGGGCAAGGGAGGGGATTCTGTGCCTTTACTCTGCTCTCCTCAGACCCTACCTGGAGTACTGTGTGCAGTTCTGGATCCCTCAGCACAGGAAGGACATNTGAAGTGGGCCTACAGGAAGGCTGGGGAGGGATTATTTACAAGGTCTTGCAATGACAGGACAAGGGGCAATGGGTTTAAAATGGCAGAGGGGAGATTTAGACTGGATGTTAGGAGGAAGTTCTTTCCAGTGAGGGTGGTGAGGCACTGGCACAGGTTGCCCAGGGAGGTTGTGGCTGCTTCCTCCCTGGAGGTTTTCAAGGCCAGGTTGGACGAGGCCTTGTGTAACCTGTACTAGTGGGAGATGTCCCTGCCTCTGGCAGGGGGTTGGAACTAGATGATCCTTGAGGTCCCTTCCAATCTTACCATTCTATAGTGGTTCTGCACCAGCTGATGGCATAGCCCTACACATCAACATTGCTATGTGGAACCGTGGAGAAGTAGTCTTATTTCAATTTATCACGTTCTCACTGTACCGCTAGGTCTGCAACAAACCGCAGGCGCCAGCAAAAAGCTTTTAAAGCTATTTTGCCTCTCTCACACATATCAAAATGCCAAAACAAGGGACAAACACTACATACATCATCTGAAGTGGATGGCAAGGGCACACACATCAAGAACAGTTAAGTGCCATCTGCAAAAAACATTTAGGAAGTAAGTTTAAAAAAAGAAAAAAAGGCTTGTTATTCGGGTAATTACTTCACCAGGACAGGGTGAAGTTCATTTGTTCAAGTCAAAGAGCTCATAAAAATGAAACATCTGCAGCATCAGTGACACACCAGGGATGCCTGTGATTGCAAAGCTGCAGCTCACAGATGAGATGAGCAGGGGGAAGAGCCAACGCTGCCTGTCAAACATCCCAGTGGGAGTTTACAAGCCTTGACTCAGCAAAAGACTTAGGCTAGAAGAGCTATGCTGTCTCCAGTTGCAGCCTTGATAGTGTACAGTAGGACTGGAGTCCAGGGAATTAAAAACAACAAATGAATACAAGCCAGTGTGCCTCAGTTGAGAAAAACAAAAAATCACCACTGCATAGCAGCAGCCCACATGGAAAACAGATAATCGTTTGAGACTGAACCCAGAGGAATGTGGGTTACACAAACTTTGGAAGGGGCTCTGACCTTGCTCACTCCAGCCCCAGGAAGAAAGAGAAATATGCACTGAATTACAGCAGCTTAAATGGCAACAAGATCAAATCTACACTTCCATTGCTCTCTTACACATGGGCACAGTTTACTTCTCTGGAAACTGTTTTCTGTGTCCCCCTTGTGCCATACTAGCACTAAGGAGGGTTCAGAAGACAATGGGTCTCCCTGCCAGCCTCAATGAAATCTAGTGCCACAGCTTCTCTGGATAATTTGGCAGACACATAGTAGTCCTATCTTCCTTTTACAGTTCAAAACAGGGAGCCAGGCTGAGGACATGAAGGTGGCCAAGTGATATATGTACTCTGGCTATTTTCAGCTGCTGAAGTCACCATTAAGTGGCTGCCAGAGCCAAGTATAAATCAAAGCAGTCATAACCTCAGAATATACATGACAGCCTGGCTGGATCCCATCCGTTCTTTTGTTGAGCTTAGCATAAGCAGGAAGAAGGATTATGCTCTACTTCTATATGTAACATGTGAGTTCATCACATCTTGGCACATAGGGGTGTGTGTGCACCCCTGTGTATGCACAAGCTTTCATGCTTGCATGTTTGTAGTTGAGGCAGATTTATAGCAAAATGACAGTCATGTTTTGAAGACTCTGTGTGAGTGATTTGATTGCAAAGGAGCTGCAGGACACCCATGTTAGTATTTATTAAGCCCTTTGATAAGGATCTCAGTTCAAAGAGATACCAGGATATCCCCATCTTGGACAGCACACAAACAAGTCACCAATGTTTTTAAACACAAATTGTCCAACACATACATGACCTGACCCCCAGCTGCAGAACTCCTCAAAGTGCCTCATTCTCCAACAGACTTGTGTGGTATCTTGCAGAATCCCAGAGGGAAAAGCAGAATCTTGACTGGAGCAAGCATCCTGAAAGAAAGTTTGGAGATCATTTTTCATTTGCTCTCCACTTGCTCTAAGGGATCTCAGATTTGCACAGCAGCATTATCACACACCTATTCTTGTCTCCTAGTCAACCTGCAGAGGAAGAAGATAGTAGTACTGAAGTGGTATAGGACTGAGCACAACTCTTCAGTCTTCCCCTGCTCTGTGAAGCAGAGACTTCAAAGATGCCTCCTGTCAGAGCTCACAAAAAGTCCAGCAGCAGCTTCTAGGAGGAAGCTTTCAAAGCTTAATGCTAACAACTGTGTCTCTACAGAGGCAGAGGTTTTGGGAGCACAGGTAGGAAGGGACTGCACAGACCCCACCCCATACATCCTGAACAAAAAGCACTATGATGCAGATACCAACAAGGGAGGAGACCTCAAAACTACTCCTCCCTTCACTGTAGACACCTAGCAAAGAGGAAAGGTGCCCCAGAAGGACCACCACAGCTCTGGCAGGAGCTGACAGCTCCTGCACAGATGGCTTCTGTAGCAAATGGCAGAGTCCCTGTCCTAAAGAGAGGGACTGTGATAAGATGACTAGAACTTCAGGAATACAAAGCAAAGGAGCTTCTGTGTCCTGTCCCATGGCTTTAAGCGGAAGTTTCCTCTCCCCCCATATTGTCCATACCAGATACTAGAGGTTTGTGCCACAGCATCTCTGAGGGAGAGCTGTGATTATGCACATGAGCACTGCCTCACATACATGGGTAGAAACATTTCTGTCTGTGCACCTGGCCTCAGCTGGAAGCTCATAATGCTCTGTGATGGGAGGCACACTGGGTCTCTGCTCCTTCATCAGTGAGAGGAAAACATGCTGCACCTGCATGGTCCTGACCATGTGCTGCAGCTCTCAATCCTCAGCTGAAGTGCTTTCTCTGCAGGCTTGAAACTGTAGGCCAAGACTATGACCCAGAAATTACTGTAAAACTTGTCTGGAGTGGAAATCAGTTCTGGCTTGTGGTGAGATGTCTGGGCCTGGGAGGGTGTTTAAGAGAAAGAGGAGCAGAAATGTACATGTCACTTGTATTACAGCATTAGTGGAGTGCATCAGAGTTTCTCATAGAAGTCCAGCCCTAGATGACAAGCTGTACCTAAGATAAGAAGATGTAGTGAGGTATGCAGCTGCTGGTTCAAACCCTGGGCATGCAAGTCCAGGAAAGGAGCTGGCCACCATGTACTTTGAGACATGCACAGTCCATTCATCCAGAACTCTCCCACTCATGTATCTAATTTTAATCTAAGAAATTAATGCAACAGATGCTTTGCATAGAATCACTGAACCTTAGAGGCTGGAAGAGACCTCCAGAGATCAAGTCTGATACCCCCTACCAGGCAGGATCACCTAAGCTAGTTCACACAGGAATGCAGATAGGCAGGTTTTGAAGGTCTTCAGAGAAGGAAACTCCACAACCTCTCTGGGCAGCCTGTTTCAGTGCTCTGTCACCCTCACTGTAAAGAAGTTGCTCCTCATGTTGAGATGAAACCTTTATGTTCCAATTTGTAGCCACTGCTCCTTGTCTTGTTGCTGCAGACCACTGAAAAGACATTGTGCCCATCTACTTGACACCCACCCCTCAGATATTTGTACACACTCTCCTCTTGACCTTCTCTTCTCCAGACTAAACAGCCCCAGGTTTCTCAGTCTGTCTTTGTAGGGGAGATGCTCAAGTCCCTCAGTCATCCTTGTGGCTCTTTGTGGACTCTCTCCAACAGGTCCCTGTCTCTGTGGAACTGGGGAGCTCAAATTTTGACACAGTACTCCAGGTGTGGGAGAGTAGAGGGGAAGAAGAACTCCCCTAGGTGTGCTGAACACACTTTTCTTTACTCAGGATGCTATTGGCTGTCTTGGCCACAAGGGCACATAACTGTCCCATGCAGAATTTGTTGTCCACCAGGACTCCAAGGTCTTTCTCCACAGAACTGCTTTCCAGCGGGGCAGCTCCCAACGTGTGCTGGTGTCTCTTGTTATTAGACCCTTCACTTGTCCTTATTGAACTTCATGTGGTTAGCCTTTGTCCAGCACTCCAGGCTGTCCAGATCTAGTCGAATGGCAGGACAGCCTGACAGGGTGTCAGCCACCTCCCCAGTTTTGTATCATCAGTGAACTTGGTGAGGGTACACTCAATGCCCTCACCCAGATCACTGATAAAGATATTGAACTGAGCTGGACCCAGTACTGATCCCTGGGGGACACCTCTGGCTACAGGCCTCCAACTTGGCTCTGTGCCATTGATGACAACTCTCTGAACTCTGTTGTCAAACCAGTTTTCAATCCACCTTACAGACCAACCATCTGTGCCACATCTCCTGAACTCTTCTAATGAGGATGTTGTGGAAGACAGTATGAAAAGCCTTGCTGAAGTCAAGGTATGTGACATCCACAGCTCTTCCTTCATCTACCCATTTGGTCATGGTATCATAGAAGGCTATCAGATTTGTCAAACAAGATCTCCCCTTGGTAAATCCATGGTGCCTACTCCTGATAACCCTCTTTTCTTCCACGTGGTTAGAGGTGGCCTCCAGAATGAGCTGCTCTATCACCTTTCCAGGGATGGACGTGAGGCTGCATGGTCTGTAGTTGCTTGGATCTTCTGTCTTGCTTTTTTTGAGACTGGAATGACATCGGCTTTCTTCCAGTGGTCAGGCACCTCTCCTATTCTCCATGACTTTTCAAAAGTGATGGAGGGAGGCTCAGCAACAATATCAGCCAATTCTCTCAGCACACATTGGTGCAACCCATTGGGACCCATGGATTTGTGTTTTCAGTTGGTACAAGTGGTCTCTAACCTAGTCCTGACTGACTAGTGGAGTGTTCTCTTCTGTCCAGTTCTGCTCCCTTATTTCCTGAAACTGAGGTTCCTGAGGGCTGGTCTTAGGAGTGAGGACTGAGGCAAAGAAGGCATTCAGCAACTCTGCCATTTCTTCATCTTCAGTTACCAAACCTCCCATATCATTCAGTAGTAGATTCACCTTTTCCTTGATCTTCCTTTTGTTATTGATGTATTTGAAAAGCTCTTGTTCTCTTTGACCTACCTGGCAACACCTAGTTCCTAGAGGGCCTTGGCCTTTCTTCTCACATCTCTACATTCTCTGACAGTATTACTATAATCCTCTCCAACGGACTAGATATTTTTTTCCACATATTGTAAACTTCCTTTTTCTTTTTGAGTTTTTCCAAGAGCTCTTTGCTTATCCATGCAGGTCTTCTGCCTCTCTTACTTGCATGTGTGTGTTTGTTGGGTTTGGTTTGTTTGTTGTTTTTTTTTCCAAGGGAATACCTTTTTCTTGAGCTTGGAGAATGTTTGAATCTTAACAAACTCTCTTGAACCCCACTTCCTTCTAGAGCCCTAGCCCACTGGATACTTCTAAGTAGAGTTTTGAAGAGGACAAAGTCAGCCCTCTAAGTCTAGGGTTGAAATTCTACTTATCACCTTGCTTTTTTGCCTATTGACACTAAATTCTAACATGTCGTGGTCTCTACAGCCAAGATTACCCCCAACCTTAACATCTTTTACCAGTCCTTCATTGTTAATACAAGGTCCACCATTGTGCTTCTCCTTGTTTGTCCTTCAGGAGAAAGTTGTCTTTGATGCACTGCAGGAACCTTTTGGACTGTTTATGCTTGACTGTGTGGTCTTTCTAAGTAATACCAGAGTGGTTGAAGTCACCCATGAGCACCAGAGCATCTGATCTGGAGGGTATTTCCAGTTGCCTGTAGAAAGCCTCATCAACATCTTGTTTTGGTGGCCCATAGTAAATGCCCACAACTGTGGTGTTCATGTATGCATGTCCCTTGGCTCTTATCCATAAGCTTTCAATGCTTTCATCACCATCATCTCCCCCTGGGTTAAGCTTAATGCATTCCAATTGCTTGCTCACATAGAAAGCAACTCCACCACCTTGCCTTGTCAGTCTATCCTTCCTGAAAAGTACATAGTCAACCACTGCCACGTTCCAGTCGTGGCTCCGTAATTGTGATGAGATCATAGCCTTGTGACTGCAGCCAGATCTCTAGTTCTTTTGTGTGATGCCAGTAAGTCCACACATTCTGTTGCCCCAGGTAAGAGCACAAGCTAAGAAATGTTGTTTGCACTGCTGGCAAGTTGAGGGATGCAAAACTGCACTCGCTCCTTTGTGTACACCACTTAAGAATAAATGAGGTGTAGCGTGAAGGGCCCCAAGCTAGGAAAGAGGAGATCAGGGATGGAGGAAAGACCAATACCAGACATATGACAGAGGACTCGGGGAGCACGAGACATTGCAATGTTCCTGCTCTGACCTCTCCTTCAAAGCTACCTCCGCACTGCAAAATGACTTCAGAAGAGAGCGTATCTGGAAGAGCAGGAGGAGAGTATTGGCCACACATGAAATCTCTCTGGGTATTTGGCTTTGTACCAGGTTTCACAGCAATTCTGGTCACAGACTTGGCCCCTCCAGGATCAGGAAAATGAATGCAAGAAGTGCCACAATAGATTGATTTGGGGAGTCCACAATTAGCAAAACTTTAATCCATTCAGCTTTGTAAGGGTTAAATTTTGCATAAAATCTTATTCCAGACAACAGCTCTTTAATTCCATTTGATACCAAGCTTCCTGCAAAAGGAATGTTTACTGGTACTTTTTAATTACAAAAAAACCCATAAATTGTCTGTTTTACTGTCTGTGCTAATTACATTTCATTATATATCTGGCGTAAGCTATGATTTTCCTGCTGGTTCCCATGACATTTTTCATTATCAACCACTAATTGTCTAGCATGCACACTGCATTGTGAACCAAGTAGGCTGATGCGTGGGCAGAAGTTCTAGCAAAAGCTTCAAGGCAGTAGAAGTGCACAGTATTATTACTATTATGATGTATTAGAAAGTTTCCACCTACTTGCATGCCTCCATATCCTCATCCCTATAGGCAGTGTCACAGCACAGCAAAGCACAGGAGTCCCTCTGTAACAAATCTTGTGCTTAGTGAGGCTCAGCAGCCATGGAAGGAAAGTTAGGCAGGGTGAAATGATGACAGCAGCCCCACTGTAAGGACAGTTACCTGCTGGCTGAAATGGAAAGAGCAAGAAGGTTTCTCAGCCACTTCCTCTACTACTCAATATCAAAACCTTGTCGTTCTTCCCACTCACAAGATCATAAAGAAAAATAGTGCCATTTGTGAATAGGGTAACTAACGGGACCTTTCTGAGAGTGTGAGACAGAAAAAAAGTGTCTATGTTTAGCCTTTATCTGGGGCTAAATTATAGCCATTGCTCTGTCACCCAGTGAACCTTCCCCAGAAGGAGGATCAAGACAAGGAGCAAAAACCCACGGGTTGAAAAGAAAACGGATTTAATGTGACAACAAAGCTGATTATAATGTAAATATAAAGTATATTGAGTTACATTCTATAGGGGAATACTTTGCATTAAATGGACATGCAAGCAATCCAACCTGTGCTAACTGGTAATTGTGAGCTGAAAAGTTTCACAGCCTGCACGAAAGTTCATCTGAAGGGCAAGGACACCAGCTTTGAGCTGCCTACGGGGAAGTGGACAACAGGGTGATCAAAGCAAAACAAAGTCTCAAGCAAAGTGTTTGAACAGATAATGATGAACCAATTGCTTAATGCCACAACAGCTTGTGCCTTAATGATTTAGACCAATTGCTTAAGTAACCCGCATAGTCTGTTAGAAAGTATGTAAGTGCATGCTCATATTCAATAAATGGGCACTGCTTGGATCACATCGGTCTGTGTACAGCCTTGTCCAGGATCTTTCGCAAATATACTCAGCCCAGCAAAGGCACAGTGTGGTGGGATATTAATAACTGGTTATGAATTATGATTATTAATATATCTAAGAATATTACTTTTATTAGTACTATTCTCTCAGATTCCTTGGATTTTCAGTCGACAGGAAATATTTGCACAAAGGATATTTTATTAAGACAGAATTAAACAGTTTAAACAATCAGAACTTGGAAAAATAGGAACACGAAACAGGAAAAATTCTAACTGTGCTGCAGAGGCTTAGCATTAACCCTAGCACATGGTACTCACGATGCCTTGGAGCCCTGAGTAAGTTTCCCATATAAGTATGCTTCCAAAACTTACAATTGATCCTGTGGTAAAACACAAAATATTCCAGGCAGAGGGGAGGAGAGAGAGAGAGTTACAGACAAGTTGAGCCTGTGTAAGCCATAAACACGTGGCAATTCCCAGTCTAACGAGCTGCTAAGGGGTACTGCTTCCTGCTGTGCAGGGAAGGCTGTCTCTGTAGAAAGGCTTGTGTAGAAAAGGCATGGATTCTAAATCACACTCCCCCCTCCCCCCCTAAATAGACCAATTTGAAAATTAAACTGGCCAATAGGCATTTAGCATCCTACTCTACCCAATGAATGTAAAGCTTCATGCCTTGTGTGACCACGCAGGCACACTGAGGGGCTGCACCAGACACCTGACCTGTGGTGCTAAACTCCTAGCCTCAAGGCTTTGTTTTCACTTGTTTACTCAACTTCTGGACCCTGAACAGAAAGAGGATGAGTGAGAGTTTAAACCAACCTGGCAGGATTTATGCCTTACCAGGACACATAGAAATCACAATAAATGGAGAAGCAGTCCTTGGGAGCAGAAGTATGAAGAGGAGAGGGTCAGGAGAAGTTTGAGCAGGAAGTTTCAAACAAGAAACTCAGCTCTTTAAAATGAGTATGACATTTATGGTCTGGGATACCTGTGAGCCAACTCAGGTCAGCTGCCTTGGCTGACTCCAAACTGATAGTGGCCTGCAGCCCATGGCTGGCCTGGGATTCTGTCTCAGCAAAACCAGGACAAAAAGGTGGAAGTTTCCATGAGCCACCAGTAGCACTGCTTCTATTATAGGAAAACCTCTTGTGAGTGCATATCTATGCAAGCTCAGAAAGCAGCACAAAGGGCAAAGCAAATCATTCCATGCAACATTTCATAAATTCAGGCCAAGGGAAACTGTAGGCACCAATTTTTCATACAGAGAACTGCTAGAATAAGGAGTGTGTGACCACTGCTCCCCAGATCATCGTTATCAGCCTCGGACAGGTGGCAATTCTATTCATGTGCACCACACACACAATACACAAACACTTCAGAAATAAATGTGTGTTTTCACAGGATTGCAGTTCTCTCCTGATATCTCTTTCAAAGGAGACAAAGCCCGACCCTTCTTAACAGTACTGTGAGGGAACAGTTGTATAACTCCTCCTCTTCTCCTCAAGGTGATCCACAAATACATTATCAGAAACTAAATGAGACCACATTCAGCACTGAAGCAGAAGGGTGAAATTCCCACCCAAGGCAGGAGGACTTGCCCTGCGTCGAGGCTCAGTTTCACACACTTTATTTTTATGTGCTGATTAACAGACAGCAAGAATGAGGAACTTCTCCAGTCCTTTTATATAAAGAATATGAAGGACTGAAAGGTACTTTTGACCTGAAAATATTTCTATTAACTTTGACTGCAAAATTTGACTGATCATAGCATGCAAGAATAGGCCCATTCGTAGCTGGTGGTGCTGTGTTTGCAGGTCACCTTTAAAGATTTAAGCTACCCTTATGGTATGGCATAGGCATGCAATTTCAGAGGTCTCAGAGACAGTGCATCATTTTCATCTCCCTTTCTTCACAAACCCACATAACAATAGTACCCAAACACCTTGCAGCCTTTGCTATGTTTATTCCTCCCAACAACTGCTCCACAGAGAGAGAGCCTTAAAATGGTGGAAGTTAGACCCAAAAGAACAATCAAGAAAAGTCTCATCCATCTATACAAGCTCTTCATGTTTCACTCCAAGGCTGAGGATCTGAAATAGAAGATCTACAGCACCTTCCTAGAGATTAGTCCATCACAACAGCCATGGACCTCCAGGCATCTTCTCAGTTACCTCAGGTCACCCAAAAACCACAAGACTGGAATTCTTACCTTAAAACCTAATTCTTCTTCGGGATGCAATCCAGTAGAGGTGCCTGACACCTTCTGGCAATGCTGAGTTAATGTTTATTATTAGCATTTAGTGAGTAAAAGTAAAAGTGAGCTGAAATTCAGTCCTGAACACAACCCCCTGAAAAACTGTTCCTGCCAGGGAAGAAGGGGAAGAGAAATGTGTCCTAAGGGGCAAGGGAACGTTCAAACTGTCTAATAGAGGTGACTCAAGTAACAACCAAGACCTCCAAAGGGTGATTTAGAGACTAATTATCAGTTGCAGTAGTAATCATAGAATCGTAGAATGGTAAGGTTGGAAGGGACCTCGAGGATCATCTAGTTCCAACCCCCTGACATAGGCAGGGACACCTCCCACTAGTACAGCTCACTCAAGGCCTCGTCCAACCTGGCCTTGAACACCTCTAGGGAGGGAGCAGCCACAACCTCCCTGGGCAACCTGTTTCAGTGCCTCGCCACCCTCACTGGAAAGAACTTCTTCTTAACATCCAGTCTAAATGTTCTCTCTGCCATTTTAAACCCATTGCCCCTCATCCTGTCATTACAAAACCTTGTAAATAGTCCCTTCCCAACCTTCCTGTAGGTCCCCTTCAGATACTGGAAGGTTACTATAAGGTTTCCTGGAAGCCTTCTCTTCTCCAGGCTGAAGAACCCCAACTCTTGTAGTCTGTCCTCATAGGAGAGGAAAAGGCTACAAGAGTTAAAAAAGGGTCCAATTCACCATGGTATTTAAAATTAATTGAGTAAACAGGACCAGGGAGACTGAAAATTTGAACAACACAGCACTTGAACAAACTGAAGCTAGTCTCCTCTCTGTCAGGGCTGAAGAGGTCAAACGGACAGCACAAGGAACTTACATCATGGTACCCATCCAGGCCTTGGTCCTCTTGTACCAATACTGCTCCCTGCCAGGACTGTTCTTAGACTTGGGCTAGCAGCTGAAGTAAAGTGAAAATCACAGCTTTCACAACTGTTTATCTCAGTCCTCCTCCAGACCAGTGAAGAAAAATTAGAACCAGGCAGAAAATGACCTTCCTTGTCCACAGTCTAAGAGAAACCCTTACACTCATGCAATTTCTTCTCTGCCTCAACATTCACACTAATCTCCAAGCAATGCTCAAATTCTCAGGTTTACCTGCTGGAACTATTTTCCGTTGCCAAAACAGCCATCATGCAAAGCAGTGAGGGGATTAACTTGGTGATCAAAGTTTTCACCCAAGATACAGGAAAGCGAGAAAAAATTGCTGGTGATAACTACCTATCTATATAGTCTGAACTGAATCAAATAAGAGAAAGAAACTATTCCTTAAAAGCCAATCTCTAGCCGCTCAGGGCTCTCATGTTAGAGGTGAGACCTGTTCTCGAATGCAAGTCTGTGTCAAGCACTACAGAGGCTTGAGGTTGCCCCTTCTATGTGTCCTTTAGCTGTCTGACCTCCAGAAAACCTTCCACAGTGCAAGTGTCAGCTGGTTTCTCTTGCCATCCCCGTGCTCTGCTCAGCGATAAACACCTTCCTGAATAAGGATGCAACTTGAGTCCAGGAAAGTGTATTCATGATCACATATTTCTTAGAAAAAGTAATAATTTAAACAGAACTGCCCAACAAGAGCACCTTTTCTCAGAAGATTGTCAGTGTGCTCACGCCGTAGTTGGTTTGTCTTTGATGGTGTCCCAGGCTTGTTTTCAGTCGCAGTACCACACAGAGTTCATATCGGATACATTTTGTCACAGCTGACACCACCACTGCCTTGCTGGTAGAAAGAGGAGACTGGGGCTGCCAGTCTGCCACCTCTCTTGAACACTGAAGTCACGCCTTTTTTTTTTTTTTTTTTTTTTTTAAAAAATCCTTTTCCTTAAAGACAACTTCTTTGTTGCCATGGTATCACTAATGCAGTATTTTGAGACAGGGAGAGAAGATAACCGTGTATCATCATAGTGCCAGATCTATCAACTGCCATCCTCTCTAAAAGGCTAAATAAGTAAGGATGCCAATGCAGACTTTTAAAGGCTACTTCATCCTTTTTAATTTTCCCCCCTCTCCCATACAAATTCCTGTTTTCAAAGGTCATGCCTTGGTCTTATGACAGAGAAAGTCAAGATTTGTGTCTCAGCCAGCAGTGCCTAGATTTGTTTTTTAATTCCTTCTCTTCTCCCTATGCTATGTGATACCAGCTGAGGTGCACAATCACAAGAGAACAGAAGCACCTGCATGTTCAGAAAATGCTAGCCTGGCTCCCATGTGGTGACTGCTTCATAATTTCTGTTTGTACAATGATTTCTTCCTGAACTAACAATGTATCTACTGCTGAGCACAAGCCACATTTATCCCAACAGTAAGAGAGATGAAAAATGGCATTCTGATGGTGTCTTCCATGTTCAACCACCTTGAACTCACCAGGTGTGGTCATGTTAGCCTAGTAGCCAGCACTGCCAGAATTTCTTTAAAGAAACCTTTAGGGACTTAGAAAGTCATGGAGGTTTGCACTCAGCACAATGTTTCATTTCTTGACCGTGAATAAGTGAACATTGCTTCAGGTCTCTTCCAAAATGATGACTGAAGAATCTTTGAGGTGTCTTCCAACCCTGGTGATACTGTGATACTGTGAAAATTCCAGGAAGGGCTGGCACAATGCTGTTACCTCAGTAAAACCAGGGAACAGTCGCACTGAGGAATGCTCATGTACCCCACTCCCCGGCTTTGAGTCCAGATCAATGAACAGGCAATAACAGACTGAATATTCATGTGTGAAATGCTAATGCTTTGAAAGGACAGCAGCATGAGAGAACAGATTAAACCCTGGGCTAACATAGGATGTCATATGGCAAATATAGAAACCTGGGGACTGGGCTTGGACTTGGAAGCCAGGAAAGGCTGTTTCTAGAATGGCAGTTGCCTGGTGAGGAAGCTCTTCCAAGAGGAATATTGATAAGCAAAAGCTTGTTTCAAATTCATAGTATGACTTTGCTGGGTACAAAGGAGCAGGATGTGAGTGTTTGTAATGTGTAACTTATAGCATTCACTTTTCATCTCCTCAACTTCTGGTGGGCTGTGTCTTGTACAGGGACGTTTTGATTCTAAAGGCGCTGCTGTTCTTTAACATGTAACCTACCAATGATTGTTCTTCCAGTTCTAAGCTCTTAAAATGGGAAATATGTTTGCTTCTCTGTATGTGAAGTTGAGTGGTTAGAGCATACCTGTCCTTTACAGCTATCAGCTTTAAGACTGCTTAAACAGGAGACAAGGCATTTTGATCCCTCTGACTTAACTGTAACAGCTGTGGTAGGATCAACCACATTTTGCGACAACATAGGTAAGTGAAGACTGTAAACAAGGAAGTTGTGTTCGTGTTCAGTACATGAGATGTTTCTCTTGCCCTTGGATCTAGTTGAGTTTTGAGTTACCTACCAATAAAAAAATGGAGTTGGTATAGGAACATAATCAAATTGGTCTGCTTTGCACTTTGCAAGTGCTGACATTCAGAAAATGTGCCATAAGGTGTCAAAGTCTTTGTCGTTGTTTTGCTTTTCTGTGCAAAGCCTGACCTCAGAAGAAGGCACTTGGCAGAATGAAATAGGTGTTTCTATCATCATGGATCTAGGATGCATCTGGCTGGTTTGTTCCTAATTTAATTTTAATTGCACAGTTTGTGTCCTTATGAAAAGAAGCAGAAAAGAAATTGTAGTGAAAATGAAGACTTAATCTAAGACTTTTCAGGAGACTCCAGGACAAAAGCTCTTAGTTACTGGAATATAATGGATGACGTTTTTGATACTCGAGGCTTTTGTGGATCCTGTTCTTGACTGCCTCATTGACTTTAGCCTTGAGTCCCTCTCTTGAGCAAGGATGTGCTGCCCTGATTGCCTCTCACTCAGTTGCAGGAGTTCATTCACTGTGGGGGGCTGGAGTTCATCTGGACACAGACAGCTTGAATTCAGGATAGACTTAGCACTGCAAAGGAGAGCTCAGAGCAGGTCTGCAAAGCTTGATAGAGATGCTGGTAAAGGCATAACCAATAGGAGGGTAGCATAGAGTTAGCTTCATGTGTGTCAAGCTTACTTGACTATCCATAATCATGTGCAGAAGGTGGCATGAAGCAGTCCTGAGCTGACCGAAGCAATGTAGAGCAATGTAAGTTGTGTGTAGAATTCTTTAGCAAGAGAGAAATTAAACACCACACCTTTGGTCTTAATGGAGACAGCTGGAGTGTTTCCTCATGGCACCTGTGATATTTCAGGTGCTGGGGGAGTGTGTGTGTCAGCAAAATTTCCCCTTAAAGCATCTGCCTGTGCAAGGAAGGAGGACCTTACCTTGAACACAGGCCTGACAGGTGCCAGTGCTGTCCCATGTGGGATCTTTAGATGCTGTGATTGTTTGGTGTCCCTTCCTGTTTTGTAAATTTCAGAATTAAGGTGTGCTGCTGCTGCTGCTCTTATTTATGGTGTTTATAGTGCTGCTGAGCCCTGAGCTTCAAAATTTTGTGGGTGAAATGAACTTCATAGAAATGTGTGTCTCAGTTTGGAAGAGAAGAGAGAAGATTTAGTCTCTCACAATGTGTGACAGTGCTGGGCAAACACTTGTGTAAAGAGCTGTATCTAAGAGTGTGCTTCAGTTCTGTGACTCAAAAAGCAAAAGGAACCTTTTTGTTCTGTACTGTAATCTTTTATAATGATGTGTCCTGAAACAAGGAAAGAAATTGTAGTTTCCTGACACTGCTTTATTAAAAAATATTCCATTATGTCTTGCCTTTGAACACTTGCCGTGATGTAAAGGGTGTATTCCTGATATGTGAAGTCAACTTAAACATAGTGGGGTTTGAAGAAACGTTTTCTTCCATGTTTCCCTTCTGTCTTCTCAGCCTTGAGAGCACTTGCAGTTCATGTTTTCAAGCTGTTCTGCCCTGCCACTGCTTTAGCCTCTGGGGCTAGCACCACGCTTAAAATAAATAAACGGAGATGCAGTTCTTACATAAACCACTCATCTTCTGTAGCTGAGACTTTAAGGAAAGCATCAACACCTGTAACACTCAACAAAAGTAGAAATGTTAGCAACTCTGCTTGGATGTCAACCTTGCTCTGGCAGTGCAGTCCTGGGCCCAGCTGGCACTGGGGACCCATCATGTACAGTGTTTGGGACTGTCACATGCTAGCAGAGGCTGAACTTCCTGTTTATAAATAAGTTCCATGGGTGAGCATGACCATACCAACCTGGCATGCACAATAGACTTGCTTCCTCCTACAGCATGGTAAGTCATGGAAAGCCCAAGAATGTCCTTCTCCAAAGAAATGGAGTCGTGGTTGGTATTTGTAACCCTGATGCTGAGTATTCAGTAGCTCCGTTGTCCTCAGCAAGCTGCAGATTGAAAATGAGACCAGGGATGTTCATGTTACGTTGCTGAGGTACGGAGATGAACCTTGGTGTTAGGTTCCTCACCCAGCTGGTGGCAGGAGAGAGAGGAGCTCTTGAAAGGGAAGTTTGTCAGTACCCAAATGAAGTTAATTCTCTAAATTGCTTTTTTTTCTGAGTTGTTTCTATAAGAACTTGTAGAAAACGTGTCTGGACATGGAACAGTGTGACCATTGCAACTGATGCTTGTCCTAGACACTAGAGAGCCTCGTTTGTAATGAGGTTGAATTAAATAAAGGATAAGAATAGTTGAGGGAGCTGTTGCCAAGTTGATAAAGGCAACTACCTTCTCAGGTCTATGGCTCTGGGTTCTTTTAAATAATTTGGAACAAGGTCTGTTTTTCCCAGCATGTCTGGCTGGACTGGTGGTTAACTGAGCAGAAGTGAAAGGAGATGAAAGCTATGGACATAGCCATGTGTCTGGATAACCAGAAATGGACAAATATCCACTGCATTGCCTCTCAGGGCTGTGATTCCAGCACAGAAATGGAGCAGTGTCTGCACTGCTCAGTGGCGGTCCACACAGAGCACTTCCGATGGAGTGTGTGTGGGGGAAGAGGGAGTAACAGTAATTGGTTGACTCCTCCAAAGTGTTTCTAAAATATCTTCATTGTGTTAAACAGCTAGACATGCTCTGCCACTGCTGATTTCCATGCAAGTAATTGCTCTGATTGACCTTGGCTTGTTCAGTTCTGCAGTCGCGGTAGTGTGATTACAGGCAGGGTGGAGACTTGGTCTATTGGGTTTGCTCTGTGCAACAGCCTAACAGTGCAGGTGGGTGGGTTGGTGTGGTGGTGGCGTAAGTTGGTGTTTCTACAGCCTTTTGAACCTGTGATTTTCTTCTGGCTCCTGTGTCTTCATGCAAGTCAACACAGCAACTCGATTACAGAATGTGCTGTAATTTCTGACCGCAGGTTTTTTCTTTCATTCTGCTAATCCAGTAATTACAGATGTTTCTCACTCTTTTACCATAAAAAAACACAGTTGCCACTACTAACACCGCTTTTCTGCCACGCTTGTGATCTGTGACTTTATTTTATGCCGTCTTTGTAACCCTTAGTTTGAGAAATATAAATAATTTAAAGTTATTCATAGTTGCTTTTTTGTACTACCACTTGGCTCAGAACTGGTTTGTGCCTATAGTGACAAGTGGCTCTTTAAAACCAAAGGGCCTTAATTTAATTTGGAGGATGTCACTGGCCGCAGTGGAGTGACTCTGGACTTAGCATGAGTGCCAAGGCAGAACCAGTCTCTCCACCATATCTAGACCAAATCTTAATGTCAAGGAAGGTGTTTCCATTTTATCCCTCAGGTTTTCTGTTAGCAGTTTTGGTGGCGATAGTATCTGTGCAGTCACAGATTTCCTTTTTGTGAGTACACTTGTCTTACAGGGAACAAACACAGTTTTGGGTTCAGGATGGTTTATAATCTAAACCAAAACAAAGGTGTGATGTGATGAGGATAGGAAATTGCTATCAACTCCTTAACCTCTTTGCTGGTAGAGCTTCTGAGCATAACATTCAGATATCGGTCTTTTCAGGAGCATTTTTTCTTACCTGAATATCAGTGTGTACTCTATATGGTGGAGAGACCTGGAGTTTTTGAAAAAGACTCCACAATTTTTAATGTTTAATACCATATATCACATATACAGGCTGGGTGGTGAATGGCTGGAGAGCAGCCCTGAGGAAAAGGACCTGGGGGTCTGAGTTGATGAAAAGCTCAATATGAGCTTGCAGTGTGTGCATATAGCCCAGACAGCAACTGTGTGCTGGGCTGCATCAAGAGCAGTGTGGCCAGCAGGGCAAGGGAGGGCAGATCTTGCCTGACAAATTTAGTGGCTTTCTATGATGAAGTCACAGCGACAGTGGACAAGGGAAAGGCGGCTGATGTCATCTACCTGGACCTGAGTAAAGCATTTGACTCTGTCCCACATGACATCCTGGTCACCAAACTGGAAAAACATGGACTTGATGGATGGACCACTCGCTGGATAAGGAATTGGCTGGATGGTCGAAGCCAGAGAGTGGCGATCAACGGCACAATGTCCACCTGGAGACCAGTGACAAGTGGTGTCCCTCAGGGGTCAGTGCTGGGACCAGTGCTGTTTAACATCTTTGTCAGTGACATGGACAGAGGAATGGAGTGCACCCTCAGCAAGTTTGCAGATGACACCAAGCTGTGTGGCACAGTCGACTTGCTAGAGGGCAGGGATGC
>VWZE01007638.1:142086-156856 GCA_013396675.1 Eubucco bourcierii | reverse complement strand
ACAGGTTGCCCAGGGAGGTTGTGGCTGCTCCTTCCCTGGAAGTGTTCAAGGCCAGTTTGGACGAGGCCTTGAGTAACCTGTACTAGTGGGAGGTGTTCCTGCCTATGGCAGGGGGTTGGAACTGGATGATCCTTGAGGTCCCTTCCAACCTTACCTTTCTATGATTCTATATTTGCATTTTTTTTCCCCTATGCCTTTCCTCTTCTCCCTATCCCACTGAATCTGTGAGGATCACTTATTGTTGCCATTATTTTTGGCAAAAGGAGAGCATAAAACAAAGGAATGGGGTGAAAAGAGAAGACTCTATAGGGCTAAATATCCTGATCAAAACCACTTCTGTCATTTGGATATCAGTTTCTACAACTAATTTGGCACAGCATCACTAACAGTGAGCTGCCTGCAAAGACATGAGCTGAATTGAGAGTGAGAAATAAGTCTGCAGGCTTCCTCTGCGTAGGCTAAACTCCATGCAGCAGGGTGCATTGCTGTCTGTCTGATCTCATCTCTGTTTTCACTTTGCCCTTCTGAAGCTTGTAAGACCAAAGCGTTGCTGCCGTGGGTTTATTGCTGTGTTGATTTCTCACCCATGAATGTTTCCAATGAGATGTCTGTTAATTTATTGGCGTAAGCCATTAGATCTTCCTTGAATGTGCTGGAGTTTCTGAATCATCAGCTGAAAACTATTATTGCAGAGCACATAATCACTTGGAAACTGCCTCCGTCTTCTCTTTTTAGGCCAAGAAGGTACCAAAATGTTCTGTATTTCTGTTTTGTCTTACTTTAGGGAAACTTGGTCAGCAGTGACGTTCACTATCAATGTCAGCTTTGGGCACCATCTGTTAACTTTCCTCATAATGCTTCTGTAAGAGGCTCCAATCAACTGAACAAGTGCACAGGCTACTTTGGCACTGTGACAGTTTTAACTGGAAGTACAGTTTCATCATAGCAGTGTTTGATTATCCTTCTCTGTAAGGATGAAAGGGTTTTGTTAGCATTTTGTAAAATGTGATTCTGGCAGTCAGAGGAGGACTGGAGAGTCCAAATAGTTCGCAGAACTAGGACAGAGGATTTCTTGACCTAGTACTGCTGCTGCCTGCCTTCAGTGGAGTACACTTCTCATCTCCCCTCTGCTATTTTACATGTGTGCTAACCAGGCTCCAGTCCAAAAGGAGATCAGGCTCATTATAGTTTTTGGTAACTTAAAAAGAGTTATTACATCATCTTACTCCTCCAAGCCTTCCTAATTTCTCCTTTTATGAGAACCAATATGACCTTACCTCTTGTGCAGATCCTTGATGTTCTGGATGTCAGCTTAGATTTACACCTTGATTTAGGTCCTTCTTCCTAAGCTTGAAGCAGCCCTTGATGATGGGTCTGTAATTCTGTTCTTAGTTGTCCTTACAAATAAAGCTTCTACCCAAGAAAATGGTCTGTGCATGCCAGGTGGATGTGATGGGCTGATGATCCCTGTATGAAATCAGGAAATAAAGGTAAATAATTTTCCATGGCTTAATTAAAATTCCCAAGAAGTGAGGAAGGCAGGAGTCATTCCTCTGGGTATGGGTAGTGTGTCTGTCTAAACTGCTGACCCTGCACAGTGGTCAGCTTCAGCTGTAGACAGATGCATTCAGGAACTTGGCCAAACTGTTATAAAGGTTTCTTGGTACACTTTTCCTGGTGTTAACGAAAGAAGTGCATCTTTCTAAATCTGTGGTGTGTCAAAGATATTTTCTCATCTCTGGAAGCTGATTTCCTCTTCTGGAGACTCTATACAGGATGGTACATTCCTAGGCATAGAGGTGAGGCTGTGGATTTCTTCCTCATCTAGAGTTTAAGATATAAGCACTAAAAAATTGCCATTATTATACACTGGGGCACTGTTTTCAACTTGTGCTCTACTGGGCTCCCTACAAAGGAGGCGGCCGTTAGAAAACCTTTTCAAGGGCTGCACAAGAAGTGAATGCCAGGTCCTGCACTTGGGTCACAACAACCCCAAGCAATGCTATAGGCTTGGGTCAGTGTGGCTGGAGAGCTGCCTGGCAGAAAGGGATCTGGGGGTTGTAATAGACAGGCAGCTGAATATGAGCCAGTGGTGTGCCTAGGCAGCCAAGAAGGCAAATGGCATTCTGGCTTATATTAAAAATGCTGTGGCAAGCAGGAGTAGGGAGGTCATTGTGCCCTTGTACTCAGCTTTGGTGAGGCCACACCTTGAGTGTCGTGTTCAGTTCTGGGCACTGCAGTGCAAGAGAGATGTGAAGGTGCTGGAGCAGGTCCAGAGGAGGGCAATAAAGCTGGTGAAGGGCCTGGAGAATAAATCTTAAGAGGAATGACTGCGTGAGCTGGGGATGGTTAGTTTGAAAAGGAGGCGGCTGAAGGGAGACCTCATTGCTGTCTGCAACTACCTGAAGGGACATTGTGGAAAGGCTGCTGCTGGTCTCTTCTCACAGGTAACTGGACACAGAACAAGGGGCAATGGCCTCAAGCTGAGACTGGGTAGGTTTAGATTGGACATTAGGAAAAAGGTTTTCATGGAGAGAGTGGTCACGGACTGGAATGAGCTGCCCAGGGAGGTGATGGAGTCACCCACCCCGGATGTGTTTAAGGGTTGTTTGGACGTGGTGCTTAGGGATGTGGTTTAAGGTGAATGTTGTAGAGTAGGGTTATAGGTTGGACTTGGTGGTCCTGAGGGGCTTTTCCAACCTGGATAATTCTGTGATTCTGTGAAAAGAATGAACTTTGTGCCTATGCTCTACAACAGCTTGAGTAAGTGAAATCATTGTGAGGAATGCACACCTGATGGCAATTTTTTTAGGAGGTTGCCTGTGAAAAAGACTGAAAGACACTTTGTGAATATTACAAACCACTGCAGTGTTCAAAATTCTGCTAATAATTGTCTTTTTTTAGCCCTCCAGTAATTGCACCTCTCAATGGGAATGCTACTCAGGAATAATGATCCTATCAAGACAAGGGAATATAGGTTGTAGTAAAGGCTATGATGGTTTCTGTGAGAGACTTAACACTGATCCTTTTAGCTATCTGATTTTCCAAGAAGGGAAAAAAAAAAACCCAAACCAACAGTGAGTTAAGCAGACAATTTGGTGTGAAAGTTCTCATGGTTAGTTTTAGAATATGGAACTTGAAGTGACTTTGCTAAGCTGCTTTTTTTGTTTGTTTTTTGTTTTTATTGGTGTGATGTTTTTTCTTTTTTACAAATGCTTTTTAAAAATAAATTTATTTTTCTTTCCCACACACTTTAAATGTTCTTCTCAAATATTTTATTTTATTTTTTTTCTAATGTGAGTCAAAGTTGTTAGAGCATTCAGAAGTGAAAATCTGTGATGCTGAAAAGGCCGTGTTGTGAAATGTATCATAAACAGCCCATTAGAGCAGGGATTTCTAATTAAGGGAGAGAGCTTCTGGGAAACATCAAGCTTATAGCAGACTCAAGCCCCTTTGGTCCTCTGTTGAGTTTGTAAAAAGCGTTGCCTACCTAAACTTGTCTGCAGCTTGTTACACTTTTTACCCATCTGCTGTAAGACCAAATAAGCAATCTGTATTTCAGTTGAACTCCAGTTGTTCAGCATATCACTGACCGTGGAGTCTTCAGTAAGAAGAAGATGGGAGGAGAAGCCAAGCAAAGGCTAAACAGAGTCAGGCACCCTGGAAATGGCATTGCTCTTCCCTGTAGGCATTATATAGGCACTGGGTTGTGAGTTCCACTGGTGTGTTGTAGGCATTTTTGCAAAGCAAGTGATATATACTTCAATGTCTATCTGTTGTCTATAAACTGAAATCAAGCCATTTGTTGGGCTTATAGAGGGCTGGAGCACCTCTCCTACAAGTACAAGCTGAAAGAATTGCACTTGATCAGCCTGGAGAAGAGAAGGCTCAGGGTTGATCTTATAACTACATTTCAGTATCTGAAGAGGACCTACAAGAAGGCTGGGGAGGGACTGTATAGAAGGATTTGTAGTGATAGTATGAGGGGAGATGGTTTTAAACTGGGGCAGGATAGATTTAGGTTGGGCATAAGGAGGGAGTTCTTTACAATGACTGGTAAAATACTGGAACATGCTTCCCAGAGATGTGGTTGAGGCCCAATCCATGGAGATATTAAAGGTCAGACTTGATGTGCCCATGAGCATCATGATCTAGTTGGAGGTGTCCCTGGTCACTGCAGGGGGTATTGGACAAAATGACCTTTGAGAGTCCCTTCCAAGCCAATGCAATCTGCAAATCTGTACTCATGCTTTAATCCAGACAGATTTCCAGATCTTGGGTAGAATCCTGGATGTCTGTGTATGCCAGTCTACTTAGAGTGAGATGACTGAAGCAATCACTTGGCATGTGAAAGATGCATGTTTAAATCTTCTCTGCCTCTTCTGACGACTGAGTGACCACATCCAAGCTCTGCAGGTGACTGTAGATCTCTGGTTGAACTCCGACTGAAGTAAAATGTCATCTTGAAAACCTCCCTTCATCTTTATGGGTGTGATAGCAACCTCCTTAATTTGGATTCTTTTGTATGGGACTATGGTGCTTGCAAAGCATCTGGGAGAAGTGGGATGGCTCTGTTGGAGCAGTTGGAAGTTATCTCTGAAATCTAATAACAGGAGCTAATTATTCCTTATGTAAATATCACAAGTCTATGTTCTGTTGATTTTTAGAACAGATCGGCACTTAAACACATGGGTGCTGAAATTTAGCTGCATATCCAGGAGCTATCACTGCTGGATGCCTGCATCCCTCCAAGGGCTGCTACTGTCAACTATCTTGCTGCTGAGACAGAGGCAGAGCATTACGAAGTTCTCCTTTCATCAGAAATCAGAGATTCATTTGCTGTTGCCTGTAAAGAATGACAGGTTAAAATTGCCTGTAAATAAGCGACAGGTTAAGAATAAGCCCCATTATCCAGTACTTGCCCACCCAAATTTATCTCCTTCCATGGCAGGGAGAATCCTGCTGTGACAAGTACCATCTCCTCCTAGTGATTCCATCAGTGCTGTAACTTACCAGTGGTAGATCTGCACTGTGCTGAAAATGTGTTGTTTGGAGTTTGTAATCACTTACAGGTCTATGTAAAACTAAGCTGCATGAAGTGTAGAGGCTTTGCTAAGGGCAGGGTTGGGAAATGGAGAGTCAGTAAAGGGCACAGCTCACTTGGGAGGTTACTGCCATGACATTGTTCTTTGCCAAAGATTTAATGTGTGGCAGGGAGTGTTTCCTGGGTCTCGGCAGCTGAGCCAGAGGCCAGCAATTGACGAGTGAATACTGGAACTGTGTGAGCCCAAAGCCCAGACAGCTTGAAACAACCACCAGTTTTTAAAATGGGTTTAGTAACCTACATTTATTTCCTGCCCTTGTTAGGACTGTAATCCTATTACATACTGAAACTGATCATAAAGTTGTTGGAAGTGTCTGCAGCATGAGACATCACTGGACAGTTCTTTCAGAAGGTGAAACTTCTCAATGTCATCTGTGAAAAAGCTGCTCACCAGGCAAGGTGGGATCTCCTTAGTCTATCCTCCATTTAAAAATCCAGAATGCTGCCGTTCCCACTACATTTCTCTGGAGACCATTTCACAAGGTAACACACAGCCCTGCTGAGCTGATTTTCTTGATGCTTACACTTACTTGTCCTTTTATAGTCTTACTTGTCCTGTTTGATTTCTCCTAGACCTCTAAATTCATCATGACACTGGTATTAAATCTTGAAGATTTTTTTGCTTCTTTTAAGTTGTCTTTCAGCCTAAAATGTGCACTTAATTTTTTTCTTTCTAAACACATTGTCCTGTCTGTAGATTTCTTTTTCTCAGAGTTCCTAGAAGTTTATCTATCTTGTGATGGTGTGGGAAGATGTGCATCAGGCGAAAAGGTGCTTTAACTTTCAACAAGTTGTTGCTTTACTTAGTGCTTTAATGAATTTTGAGTAAAGATAACATATCAACATGACAACAGTTCTTTTGTTAGCTTGCTTCTGTTTCCACTAACTTCATACCTACAATATTCCACCTCCTGTGGTTTTTTTTCTTTCCATTTTTGTGAAGGGCAAAACACCTCCAGGTTGTTGTTACTCTGTGGGCAGAGTGCTTCTTCAGAGCCTTTCTGAAGCGAAGCATTTGAGTTAGCTGTCTGCCATGGGCTGGTTCTGGATGCTTTTGGCCTGAGACTTTAATCAACCAAAATATAATTCTCCTCCTGTTCTTCACCCTTCAGTTTTCCCATCCAGACCTGCCCATACTAAGCCTGTGGTGGAAGTCAAGGCCAAGAGGTTATTTGAGATTTCTGACTGCAGGTTGTTTTGTACTTCTTTTCACCAGGGCTGTTGACAGCGGTAACCAGAATGTGTGCACTTCAGGAAAGGTATTTCTGTTCCCATGTTCTGTGCTTTTTATTTTTATATGAGGTTTAGCAATTGAATTAAAGCTTTCCAGACCTCTGCAGGAATATGTGTAATTTGCCCATCATTTCTGGATTTCTAGTGATACCCTCAATGGGTAGAAGTGCTTTTTCCATTTCTCCTCTCAGTTCTGCACATTTATGTAGATAGTGTGTCGACAGGTGTTGATGGACAAGCAATTTACAGTATTCTCTTATGGTGCTTATTCTGTAGCTCCCTGAATTGTAAGTGACATGCTGGCAAAGCTGAACAACTGATCACCAGACACTGGCATAGTGTTAAACATGGCTTCTGAGGCTGCTCAGAATTTCCTTCAGCCACTGTCTTCTTGGATGTCTCAAATATACGAAGCTATCCAACAAGCAGGGGACTCTATATCTGCTTCACTGCTGAATTTGAGTGGAGTGGGTCGTCAGTCAGAAGAGGAAAGGAATCAGGACTTGGAGAATAATGGAAGAGTTTATGAGGATTATTCTGTGGAATCAGATGATGAACAACACCTGGACCTCTGGGATGCGGAATATCTACATCCTAGCGGTCACAACGAGGGTCCTAATCTTATATCAGAAGACCTCCTTCGTGGCTCTGACGTGAGTCTGCAGAGGCAAAAAAGGCTTAAAAATACCAACAGGTTACCAGACCAGCCTGTTGAAAGCACCAGATCTTTGACAGCTGATGAGTCCTACTGGATGAATGAAGATCTCCAGCCACCTGATCAACTGCCTCCCATTGCTGAGGAGGAAGGTGAGCCCTCTATGAGGATGACAGGTCACGAGCTCAACCTCAGTTGGCGTGGCTCCTTAAAATGTCATAATGGCAAGGCAAGTTTTACAGGTAAGCAGCTAGCATGCACTCTGACAGTATATGCTGTATACCAAGACCTCTCTTTTCTGATATTGATTTGTTTGTTAAGCTGCTCATTACGTTATAGGTTGTCTTTGTTTCCCACAGTGAAACTAAAACTCCCCAGATCCCAAAGAAAAGTCTAACCTTTCCTCTTCTGTTTCCAATTCTGCTCTCATTTGTGAGACTAATCTCATTGAACGAAGTGAAAATCTCCAGGGTGAAATGCTGTGTGTTAGAAGACAATGGGGCCTTGTTGCTGTAGCAAGGAGCTTTTTGCTCTCTCCCCCATATTTTGTTTCTGGTAGCAGGACCCTTCAAAGGGAGTGTTTAGCCTCAAGCCTTTGCTTTGAGAACCATCTGCCTTTGCGTCATTGCTATTAAAGATATATATAATCTCAAACCTTGTTTCTTTGTGTGCCAGGAATCTCAAGATGTTACTGTGCCATGTGCTGTGAAATGCTGTACTAAAAAGCCAGCCATATCTCATGATTTTATGGATGAAAGGCTCCCAAATCGCTTTCCTCCCCTCCCACCACCCCCACAGGCTTTTCAAATAAGACTGAAGAGGACAGCAGGCAGGAGATTATGAGAAGGAGATATTTTCAGTTTTAAATAGACCTAACTATGACTTCTGATCATTAAGTGACATGAACAGCTTTTCAGGGGATTGTGTTCAGGACTGAATTTCAGTCTTGTGACTTGCACTCACTAAATATTGCTGTAAATGTGGTAGGAAGTGACCTGGGTCACTCACAGAGGTGTAGGTCCTGACCACAAGGAGGAAAGCTGCACTCCTGCTGACAGCATTCTTGGATGTTCTAAAGCTGCTCTTCATGAACATCCTAGGAAGGGGGAGAGGGGAGGATAGGGATGGAGGGAGAGGGTCTATAGTGTGGAACTAATGAATTACTTGAGACTCAAGAGTCTTCAGAATTTGGGTTCAAATATCTCCATACTGTTTTTTGAAGCAGACAGTAAGTACTCCTGAATATGACTGGTTTGCAATGACCAAGAGCTTTGCATCACTCCCGGCTTCTAGGGAAGTCTTACATATTTAGCCTTTTCTGAGCAGACTGCAGAAGATCAGCCTGTTTGTTTTCATATTTAATAGGAATATCAGACTGAGGGGGCATAAACCTTGGTGGTGCTCTTCAATGAATGCTAAAATTAGCTCTTTTCTTTATTACTATTCCTCACACTGTTATGGTCAGGAAGTAAATAATTAAAAAGCTCTTGGTCTAGCCATTCGACCTTGCAAACTGAGACTACTTATTTCATATTCCAAATGAGTGATTGCCAGTTCTCAGGTTAAGTACCCTAGAGCTGTATCTCTTGGAGCATGACCTCTAAGCAGTACAGATCCCACACTTTCTGGTACCCCTCTGAGGTGCCTATGGGATATCATCTACACAGGGTTGGTTCATAAGTACCAGGGCTGGATTTGCTGTGTGTGCTTAGACCACTTGTCCAGTGTGCGCACAGATGCCATGGAACATGGAGCTGGGGTCATCCTCCTGGATAAGTGCTATCCAGGGTACAACTTTGTCTGCTGCAGAGCCTGTATCCTCAAGAAGGACTGTCAGAGTGATTCATGGCAAATCCTGGGACTCATCAGAACAGACTGGGAAACAGCCGTGTGCTGAACGTATTATTCCAATGGTGGCATCCAGATCTTTGTCCTATTGCTCACAGTGGATGGGAGAAATTTAGTGATGAGCTCTCAGGGGAACCAGGACCAGGAATGGGCTGCTGTCATTGTCAGAGCAGTTTTTCACCTGCAGTCTTGTCTGCAGGGACATCTGAGAAAGAGGGTCCTTAGGATGTGTTGTGGACCAGATGAGTTTTCCTGCTGAGGGACACACAAAGTGACAGGTGCCAGAGTAAACCATCACTGAAGCTGAAGTAGAGGACCACTCTGACCCTCTCTCCCAGCTGAGAGCAGGTACTGATCAAGTTGCTGTCGGACTCTCTTAAAATTTGTTTGGTTTGCTTTCTCAATAAGCTGTTGGAGCCATTGTGGACTGAGAAGCTGACCTTACAGAACTCCCCAGCACCTATATCTCTGCTGCCTAGAGCTCTCTACTTCCAAACAAAGCACTTTAGAGAGCATTGCATAGCTTTATACACCAGAGGGAATGTCACTCCTAATGCTCTCAAATAGTCTTTTAAAACTTTTTATCTCTGCAACACACTGTACAAAGGGCCAGGACCATCCAATGGGCTCAAGATTCTAGTCATAAAAGTTGGCTGTTTGAGAATTATAGGGCTGGGAGCTGATGCTTTTGAGTTGTTTGGTTTTTTTTTTTTTGCTGAACTAAGTTGTACAATGGCAAAGAAAGTGCTGAACTGTGATTTGAAAATGTCTCCCACAAGATCTTTGATGTGGAAGAACTCGTTTTGCTCTTCTAAGTGACCCTCCACTTCCAAAACACACATATGCTCTTTGTATTTCATTTCTCAACTCTTTATTTCCTCTTTTGGCTTTAGATTAATCCTCTAACATAACAGTGTGAGCTCCTCTGATGGTAACCTAGACATGCAGAGGGCTTGTAGTAATCTGGCAACTGAAAATCTCAGTCTAGGATTAAAATGATCAAGAGAAATTATTTGAGGTATCCTTACTTCTGTTAGCTTTGTACCTAACCCTAAGTGACAATCTAAGTGAGCATATGGACTTGCTGAGATTCAGTAAAGGCATTCAGTAGCATCAATATTAGCTTTGAACATTTTTCCTTCCATTTGGCTTTTTCTCCCCTATTTCTGTAGAGTACATTTCCTGTTTATCCTTGCATTCTTTTCAGAACATTGCATCTTGACTTTATTTCACTTAATGTACCATATTTCTCTCCACAATAGAATATTTTAAAGCTAAATTGGCACAAAACACTAGCAATGCTTAATGCTTTTTGTTGCCATGGGAATATTTCTGGGCATTTACTGAAGACCTGGTTGCCAATAGTAATGTAACGGAAAATAGATATGCTTCGTTTAGCAGTCACTGGTGATTAAAGAGCCACAGAAGGCAGTTACAAGGTCATCCCAATAGTGTGGTTTATTTGGTTTAGGGGGTAAAAACCCCAGCAACCCTAGAAGAGAATCATTTTGTTTTAAAAAAGATGCAAAAGAAAATCAAATAGCTGTTACCCTCTCTTAAACTTAGAGCACGCTACTGACATGAAATAAAATAAAATCACAGTTAAAAACTATTTTTACCTCTTCCACTTTTTATCAAATATGGTTTTGATCACATTTTTGCCTCCTAGGAAATGTTTCCTAGCTCACAGAGTAGCTTTCCTGAGGCCCTAAAGCATCACATTCATTACTAAAAACTGTTTTCTAGGCTAAGTGATCTAATAAAGTGTTTGAGCAGTGAAATTCTTGGGTTCTTAAGTCAAACATCTGTTAGATACTATGAGGCATGCTAATTAGCTGAGTGCAGGCTTGGCTGCTACTGGTCTGTTCTTGAATGATACTGGTCATGTTGTGCCAAGGTTTCAAACAATTGCAGGGAAGATTTTTTTCCACTTTGGATGCTTTTGGTCCACATTTTAAAAATGAGAAGGTAGTTGAGCAGGAACTGCTGCAATGCCAGATGATTGCTTTAAGAGGCTAATGATGAGAAGACTGACCCTTCCACATGTGTAGATCCCTGCCACCATTTGCACATCATGTAGGTATGAAATTTGAAAATGCAGTTGAACTTGAGACCCTCTTTCATCATCTAACCTCGGTGTTTCTGACAGGGAAACTGTCTACCATCACAGAATGGGGAGAGCAGTGTTTGCATCCACCTTCTGCAGCTAAGATATTGCTGCTCAGCTGACTGGGGGTGGCTGGCAAGAATGTGGCTGCCAAATCCATCATTGCACATTTGGCTTAACTGAAAAAAACAGTGGAGCAATAAGCCACTTCTAAAAGTGTCACGCTGCAAGCAGAGGGGTAGAGCTGTCTGATCCCTCTGCTTCCCAGTCTGAACCTACAGAAGGGGAAAAAAAAAGGAAAAAAAGAAAAAAAAAGTACCATTGAAAAAGGTGAAGAGTAGCAATAATTGTTCTGTGAATGCAATGACTTTGGCTCACTTCTTCCTTGGGCCCCATGTCCTCTGCAAACAAAAACTTGAAGTAACTACTAAGCAGTTTCAGCAGATGCTGCTCTGAAAAGGCTTGGGGACTGACACACCAGCAGAGGTGAGTCTCCTGAATCACAGCTGAACTGGTTGTGCACAATGAGTTCTGTGATGGAAGAGTCTCCTGAGCTATCTGACACTGTTCCTAACAGCCAGCATACCAGACAGGTGGATGCTACATTTAAACTGCAAGTCTTTGAAGATTTTTTTTTTCCCCATCAATGATAGTTGAAGATTGTATTTCAGCTGCACTAACATAAATTTTTACCTTGGAATGCTAGGAAGTTTGAGATCCTAATAGGAATCTTGTCTAGATGGCTAGAGTTGTCCTCAGTACGTTTGTAAGGGGAGGCACGCAACTGAGGCTCTGGGAGCTTTTAAAACCAGAAAGAGCTATTGCATTTACTTACCTTGGCCTCCAGCTTAGCAGGGGACATTGATTTTTGCCAATAATTGCTGTAGTAGAGGAAATTATTCTTTCTGCTGATCCTTCGTACAACCAGGAATTCCTAGGCAAGCAGTGAGTTATCACTAGATCCTATAAACCCATATAGCAAAATATATCCCTAGCAAAAAGATGCTGCTTGTGTGAAAAATAACTTCTGCTTGAACCTGAGGCTAGATACATAGATGGCCGGCCAGCTTCCATGTGAAGATCCTGAGTGTTTATGAATTTTCTCACCTATGGAGCCAGCCAATGCTCTAGCCAGAGTGTATCATGATAAAAATCGGTGACTGTACTCAGAGCAGGACATTTAGAGAGGCTACACTGAATCAATAGCACCATTAGGACTGAGTGAAGGAGAGCAAAGGCAGGCAGAGGATGAAAGCACTTCACAGAAAATACTCCTGGCTACTTGAGTGGGAGAAAGCGCTAACATGACTGGGGAGATGCGTCTGGTCTCGAAATAGTGCGGTACAAGTCCACAGCTCTCTGAAATGAAGTGCAGATGTGACTTTGCATTGAATGTGTTCTCTTTGGGAAATTCAGGACCACTCAGTATTTGTGCACAGGCTTCTGTCCTCGTGAAGTTAGTACCATGTTCCTTTCTATACTTAAAGCACTCCTTTGCAGTTCAGTCTTTTTGAAGCTTCAAATTATAAGGGGTCTTCATCCGTGATACCAAAAGTGCTGATAAGAGTACGCTATAGCACTGAGAGGAGAATGGATAGAGGTGTGTCAGCTTTGCAGTTGTGGGGATAAAAACAAGACAGTGGTTCAAAGCACAGGTTTTCAAAAGTGCTGCCTCTGTAGGCTCTGTCTGAGGCCTGTTGACATTGCTGTTCATCATCATTTGGTGGCTTTAGATACAGTATCTTTGTAAGTGCACTGTGGATCGGTGGTCTGGGTTTTCACTAAGTTCCTTGCCTAGTGAGCAGAGCTTCCTTGTGCCTAGCTCCCTGTGGGACCCAAGGAAGGATACTCTGTTCAGGAATACTAGTCATCTGCTCTCACCACCTAGAAGGTTTCATAACCTGTATGGAGAGGGATGTATTTGAGAAGAGGATTTTGCCATTGAGTGCAGTTACAGAACAAATTGTGTGTGTGAGGGTGTGCATGCATGTATTTTCTGATCCGCTTTTGCTAAGTGGCATCCTCTTCCCACTCCCCATATGGCAGTTGCAACTCTGTCTTCCTCTGGGAAGGTTGTTTAGGACTCAAGAGGCTTCATTTACCAATAAACAGCATCTTGGCAGCATCTGGGAAGTGCTGCCTCTCTTAGAAACTCTGCCTCCTCACCTTCCATCTCCTACTACAGGCGAGGCAGGTGTGAATGATCTCATTGCGTTGTGATGGAGCATACATGCAGGCATACTAGCAGCCTTCTGTGCAGAGCTGGAACATAGTATTTCTGTGTGCTGGTACAAATAGTAGTCCTTTTGGCTTTTGGTTGTTTTTTCATGATTGTTGTTGTTGTTGTTCTTTGGTCCTTTTTGTGGTTTGAAGTTTTTGTTTTGTTTTGTTTTCAATTGCAGGTGTTGCTGTCTGGTCTTGCTAGCCCAGCAGAAGGATACTTATATAAACCTCAATGGCAGGCAGTAGAGAGAGGCCATTAGGACTTCTGGATGCATGGATAATCTGTTTCTGTTTCCTTCTATCCTCTTTGCATTGCTTAACAGCCAAAAAACCCACTAATGTAAGCTTAGATGAGGTGAGGTCACTCTGCCAAAAAGTGAGCTGCTATTGGTTCTCATGTCTTGCCAGACAAGGGTGTGGACATAACTTCATTATGTTCAGATCATTTTCAGCTGTTGTAATGAGCTGTTGGTGAGTGCCATCATTTTGAGTAGCCTCATAGACTCCTGAAACAGTTTTAGTAACCAAGGAGAAAGATTACTATGAAAGAAAAGAAAAGATTGCAGTCATAGAGAAAAAAATGTGCATTGATATAGACAGTAAATGGCATGGTTGGGCTGTGTGGGTCTTCCAGGTAATGAGGGAAATGTGGTTGGGCTTTATCTCTGCAGATGCTGTTTGTGTGTTTCTCTTGCAGTTTCCTCAGAGTCAGGGAGGCTTCATCAGTATCTGTTTGCAAACCAAAGTGAATGACTTAGGTTGAATCTTAGACCAGTTCACAGCAAAATCTGTAGAAAATCCCTTCTAATGACTAAGAAACTATCTGGTGTTCTCCTGGCTTCATCACCCAACCTAAAAGCTCCCTGATGTTTAGGTGGGTGCTGCCCTATCTAAAGAGCTCAATATTGACATGAGATGAAATATCCCTGGAAAGACTCATTGCACTGGGCATGAGTGTGCCCATTTGCCTATGCAAGCTGGGTGCTTGGAGACGTTTCTCTCCTCAGGTTCAGAGATTCAAGCACTTACAGGTGATACATAGCAGCATAATCTGTGTGGGAGTATTTTCCAGCAAGTAGTATGAGAGTGGTAATGCTGGAGAAAAAGTCTTGTGTTTGATTTCAGGAGTAGTAGTGGGATTGCAAGCTCTAGATGAGCAGTTGCACTTGATGATCTCAAAGGTCTTGCAAAGCCTCAACAGTTCTGTGGTTTTAT
Source organism: Eubucco bourcierii (assembly GCA_013396675.1). NCBI lineage: Eukaryota > Metazoa > Chordata > Aves > Piciformes > Ramphastidae > Eubucco > Eubucco bourcierii. Next base: position 142,471 of record VWZE01007638.1, on the reverse strand, counting down.
ACTTCTATGGCATAATGAGAGCTCCAAGCTTTGCTGAAGCTTTCTGTTGTAGGGTCCATTTTGGGGGCTAGACTTATTGCCATAAATAATGTACCTACAAAACCCTTAGGCTTGAGGTCGCAGTTTTTGTCAAACTGCAGCAGAGATATATTGCCCTTCCCCAATCACACAGTCATACTGCTTTCCATATCATAGAATCATAGAATGGTAAGGTTGGAAGGGACCTCAAGGATCATCTAGTTCCAACCCCCTGCCATAGGCAGGGACACCTCCCACTAGTACAGGTTACTCAAGGCTCCATCCAATCTGGTCTTGAACACATCCAGGGAGGGAGCATCCACAACCTCCCTGGGCAACCTGTTCCAGTGCCTCACCACCCTCACTG
>VWZE01007638.1:69626-141942 GCA_013396675.1 Eubucco bourcierii | reverse complement strand
GGACCCGCTCCAACACTTCCATGTCCTTCCTGTGCTGAGGGTTCCAGAACTGGTTCCATATCTGGCCTCACAGAATCACAGAATGTTAGGGGCTGGAAGGGACCTCGAAAGATCATCTAGTCCAAACTGCCTGCTAGAGCAGGATAACCTAGAGCAGATCACACAAGAACATGTCCAGGTGGGTTTTGAGTATCTATTTTCAGAGAGGGAGGCTCCACAACCCCTCTGGGCAGCCTGTTGCAGTGGTCTGTCACTCTCACAGGGAAAAAAATTCCTCCTCGTGTTTACATGAAACTTCCTATGCCTCAACTTCCACACATGAGTGTGGACTTTGAGTACTGTGTCCAGTCCTGGGCCCCTCAATTTATGAAGGACATTGAGGTATTTGAGCACGTCCAGAGAAGGGCAACGAGGCTGGTGAGAGGCCTCGAGCACAAGCCCTATGAAGAGAGCCTGAGGGAGCTGGGATTGTTTAGCCTGGAGAAAAGGAGGCTCAGGGGAGACCTTCTTGCTGTCTACAACTACCTGAAGGGTGGTTGTAGCCAGGAGGAGGTTGCTTTCTTCTCTCAGGCAACCAGTGACAGAACAAGAGGACACAGTCTCAAGCTGTGCCAGGGGAAGTTTAGGCTGGAGGTGAGGAGAAAGTTCTTGACTGAGAGAGTTATTGGCTACTGGAATGGGCTGCCCAGGGAGGTGGTGGAGTCACTGTCCCTGGAGGTGTTCAAGGCGCGTTTGGATGTGGCACTTGGTGCCATGGTCTAGTCTTGAGGTCTGTGGTAACAGGTTGGACTTGATGATATTTGAGGTCTCTTCCAACCTTGGTGATACTGTGATACATTGCCCCTTGTCCTGTCATTGGGTATCATCAAGAAGAGCCTGGCTCTATCCTCTTGGCACTCACCCTTTACATGTTGATAAACATTGATGAAGCCACCCCTCAGTCTCCTCTTCTCCAAGCTAAAGAGCCCCCAATCAGATCATTGCTCCAGCTGACAGTCATCACCCCCTTCCTCAATACTTTTGAATCAGGTGTGTAGGCTACATGCTTGATGAAGTTGAAATGAGTTGGAAGAGGGGAAGGGAAGAAGATTATCCCTTTTGGCTGACAGCTTTGGTCCTGAATGTGTGAGTCTTGTTGTACCACATCCTCACCCACTGCTGCTGCTGAAGTCTGTGATTTTCCCAGGAGTACCATGGAAACGGTGGTGTTACAGCAGTGGTAAAGGAGGGCTGTGGTGAATCAAGCTTCTGGTAGCAAACAGAAAGTTTCAATTAGAAGAATCAGTGGGAAAATAAATTATCTACCCTGTTGCAATGCACTTGTTATCAGTAGCAACCCCAAACAAATAATCTTTTTGAGGGAGTTGATTTCCACCCTATTAGTCAGTAGACATAGACTTGTGGGTGTGAAGATAATGGTTACAGCTGGGGTGCTATGAATGGTGTGTAATTGATGTGAGTATGCTGGGTCTGGAAGGTTGTGAGCTTGGTGTGGTGAAATCACTTTAAAGAGAAGCAAGAATCGGTGTCTGGGTTCCCTGAGCAGTCTTTGGCCAGTTTGATTTCTGCTAGGTTCAAGCCTGCTTTCTGGAGGAAGCTAGTAATAATTCAGAGAAACTCCCCTCAGCGTGGTGGAGAGAGCTTACAAATTGTCTCCTTCGTGTTAGAAGACCTGCTGTCTGTCTGAACCAAGCAAGGTACCAGGTGAGGTAATTGAAGTGGAACCTGCAGGAATTCAGCATATCGTGGTATGAAAGCTACTAGGAAAACTATCATAAACATAATGCTTATGAAGTGGAAGTTATTTGGTTGGGAGGGAAGAACAGTGTTTGCTAATTCATTGGCCGCTGGGATCTAGCAGCTTGGGTAGTTTCTGAATCCAGGAGCACTTCTAGTCCCACATCTCACATTATACACTGCTACACCTGTGCCAAGCAGTGTCCCCAGTGTAGACACAGCATCTGCAAAACAGGAGCTGCTTTTCTTCTGCAGCTGCATGTTTGCTACAAACAACCTAACCTGGGCTGACAAAGAGGTGTAGGCTGACTCATGGTTGTAACTGCATCCACACTAGGGGTTTTCTGGACTTTGCAGTATCTCCTACAGTCTGTCATCTCTTTTTCTCTACCACTTCTATATAGATCATAGACCTGTGCTAAAAAGACTCGGTAGCCCAAGACAAGCCTGATTCATGTTTGCTTCACATGTAAAAAGTAAAGTAGAGAATTGGGGAAATCAGGGAAGACTGCTTCTGCTTCTTGGCTGCCCTTTCCTTTAGCTATGGAAGAACCTTAGGCAGCAAAATGAGAGTTAGATGGAAGTTGCATCTCATGTTCCTATTTTTAAACTCCAAATTTCAAAGCAGGAAGAAAGCAACAGGAAGGTATGTTGATTTTCATGCTGTTTTCTGTAGGCAGTTCTCTATTTCTTTGCACAGCAGTGTGGAAAATTAGACTTTATTACTCTGACTGCTGTATTGTTTGGCTGTAGAGCTGCTTGATGGTCAGATCCAAATAATGTCTTGTTTCTGATTACTGTCTGGCTTTTTCATGGGCTGAGGACAGATGAAAAGGTAGAGATAGACCTGTTGCAAAATCAAGACACTGTCACTTGACACTCAACACAGAGTGATGGGCATTACTTTTAACAATGGGCACCAAATAATTCCCTGGTACGTATACTTAGCAGAAAGGGACAAAACTACCTAGGTCTGGGTACAAAGAGAAAGCTCAGCTGAAATTTGCCTTCTATTAGCCAATAAACAATCAGTTGCTGTCAGTCAGTGGTGCATGGTGACTGTGCACAGTCTCTTTGTCCATAATGGCATGTGTAGAAGCATAGGTTTACTGTTTCACAGTGTTTGCCATCAGTTTGGTTTGAGGTCTAGGGGGATGCTTTGGACTTTGTTTTATAAAAAGAAGGCTTTTTGGTGGTCATATTGTATCTCCAAATAGTTTTGAGAACAGCTGAAACTACAGAGTGCTCTCTTCATTAGTCACGCCTGTAAACTGGGTAGTTGTGTTATTTTGTACTTCTGTTTGAATTCCCGGTTCGAATGGTTAACAGCAAGAGCAAGAAGGCGACTCCAGACTGGACAGTGCATGCAGATTAGAGATGCAGTTACACTGGAATTGGCAGTAGCAACTTCACCTGTGTTGCTGTATGTTCCCTCTGCAAAATGTTCCTTCATTCTTCTGCAAAGCTTCAACAAACCCTTTTGTTTGCATCAAACATTTCAATTTTTCTGAAAGAAAAGCCCTTTTCTTTCTGTGTGCCGTTCTGTGTTTTGCTGAATTTGGAGCTGTTGAAGATTGCTGCTTCTCTATGTCATCCTGATCATGAAAATTTAAAGGCCAGGCCTATGTGGCTGCTTCTATAACAGCAAAGAACATGGCACAGAACACTCCTGGGATCCTCTGAGCATATACATTATGCATAGATGTACTGGTATTTGTCTTTGGTTATATGATCAAATGAATTTCTTTTGTATAGTATCACACAGTATCACCAAGGTTGGAAGAGACCTCAAAGATCATCAAGTCCAACCTGTCACCACAGACCATGACTAGACCATGGCACCAAGTGTCATGTCCGAACGCGCCTTGAACACCTCCAGGGACGGTGACTCCACAACCTCCCTGGGCAGCCCATTCCAGTAACCAATGACTCTCTCAGTGAAGAACTTTCTCCTCACCTCCAACCTAAACTTCCCCTGGCACAGCTTGAGACTGTGTCCTCTTGTTCTGTCACTGGTTGCCTGAGAGAATAAGGTAACCTCCTCCTGGCTACAACCACCTTTCAGGTAGTTGTAGACTGCAGTAAGGTCTCCCCTGAGCCTCCTCTTCTCCAGGCTAAACAGTCCCAGCTCCCTCAGCCTCTCTTCATAGGGCTTGTGCTCGAGGCCTCTCACCAGCCTCATTGCACTCATTGCCTCGTAGCACTTCTACTTTCTTCAGGGTTTGGTGATGCTCCCATTGAAACTGTTGCTGACTTCTGTAAAGCAGAATCAAAATCTAAGAAGAAAGTGGACACGCAAAGGCAGTGTTAAATGTATAGGAAGGCAGAAGTTCGGCATTTGCACATTTTTTGTTGTTCAGTCAAAATTACTGTTGTTTGTTGGGTTCTGGTTTGTTTGGTCTGGTTTGTTGGGTTTGGTTTGGTTTTTTTCCTTCTATCAAACAAGCAGACAGGATGCATAGAGTGCATCTGTATTTTACACCTATGCTGTCTATTTTATTTGGTTTTTTGTGTTGTTTTCCTCTTGCTTCCCTTGGAGCAAATAAGTTAGCCTTTAAACTTGGGAACACTACAGAGAATTCTTGAATTATTTACTTCATGCACTTTAGCTTAGTGTATTTGGATGCCTGTAGGCTAACTTTGTAACTGATTGGGTGTTTGAAATTTCTGAATAAATAGTGGTAGTTTGAAAAAGAGGTCACCCTCTTTCCTCTCCCACTGTTCTTTGGGGCCTTAAAAAGAAAAACCACCAACAAAACAAAACCAAACCCAAAAAATCCCACAAACCTCCTTATGAGTGGTGGGAGGTTGATTTGTAAAGCAGATGCTGTATAGAAGTAATTGAGTTGAAGTTGCTAGAAATATGTACATGGTACACAACATCTGCAGATCTCAAGATGTATTCATTATCTTTCCCGAATTGAGATTGTAATTATGGGTCCTTTATTTAAGTTTCCATGGTGATAAAGAAAATGTTCCCCCTTGTCCTTTCCTAATCAGGACACTTGTATATTTGAATGGTGAACATTTTGCTCTCCCCTGGGTAAAGTTAGTTTTATTAATACAGAGATATTAAGTTGACACGGAGCTGTCTGCTGCTCAGGAAGAAGTTCAGCAGCAGATGTAGGAAGAGTTCACTACAGATTCCCCAGTGCCACCATTTAATTAGCCTGTATGCTTCCAAATGCTGGTAAGGAGTAGCATCCAGCCTCATCACAAGTGATGCAGTCACACCTTAGGGATTGTTAAAGTTGAAGCGAAAGTCAAGTGCCCAGTAGTGCATCAAAGAAGGCTGAACTCCTCACCTCCATCCCTTTACCCTTCTCCCTCCATCATATAAAAAGGGCTCTGCTCTGTTTTGTAGGGAGGTGCATGCAGGTCACTCCAGGAGTGCCCTTCAGGGAGGGAGTCCAGGAGTGCTGCATCCCTGTGGGCTTTGTGAAATTTCTTAAATAACAACAATTGTGCATGATGCTAATGGAGGTTTATTGCAGTGTACAACCCTGAGGCCACAAGATTTCAGTGTTATAGTTGTTTTAGGAAATGGTGAAAGATTTGACTTAATTGCTAGAGATGCTATTTTTAACTCAGGGTTTTGGGCAAGCTGTTAGAGTGAAAGGTGGACTTTTGTTTCATTCTGGAACAATTGAAAATGTTTCTCTTAAATAACATGTATACATATAAACAGAACTTAACAGCACTTAATTTTGTGGAGATGGCGCGAGCCGCGAGTAGCGAATTAGCAAGACTGAAAAGGGATATTTAATTTTATGTGTTTCAATTATTTGAATAGATTGTAATATATTTAGGTCGTAGGGTTGTTACAACTTGAAATATTTTTTTTTTATCTTAAAAAAATTCCAAAGAATTGTATTTTTAACAGCTTACATAAAAAAAAAAATCAATTTTTACGATGGCTGGTCACTGGCCATTTACAAACTAATCTCTAAACACTTTTTCATTTTTATCAGAATAGGAGCACTTAGCTTTTTTTTTTCTCCAATTGAGAACAATTTTCTAGAAGGAACAGCAGGCAAATCAGAGCAAAGGGTCAAATCTACCAGCATGGTGGCATGGAAGAAGCCAGCTTCTCCTGGGCTAATAGTGGGAGCAGTTTGCTACAGTACTGTCAGTTTTCCTCGCTCCATCCTCTTTGCCCAAGGAGCTGAGTGCTGTCTTCTGTGCAACAGCAGGTAAATTTATGAAGCAGTTGTCATTAAGTTTATGCTGCACCTTTTTAATAGACCTCACACAACATGCAAAGCAGGATCCAGGCAGAAGTTACCTTCCCTCCCAAACCAATCTGTGTCACTGAGAAAGCTCCTCTTGACCTGTTTGTGTGCAGTGCTCATTTGTTCAGCTGCTTGAGTTTGCCATGGCAATTATCAAAGTGAGTCTTGGCAACTCTGTCATACACTCTGTGCTCAAGAGCAAGCAGTGGACCAGCCACACTTGACAGCTGGCTTGTTCACACGTGTGTACACAAACATGCACACTGACTGCCTGTCACCCACAACACTCCCTTCTCTGTGCACAATGTCAGGCCGCAGTGTCCTGCTGTTGCGCTTCCTTGATGCTGATGGCTGAGAGATCAGCAAAATTCCTGTGTGTTTTTATCCTGACAAAGCAAGGCCAAGTATATATAGTATGTATTGAACCCTCCTTTCCCCATCTGGCAGATACTCAGGCACTAATTGAGGGTGCAGTCATCTCACAGTCAAAGCACGTGTGGGTAGCAGGAGGGGAAGGACACTCAACAGGATGTACTCAAATACGTATCTTCACTTTTAAAGGTTGCAATTTACATTGGTCTCCCGAGTTCCTCTGCTGCTAGCAGATGGAGTCAGCAGTGCCTGTGAGCCACGTGACTTATTTATGTCTTCATGACACAAATACCCCGAGCAGGTTACATCTCAGATGCTTTTTCTGCATAAAAGAAGTTCCCTCTCCACCTTTGCAGAGCTGCAGGAGAACAGAGATGTGGAAAAGTGTGCAAGTCCTTTGCTTACTATTTTGTCTTTGCACATACTAATGATTTTACAAGTGGTTTGTAAAAAGAACAAGTACAAGTACAAGTGCATTATTTTGTGTTCTATTCTCTTAAATATTTTTTTTCTGTATTCCCCCCCCTCCCCCCCTCCAGTAAATAGGGCAGCATGCAGAGTTGGACAAGGTCTAATAGTATGTAAATGTTGCTGATACAAAACATGATACAGGCTCTCCAGAGGTTTGAGGAAGCAGGCAGTTCTCAAGTTCGTTCTGCAGTCCCCCCCTAACACCTTGGTTCCCTTTCTGTCCCCATGAGGTCCATCTGAGAGCTTGACATGTGTCATGTCATCTGGCTTCTTGGCCAGTTGTAGCAGACTGTCTAAAGATCAAGTTGTGTTTTTCTCCAGTGAACAGTTAAAAGGAGAATGAAGAACAGACAGCATCTTCTGACAGCAATCATGATGTGATTAAGCAGTTTGAGATCTCTGTGTCATGTTCATAAAGTTTTTGATCAGAAGTATCTGAAAAAGCAACATCCGCAGGTGTGTAGACCCAAATTCAACCATTTACCGTCCAGCCACAAGGAGTACAGAGGTATCTGAATGCAAAGGTACTGCTTGCATGAAATAAGATTAAAGAAGTTGGAGCCTAAGATCTGTAGGCTCAACATGGAGAGGTTCTCCTTTTGTAGAGGACAAGTCCTGAATCTTGTTTTCTATCTTACTAAACTTGATTTCCTTCTTGGTTGCCTAAAATACTTAGAGGGAAGAGTCTGGATTCAAGCCCTGCTGAAATCCATGAAGAAATTCTTTCCATTAACTGTATATGGCTTTTGAATTTTGGCTCCTAATCCACAAGGATTTTATTGCCAATTTTGCCAGAATAAAGCCTGCAGGACTTCATTCTAATTATTTTTGATCTGTACCACTGAAGTAATTCCTTTAGCAAGCCTTTTAGCAGCAGTTGAACGTCTCCTTTGTAACAGCTTTGCAAACACAAGGTGAACAGTGAATGAGTTATGCTGCGTCGTGTGCCAACACATACGCCAAAAGTCAGGCACTGACTCAAACTAAAAATTTGTGGCACAGAAAGGAAGAATTTTATGATCTTCCATGGACTAATGTAATGGCTCTCCTGTACAAACAGATGAAATGCATTTTAAAATGCAGCTACTTAGAAGATTGGCCTGAACACACTCTAAAATCTGGAGAAGTTCATTAGAGGGAAGAGCTGTGAAAGTGCCTTTTTTTAGTTTTTAGTTCCGCAGAATGTTTTAATTTTGAAATACAATTGCTTGGTTTTAATGCACCTTCTTATTAGAGCGACCATGTCACTTCACTTTCCATCAACCTCTTCTTCTGCCACAACATGGTGCAGAGGTAATACTAATATTGTTTAAATAGCCATTCTGAAATGAGATCACAGTATCACAGTATCACCAGGGTTGGAAGAGACCTCAAAGATCATCAAGTCCAACCCATCACCACAGACCTCAAGACTAAACCATGGCACCAAGTGCCACGTCCAAACCTGCCTTGAACACCTCCAGGGATGGTGACTCCACCACCTCCCTGGGCAACCCATTCCAGTAGCCAATGACTCTCTCAGTGAAGAACTTTCTCCTCACCTCCAGCCTAAACTTCCCCTGGCACAGCTTGAGACTGTGTCCTCTTGTTCTGGTGCTGGTTGCCTGAGAGAAGAAGGTAACCTGCCCCTGACCACAACCACCCTTCAGGTAGTTGTAGACAGCAAGAAGGTCTTCCCTGAGCCTCCTCTTCTCCAGGCTAAACAATCCCAGCTCCCTCAGCCTCTCTCCATAGGGCTGTGCTCGAGGCCTCTCCCCAGCCTCGTTGCCCTTCTCTGGACACGCTCAAGCACCTCAATGTCCTTCCTAAACTGAGGTGCTCAGAACTGGACACAGGACTCAAGGTGTGGCCTAACCAGTGTAGAGTAGAGGGGGAGAATGACCTCCCTGCTCCTGCTGCCCACACTATTCCTGATGCAGGCCAGGATGCCATTGGCCTTCTTGGCCACCTGGGCACACTGCTGGCTCATGTTTAGGCGGGTGCCAATCAGCACCCCCAGCACCACCGGGGGGGTGCTTCAACCAGATGTTGAAGTCTGCTTTCACTAAGACATTAGGCTCTTTGCTTCCTGACTCAGAAAGCTTAAGATTAGACCCTTCATTATAAACAGATGCATAGAATCTTATCTTTGGGTATGTCAGGTCTTCTTCAAATGAAGAGAGGGTTCTGAGGCTTGTGGAGTGGATCCTGCAGTGAGAGCTGCACACACCTGCAGCTACCAATACATGTTTAAATGGAAGAAAAAAATGAGTGGTTGAGGCAAATCCTGGATAATCCCACACCCTCCAGTTACCTCCCCCCCCAACCAGTTGCTGATCTGAGAACTCTGCATGTGTAAATGTCCATTATGACCCCTAGCTGGTGCCACCTTCACAAAACACAGAAAGGTTTGTGGGTGTAAAACCATCACTATGCCACGAGGGTGTATCAAACACTGTTTCAGCTGAACAGATCCTTTGAACCTTTCTGGGTGCAAGGGATGAAGGACGTTTTCTAAAGTGCCGAGTCCAAATTGGAATCATGGCACTTGCAGACCTTCTTTAGGCTCATACCAAGAATTCTCTCCTCCGTATGTTCTCTTAACAGAACTTTTACTCATAGCTGGTGGCTTTTTTTTTTTCTTATAAAAGCAGAAATCTGCAATAAACTTAGGCATACAGTGAAGACGAACATCTCAAAGGGCCCTGAATAGCTTCTCTCCCACTCAGCCTTGACATATGGCAAAGTCTTCTCGCATCATATTCTTACATGAGATCTTCCTTGACCCTCTGTTTCTCTTATAAATGTTGTGACAGTCTACACTTTGGACTCATTTAACTTTAACTTTTCACCTATTAAAAATCTTTATAGTAACCTGAATAGCGATTGAAAGGAGGAGTGCACACTGAAGGAAGGAAGTGTTTGAAGGGTGCTCTGGGGAGCTGAATGGCTTGAATACCAGCTCTGCCCACAGCCTCTCTGCAAATCACCCTGTTAATAAAGAGCCTATTTTAGTTCTGGAAACACGGAGCCTTTTCAGGCTATTACCCAGCATGTGGTAAATTAAACAATCTTGGCCTGATTGCATAATGTCACTTGAAATTTAAGATCCCTTTTCTCTTTAACCCCAAAAATTTACAAGCCATTTTTGTTTAGATTTATTGTAATTAGATAATGATTCTGTTCCTTCGGGGCTCTTATAGGAAGTTTTTCAGCAGTTTTTGGTGGCTAATCTCAAAATAACCAAAGGCAGGAACAGTGCTCAGTCTCCTTGCATCTGGTTTGTTCAGTGCAAGGGAGCACATGGTGCTGGAGTACTGCAGAGTGATTTGGAATTGGGGCTGTAGCAAGAGCCAGGCAAGAGGGTTACTGCTGTAGGAAGTCTCACTAACTTGTTATCTCTGCTGCTCTTACTGCCTTTCAGGAAAGGGAGTTTGAAAATTACTGCTAGTAGCTAGGACACTATCAGGTTCAGAAGTACCTAGATCCATAATGAAATCTTATTTTCTTCTGGATCACATTTACAGGTTCTTTGCATTCAGCATGTGATTATGTCTAGGAGCACGTATCAAACTTTCATTTCGGACAATTGCAAAGGAAAGGTGTGCTTTTTATAACACTATAGCAAACAGGAACTCTTCTCAATGTTTCTTTGCTAGTCAATGAACTGTGTGGTGTTAACTCAGCAGGATCTACTAGGCTCCAACTTGAGCATTGTGTTTTAGGAAGTAATGGAGATGTGCTGGATATTTCTTTGCCACGTTGTAGTGCTTTATAGAAGAGAGAGATTGTGTATCATTGAAAAAAGAAGAAAGTTACTGTAGGTTAACCAGGGCATTTACCTGCCAAAGTGAGGGGGTGCTTGGTGGTATTTTCCATACTAATTTTCAATATGTGATGTGCTGAGCTCTCACTGTATCTTTGGAAAGATGCTTCCATAGCCCAGTACTTCTTAGAGTCCTGTTTGTAGGTGATGCTCATCTTTTCATTTGACAAAAGTCACACTTTTTTCCTAGCCAGTTCTCCAACGTTGAATACAGATATTCCTGATTTATTGGTGATTTCTGTTCCCTGCTGTGCTGGTTTGAGGCTAATTGGAATATTTTAATGAAAGAAATCAGGTCATTGGTGTTGAAAAGAAAATAATAGCGATGTCTATATCACTCATTGGTTCTGCTGAGGGACATAAAAACATAAACAAAGTCAGTCTCTGTTGCTGCTTGCCGTTATTAACTATCTCTGCCTGAATCTGTGTAACCAGAACTACTCCTTCTTCTAACTTCTTATCTGGCAATCTCACCTCTGCACTTAAGCCTTCTGAAATAAGGGAAGGGGTGGGAAAAACAGGAGGGGAGTTAGTTCAGAGCCCTCCTGGGTGATTTCTGCTGTTCAGGAGGGGAGTTAGTTCAGAGCCCTCCTGGGTGATTTCTGCTGTTCAGGAGGGGAGTTAGTTCAGAGCCCTCCTGGGTGATTTCTGCTGTTCAGGAGGGGAGTTAGTTCAGAGCCCTCCTGGGTGATTTCTGCTGTTCAGGAGGGGAGTTAGTTCAGAGCCCTCCTGGGTGATTTCTGCTGTTCAGGAGGGGAGTTAGTTCAGAGCCCTTCTGGGTGATTTCTGCTGTTCAGGAGCGGGGGTTGAATTTCTGTATTACTTTTAACTTGTATATAGTTGTAAATAGCTGTATATATTGTGTACATATGCTTGTAAATTTGTGCTACACTGTAAAATATAGCTTCGTTCCTTAACTTCCAGCTGACTGAGGTAGTCTGCTAAACTGTGGTGCTGGGGAAACTCCCAAACTACAACACCCAGTATTCCCCTTGCCTCCTTCCTGGCTTGTGGACATGTGTGAGATAACAGAGAAAGTTTGAGGGGCAAACCTGAAAAAAAACCCCAAAACATTAAAAAATCATGCTCTTTTAGTGTACAGAATGAGCTACCCTTAATTTTAGAGCTGGCTACTACTGCTCTGCAGGGACCTTTGGCTAATTAAAGTTCAGATAGTTAAATAATGCTGTCTTAATTGATATCTCTGATGCATGCTTATTCATGTCAGGTATTCATAAGACAGTTGACATTTTCTTCCTTAAAGATCTCTCAGGTAAATTGCAGGCATTTTACTGCTCTGACCTTTTCCTTTACGCAAAGAACTTCTGTTTTCACCACTTTTTTTGTGAGCATAACATTAGAATGGATGTAATTGGAGAGGTGTAGTTGTTCTAGTCTGTTGAGTTGGGCTATTATCTGAAATGATCTTCTACTAGTGGTGTTTATAAGTGATTATCTTTTACCAAGCTATTTTAAATTTAAAGAAAAAAGTCAGACTCTTTCACTGGATGGTTTTGGTGAATCACCTTTTCCCTTCCATTCCCTGAATACTACATTTGCTTTCCTGAAACATTAATTTTGTGCATGGGTCTAAGGGAGATGACTTGCTCTATTAATATATTTCTGGAGTTCTCCTGTTATGAATAGCCTTTTATGGCTTTAATGTAGATTTTGAAAATTCCTCTGTTATTGATCTAGATATTATCCCAGCAGGAGACAAAACCACAAGACAATTGTGTGAGGATAATTTCTTACTACAGTAGCATTTTATTCTGAAAACCTGCTGTGTGCTCTGTGCTTTGATGGATGACCCACTGTTTAAAATGTGTATTAGACATTGGCTTGCTAATTAAATGCCTTAAGGAGTGTCTGTACCCATTCAGTCTCAGTAAATTTGTGGGATTTCTGTTATTTTATTTCATACTTATGTTCACTTTCTTTCTATTTTCTGACTTTGTAAAACAGAACAACAGTAATGGCAAAAAAAATCAAATTACTTTATACCCTCACTCAAGAGCTTCAGCTCAGGACAGAGACAAGACAATGAGATTTCAGGACTAGGTCTACCAGATGGGTGGATGAGGAGGAGAAGTGGGGGGGTTAGCATTTCAGAAAAGAGCGAGAAGAGCACTCACTTGGAATTTGAGAGATCTGGATTTGAATCTTTTTCTTCTCCCGTGAAGGACCATCTCCCACATCTTAGAAGAGGACCATAATTGCAAAGCTGTGAGGTCCTTTCAAACATCTTTGTTGAAGAGCCTATGCTTAAATGTTTTTGGAGGAAAAGTGTGAGACGATTTATAGTTGAAGAAAGGGGAAGAAGTTATTCTCATAATCCCATAGCTCTTAGAGTTAAAGACCCCCCCTAGAGAGGGACAGGGAACTGTGCACAGCTCCAGTAAATGTTTGCTGAGTATAATTCCCATTCCCCTTGTGGGGTTGGTTTTTGGTTTTTGGTTATTTTTTTCAATTGAACAAGTATGGATTAGAAACAGCATATTTGCTGCTAAGGCCAAGCATTAAACTTCTGCTCAGAAAGGTTTGAGAGTTTGATTTGTGGGTTTTTTTTGTTTTTGTTTTGTTTTGTTTCAGTGTGCTGGTTTGAGGCTAATTGGGATATTTTAATAGAGAAAATTACACTATAGGCTGTGAAAGGAAAACAGTGGTGATGTCTACTTCACTCATAGGCTTGCTGAGATGTTTGGGAAAAGAACTCAAAACATAGATAACTCAGTCTCTCTCTAGGGGCACAGCATCTCAGTCTAACAGCTTCTGGCTTTCTCCTCTCTGCTGAGTAATCTCACTAATCGCTTTCCTTCTAACTCCCCTGGCCGATCCTCCTAATTCACCTTGCGCGTGAGGCAAACCTTGGGGTAAGGTATAGGGGTGGGGACAAGGTGGAAGAGTGGTTGGGAGCCCCTCCTGGGGTCTCTGATTTCTGGGAGGGGTGTTGTGCTTCTGTATTACCTTTAACTTCTATATTTCTGTAACTATACCTGCATAGAGTGTGTATATCTGCTTGTACATTGTGCTGAGCTATAAACAGAGCTTCAGTACTTAACTTCCAGCTGGCTGAGTTCTAGTCTGGGTCATTTTACAAAGTGTGGGGGGGTGGGGAACTCCCAAACCATCACATTCAGACAGAAGGTTCTGTAGAGAATCATAGAATAGCTTGGATTGGAAGACATCTTTAAAGATTGTCTAGTTCAACCTCTACTGCCATCAGGTTACTTAAAGCCCCATCCAACCTGACTTTGAACACTTCCAGTGAAGGGGCACCCGCAACTTCTATGGACAACCTGTTCCAGTGCCTCACCACCTCATAGCAAAGATTTTCTTCTTTATATCTACTCTGAATCTTCCTTATTTTAGTTTAAAACCACCACTCCTTGTCCTGTCACTACAGGTCCTATTAAAAAATCTGTCTCCATCTTTCTCATAGTTATTGAAAAGTAATTAAGTACTGAAAAGCATCAGTAAGGGCTTTGCAACACCTTTTCTTCTCCAGGCTGACCAACCCTGACCTTTGCAACCTTTCTTCATAGAAAAGGTCTTACAGCCCTCTTACCATTTTCATGACCTCCTTTGGACCTAGTCTAACAGGACCATGTCTTATTTGTACTGAAGACTGCAGAACTGGACACAGTACTTCAGGTGAGGTCTTAGCAGAGGAGCAGAATCATCTCCCTTCACTTGCTAGCTATGCTGCTTTTGATGCAGCCCAGGATGCAGTTGGCTTTCTTGGCTATGAGTGTTCATTGATTGCTCACGTCCAGCTTTTTATCCATCAGTACCCCCGAGTCCCTCTCAGCAGGACTGCTCTCAGTCCTTTCATCCCCCAGCCTGTATTGATACTAGAGACTGCCCTGGCCCAGGTGCAAGACCCTACTCTTGACCTTGTTGAATTTCATGAGGTTCATATTGAGCCACTTCTGAAACCTGTCCAAGTCACTCTGGATGGCATTCCTTCCCTCAAATCTATCAGATACGCCTCTCGGCTTGATGTCGTCTTGTTGACGCTGCACTTGATTCCACTACCAATGTCATTAATAAAGATATTGAACAGGTACTGATATGGACTTGTGAGGGAAACCATGGTATGTTACTGATCTCTCTGTGGACATTGAGTCACTGACTGCCACTTTTTGTATGAGGTCTTGCAACCAACTCCTTATCAATCAGATAGTCCGTCCATCAAATCCATAGCTCTCTAGTTTAGAGACAAAGATGTTGTGTGAGACCATGTCAGAGGCCTTACAGAAATCAAGTTACATGACATCTGTTGCTCTTCCAGCAATGCAGTCACTCCATCATAGCTGGTAACTAGATTATTCAGGCAAAGTCTGCCCTTTTTGAAGCCATATTGACTGTGTCTAATCACCTCCCTGCAATCCATATGCCTTGGCATATCTTCCAGAAAGATCCATTTCCCAATCTTACTGGGCACAGAGGTGAGGCTGACTGATGGGTAGTTCCTAGGGACTTCTTTTTTGACCTTTAAAGAATGTGTGTGAAGTTTCCCTTTTTCCAGTCTCTGAGGGCTTCATCTGAATGCTACAGTTTTCAAAGTATGATGGAGAGTAGCTTAGCAACTGCATTGGCCAGTTCCCTCATGACCCTGGGATGCATCTCATTGGATACCATGGACTTGGGTATGTTCAGGTCCCTCAGAGGGTCTCAAACCTGACATTCTCCTGCAATGCCTGAGACTTCATTCCTCCAGTCCCTGCCTTACCATTCAGGGTCTCAAGAGATGCGAGACCCACAATTGCCAGCGAAAACAGGCAAAAATGTTGTTGGCTACCTCAGTCTTCTTTTTGATGTCAGTTGTCACCAAGTTCCCTGTCTCATATAGCAGGTGAGGAGTGAACCAAAACAAACAAACAATTTTCTATTAAGCAGTAATGTGCTATTTTTTAAAAACTTGAATTGGAGACCATATTTGATGGGAAATAAAAAGTGCTATAGTAATGACTTCTTGAGAATAAGAGAATAAATCTGCAGGTCTAAGAACAAACATGGGTTCTTGTTCGGGCAGGTGAGGTAGACTAGATGACCTCACCTCCAGAGATCTCTTCCAACCTCAACCATTCTGTGAAACCTTTAAACTCCAAATAGCCCTGTTTGCAAAGGAAGTCATTCTCTTTTCAGTATTGTCTGGAAGCACAACTTGTCTTTTGTCAACTGTAACTCCTCCTCACTTATTTGAGAGAGATGGAGGCCAAACCTATCTCTTTGTATTGCTAAAGCAAGGCCTGGCGTGAAATGCATTAGGTGGAGGAAGGTTCCTGTTTTCCTTCTGAAAGAACACATTCAAGGCCAAATCATGATGTTATCTGTGTCACTGCACAGGTAATTATCTGTGTTGCTCCACTCAGAGAGCACTTACTGATGTCTTCAGGTAGAGAAAAGTTCCCTGTGTTCAAAATAGACTTTAGTGGCACAGAGAGGGAATCTGTGGTGTGAACCACAGAAGATCATTTTATTCTCCTTAATGAACCTTACTTTATCCCCGGGAGTAAGTGTGTAAGGTCGGATGGATTAAAACTAATAAAAGCAGATAGGAAACCAGAGAGCACATCTGCCTTTAGTTACCCTTGGACAAATTATGCCAAACATGGGATGTGGGGATTCCTAACCGGTGTATGAGGCTGGTGATGCACACCCAGGCTCTCAGAGATGGGAGATAGGGTTATGGTAACATTCTTCTTGTTTTCATGAAACTCCTTTCCTCATCAACACCATCCTCTTGAGAGCAATGCTAACTTCTGTCCTTTCCTACTCCTTCTCCTCCTGCACAGAGGAAAATTGCTGGTAGCTGTTCATCAGGCCTCTGCCGTGCTTTTCTGTTATTTGTCTGACCTGTGTTTTCATGGAAGTGATTGCTCTGAGACTGCAGAGCAGCCCCAAGGCACTTGAATATCCCAAACACTCCACTGATGACTGGATTTGTTGGTTGACTTCAAGTAAAGCTAACTGATTTCTTGGTTCAGGAAGGGTTGAGAAAGAGCTGTGTCCACTCCATCAAATGCTGATTTTTACAGGATTTGTTATTTTGTAAGTTTAGTGCTGCAGTACTCAGAAATTATAGAATCATAGAATGGTAAGGTTGGAAGGGACCTCAAGGATCGTCTAGTTCCAACCCCCCACCATAGGCAGGGACACCTCCCACTAGTACAGCTCACTCAAGGACTCATTCAACCTGGCCTTGAGCACCTCCAGGGAGGGAGCAGCCACAACCACCCTGGGCAACCTGTGCCAGTGCCTCACCACCCTCACTGGAAAGAACTTCCTCCTAACATCCAGTCTAAATCTTCCCTCTGCCAGTTTAAACCCGTTGCCCCTTGTCCTGTCATTGCAAGGCCTTGAGGAGCCAAGGGCTCCAGAACTGCACACAGTACTCCAGGTGGGGTCTGAGGAGGGCAGAGTAAAGGGGCAGAATCCCCTCCCTTGCCCTGCTGGCCATGCTGCTCTTGATGCAGCCCAGGACTCGGTTGCTGTCTGGGCTGCATGTGCACACTGCAGGCTCATGTTATCTTTTGCACATGCTGGAAATGAGGGTGGGGGAAAATAAAAGAAAGGAGAGAAAACCACATTTTGCCAGACAGAGGGGGAGGAATTTATTCTTATAACTCTGAAATTAATTTTTTTTTTTTTACTGAAAATTGTTAGATCTGGATGGACTAAGCCAACTGAGTTACCAAGACAACCCATCCTATCATGAAGGTGACCATGTATCTGTTGATTCAAGAACAACTGAGAGTAGGGGCTCTGGGCAGCATAAAGGGCCTGCGATGGAGGCTGACATTGCCGATGGCATTAGCCGACAAGCCACAGAAGGACATTTGGAAGTGGAGACAGCATTTACCAACCAGGGATTTGAATTAAACGATGCTACTGACAGCTCATCGGCTTGGAGCCCTGAGGTATGGTGCATTGTCATTTATTACACACAGTGTAAGTTTTTGAAGGATACCAGGGGCCAAAAAGTGTTGGAGGAGAAATGAAGTGAAAATTGGATCAGCACCACACCGGATAATGGTACTCCTGTGTGCATAAGCATGTGCCTCTCTGCACATGCTGCCCCTGGTATTTTATCTCTTGCTACTAACACTCATTCAAAGAAGCTGTTTTACTGTTTGATTTCTGATTGCAATCTCTGAATTGAAAGTGAGGCCATTTGCTGCCTGACAGCATTTAGTATCATTTAACAAAAAGCACTTTGTGGTGGCCCAGAACTGTTACTGGCTCTATGCAGCGTGTGTGTCTAGGGACATAGTGTGCGGTCACTGGTTTGGATCTGTGCCTCTTTTTCCAGGTGGTTTCTATGGCTTAGACAATGGGAAGCATCTGGAAAGCTGGAGGCAACTGGTGGGGGTGGCCCATGACTTGGCCAGGTGACCATCACACTGATCCCAATTGATCCCAGGCATCCTTCCAGGGAAGAAGTGAGCCAGAAAGCTTCTCTGCTTTCCCTTACTTCTGTAATTTTATTTTGAAGCCTTAAGAAAACATTATAGATTTTAAGGCATTGTAAACACCTGGTGACTTAGCATTTCCCCCTTTCTCTCTTTATTCTTTTACCACAAGATTAAATTCCTGAAAAAATATCAACCTGCATCAGACATTAAAAAGATCAGCACAAAGGTCACATCCTCTGCCTGAGTTAAAAGAGGCTGTTCTTCAGCTGTTGAAATTAATACCTCCATCATGCTCTGAGCAACAAAGCTTTGAGGAAAGGTTCCTTTCCTCAGAGTGTGCTGTCTGCAGCCAATTAAAGAGATGGAAAGCAGCTGCTTGGTACACATGCTCCAGTCCTAAGGGATGTTTTGAGCAGCATTTTCATTTGTTGCACAATCCAGCCCCACAAAATACTACACCACGTGTGGGAACTCTGCAGTGGCAGTGCAGTGGCCTCTCTGCTCTGTGCCTCTGGCCCCACAGTTTGTCTGCGTATCTGAAGCACGTTTCTTCCTTTCCGTATCTGATGTTCATTTGCCATGGTTCACGTGTGCTGCAGTGTCTCCAGTGTCCTCCTGTATTTCTTTGGAGTACATCTCTCATTTTGCTCCTGGTATCTACATTTTGAAAATGCAAAGAATGGTTATAGCATCAGGGGGCAGATATGCCTAAGTCCCAGCTTATCTACTTACAAGCAGCTTCTCATTCAAAGGTATTGTGTGGATTAATAAAAGACTTTTTATTGCAGGAACTAGATGTTCTGACATGCCAAAAATGTCCAAATGCTATTATGCTTCAATCAAAGGACCTCTCTTTAGAGACAAAAATGATAATTTTATGCCCCTGCAGTGGAACCACAAGTACCATTTCAAGCCTTGTCCATCATTAGCTACTCTTTCAGGTTTCTCTGAAAGAAATGGACTTATTTTACCTTGTGAGGTGGATATTGGCTGTCCTGAATGACCAGGTTAGACATACCGTAGCAATCAGGATACTTAGCCTGACCTCCCAACAGCTGTGCTGGGAAGAGGAAAGAAAGAATTTCAGATGAAGCATCTCTCCTTGAATTCCAGTCTTATAACTAATACTTTCACAAAGGACTCATAGCCCCAGCTGAACTCTGAAAGCTGAGGGGAATTCTGTCAGTGATTTCTGAAGAAAGGTGGTTGTGTCTGTTACCTTTGTGGTCTGAAAACCTGTACAGGGATGGGTCCCAGGTAGCACGGTGCTCTCTGAAAGGGTCAGAACCACAAGTCCTTTAAAACTTGGTTGCCCACAGAAAGGTCATCGCCACAGTTTGGCATTTCTCATTTCTTCTCTGTCTGTTAAGTATAGTAGTAGCACAATTTGGGATTTCCTCAAATCAGGATACCTTTTAGCTGTCCTGCCATAAACTAGATAGCTAACCTTCAGTCTGCCCTACACACTGCTAGAAGATGAGATATTCAGCCCTGCTGGGGCAGGAAAGTGCCTCTTGGATCTTTGTACCTGTGGGTTTATGATGATGCGCAGGAGTTTGCATTCTTCAGCTCAGGCATGTAGATGAAAGCATAGCTATGCTGCAAGCACAGTTGTCTCCACACTTTAGCAGCAGTTCTCAAATGTGTCTTGATTCCATCTCCTCAAAGCTAATGCATGGATGAAAGTGGAGTGGGATGAACATGAGGAGGGCAACATGAATCACGCACAATCCCGTTGCGTTTCCTTCTTAAATATTATTTCATCAGCCAGACCAAAATAACTTGACAGCTACATAGCAGCACTTAATATTTGCATAACACCACATTCTGTCCAGGCAACCTGGCCTGCCTTGCATTTTTGTCTTTGCAGCCTCCTGTTCTTACAGAAGGCATTTTTCTGGGCAACCAGGTCATTTCACATGCTGCCCAAGAGGTAATTTTTCTCTTCCATGTGGTTTCTGCAAGGCCTATGACAGCAGGGCTCCAGCACTGATCTGCAAACATGGACTTTCCTAGTCACATGCATGAATCTTAAACACCTGTAAGAATATGAAACACTGGAGCTTTGCTTGTCATGGCAGATGACTCTAAAGCACTTGAAAAGTAGATTGAGAGGAAGTAGATATAAATGCTGAGGTTTGTCCAAGCACTTATTTGAGACACATACCACCCTCAACACTTCTCCTGGGAATTACATCAGAAGTCCTATGGCCCATTATGCATACTCTAAACAATAAGATGCCTATGTTGAAAAGAAGTGTTACTTGAAATGGGAAAGAAGATGAAAGTTTGAGGAGGAGGGTGACTCAGACCACTAGTGTCAGGCCTTAATTCACCTTCTGGCTATTAAATGAAAATCTTTCCCTAGTACAGTGTATACTCATGTTTAAATACAAATCATTTATCACTATAGCAACCCCTTTGTCACATGGAGCACATTCTAGCTCTAAGATAAAAAAGCACTTTTGAACAGATATGCACACACCCACTCATCAAAAAGGCAAGGTGAGCATCCATGTTTTTTGTCTTGTTTTATCAAACCGATATTAGAAGTAGGTAAAAGATTGTGTGTGAATTGGTCTGCACGTGTTTTGATCGTTTATTTTGAATCTTTATTCTGCCTGTGTTAGTATCCAAACTGAGCAGAAGGAACAGATGCTTCTCTTGGGATATTTTAAAAGACAGTAAAGGATCAATGTGTATCTAATCAGACTGTTTTTCTTGATTTTCATATGCAGGGTAGCATCTAGAAAAGGCATTTACATTCTGCAAAGAAATTCTGACATGATTATTTTCTTTCCCATGAAATTGAACACACTGCTTAATCTTTTTTCTGATTTTCAGTAGAGTGAAATATAAAAAAAAACCCCAAAACCAACAAACAACCTACCAGGTTTGATTGAGTGTTTTGATATAGATAATGTAAAAAAGAAAATAATTTTTGGAAGAAATCTTGTGTAGATTCCTGGTAACAGGTTTTTGGTTGTGAGGACAGACTGAGAGAGTTGGGGCTCTTCAGCCTGGAGAAGAGAAGGCTTCGAGGGGACCTGATAGTAGCCTTCCAGTATCTGAAGGGGGCCTACAGGAAGGCTGGGGAGGGATTATTTACAAGGTCTTGCAATGACAGGACAAGGGGCAATGGGTTTAAAATGGCAGAGGGGAGATTTAGACTGGATGTTAGGAGGAAGTTCTTTCCAGTGAGGGTGGTGAGGCACTGGAACAGGTTGCCCAGGGAGGTTGTGGCTGCTCCCTCCCTGGAGGTATTCAAGGCCAGATTGGATGAGGCCTTGAGTGACCTGTACTAGTGGGAGGTGTCCCTGCCTATGGCAGGGAGTTGGAACTAGATGATCCTTGAGGTCCCTTCCAACCTTACCATTCTATGATTCTATGGTTGTTGGTTTTGTTTATTTGTTTTTTTTTTTAACCAGCTGAAACAAAAAAAAGTTTTATTGGCACCTCAAAACTGACATGAACAAAATTACTCACCCACCCCCCTTGGTTAGTTTTTCCCTATGTAGAATTTTTACCAAATTAACAGTCTTCCACAAATCGTTTTAATGCTGTTGAAACTTTTTGTTTGTAATGTTACAACAACTGCTGTTCCTTCCTAGATTGCATTGGGAATATTATCCAAAATTGGGCAATTAACTATCAGTGGCCTTTCAAGAAGCAGTGGGATCCTTATTTTGTAGTTCAACTGCCTATATTTGTAAGCACAAGTGAGAACAATTTTTTTGAAATAGAGTTGGAATCCCAGAGTCACTTGAACTCCAATGGAGGTTTTGCTTCTTTTTCTTTGCAGGAACATAATGAAGTGAACAGTATACCAGCTCATCATAGTACTCATGAGCCCATTTGCAAATGTGGTGATCTAGATGTCATCTTCTCCTATAAAGCCTCGAGTCAAAAGCTGGTAGTTACTGTCTTGGAGGCCAGGGATATCCCAGACAAAGACCGCAGTGGTGTGAACACCTGGCAAGTGCATGCCGTACTGATGCCTAGCAAGAAACAGAGGGGTAAAACAAGTGTTCAGAGAGGACCCATCCCCGTGTTCAATGATAAAATTACCTTCACTAAGCTGGAGCCAGAGGAGTTCAGCAACCATGCCATTCGTTTCCGCCTCTATGCAGTGCACAAGATGATTGGAGAGAAGATGATGGGAGAGCAATTTTTCTACCTAAGCAACATCAGCCAGGAAGGGGAAGCAAAGTTGACACTGGTCTTGGATCCAAGGAGTAACTTGAGTGTAAGTGTGATGAAAGAAATGTGGAGTCCCTAACAGTTGTTTATATGGTGGATGGGAACCAGCTGCACCTGATGTCTTTCATTTAGGGCTGTTAGGATACAACTGGTGGATCTGTCCTGCTGTCACTTAAAATGTTACCAGAAAGGGGAAGCGTGGGCCACATCTTCCATACACAAAGCTAAACCAGATTAACAACCTTACACAGCATCATATAGATGTACTACATCTATGGAAGCCATCGAATGCTGTGCCATGCACAAACAGTAGGTTGGCCCTGGAACCACCAAGGTTATTTATACCTTACATTCAACAAGGACAGTAGCTCTTGCGGACCTGTACTACTGCCAGTGCAAGAGCTGTCATCTGGCACTAACTGTTAGCTTATGGATCTCTGTGTTGCACGTTTTCTGTATTACCAGAAGTGCTTAGTAATGCTCCTTTTCATGGCAGATGGAAGTGGAGAGGTGGATCATGTGAGGAGGAGCTGGCTGTACTGCTTTGTAGTTTTCCACGCACATCACAGTTTGTACCCAGCTCTGACTATGCCAATCAAATTGTGTAGTTGAGCTCTGTCATGATTCTTTGTCTACAGAAAACTCAGTGAGAGGCTGTGCACATGCAATGAATAAAACATGATACTCTTTGTGAAGAGGGGGTAGAGAGAGCATCATGGTAGCAAGGAGAGAAAGTAAGAAAATAGACAGCATGTGGGCAAAAAAAAACCGAACAGCAAAATGCATTCCACCCAAGAGTCATTGTCAAGGAGATTCACTGTGTATTTGATGTAGTAGGATGTGTGCTTGTCTCAGAGGCTTTGATTTACACTGGTGATAACACATTATGCAGAGTTCCTCATCTTTATAGAGAAAGTTCAGAGCTGTGTTTTTGTAAAAGTGATGCTCTGATTCCTCTGGTGCCCCATCATAATTCCATCTTAGTCATTGTCATTTCTCGAGAGAGATCTCACTAAGCAAGGCTAGAAGGTATAAATTAAGGGAGGGTGGTGGCGAACATCCTGATGAAACTTTTCAGTGCTCTTTCCCTGCAGAGTGCAGACTCTCAGCTCAGTCTGTCAGCAATCTCTCACAGTGATAGCGCTTCTTCAACACAGTCCCTGTCGCATGGAGGGGTGCCAGAGCTGCTCGTGGGATTGTCTTACAGTGCCACTACAGGGCGGCTGTCAGTGGAGATGATCAAAGGCAGTCATTTCCGAAACCTCGCAATTAATAGGCCACCTGGTAAGTACTCTCACTGCTATTAGAAAATGCCATTGAGTCAAAATTAGCTTTTTTTATTTTCCTCTTTAAGTTATTCAATTATGTCATTTCTGAGCTGGGTTTCCTTGTGGAGTTTCTGACTGAAAATTAAAAGGATTATTTCAAATACACGTGCTGGTAAACTTTACAGTGTCATTGGAAGCAGTCATAGGAAGACAACTGATGGGACAGTCACACTTGAATGTCTCTTTTATTGCATCTATCTTTACAGCATCTGATTGTGGCAAAAGTGCTATTCTACCCAGAGCACAGAGTAATTCTCAGCAGATCTGTGAAATGTGAGAAGTGCATTTCAAGTGATTATGTTACCATGTGACCCTGCCTGGTGCCATTAAGTGTTTTCCAGGGCTATACTTTGGTTAGTCCCCTTGCTGTGCTGCTGAGCACTCTGTGACCTGGTGCTTTGGACCCTTTGGGGATCCCACTCTGCTGAATTCTCTGCTGCACAAGAAAATCTTCTGCAGCAAGAACATTTGAATTTTTTTCTTACGGTTTGCAAAAGTTGAGCTCCCTTTCTCCAATGCCTAAAGGAAAACACTTAATGGAAGTTGCTTTACAGCAGGTTTAGTTAGTGCTTGAGCTGTGGTTAGTTCTTGAGATGAATAGTGGGTGGAGGATGCTAATGCCCATACAATAGGTGGGGTCTTACAGCCTTAGTGTATGATGTTACCTGCTTTGCTGCCAGGGTGCTTCATTAAAAGGTTGAATGGCACTGCTCTGTTTATCTCATGTTGTTCCTTTGCCTCCCGTCCCCAACCAGCAGCTAGTGACAAAGAGGAGTAACATTTTTGTGTTTGATTTTTTGTGATTTGGTTGCCTGATTGTCAAAGGTAACAAACTGTAACAGTTCCTTGCACTCACTGACTTTGACATCCTATCTCCAGTTTGCAAAATGCCAAGATTGCTTTTGCAAGACGCTGTGCTCTCTAGCCCAGAGCTAGCAAACTATTCCGGTATTATTTCAGTATATAGATGTGAAAACTTAGATTTCTCTAAACTGTTCTTCAGTGTATTACAGAAATAGTCTCTGTCATCAGTCAGTCCCTCAGGAATTACAAGCAAGTCTGTGCAACAGTAAAAGACATGAACTCAGTCTCAGTAGCCCTAGCTAGCTTTGCATTAGCTGTGGCAGTACAAGTCTCCAGTGTGAGCTACTTGAAGGCAGATTCTTGTTTGCACATGCTTTATTAAAAGGTTTCAAGTTGAGACCCTTTTAGTAATTTAAAGGTGGCCTAAGATGAGAGTTTTACCACATGCAAGCAAGTTCCCCAGTGCGCATATATGCCACAGTGTAGATTCATAGAATGGTTCAGATTGGAAGGGACCTTAAAGATCATCTAATTCCAACCCTCCTTGGCATTAGCAGGGACACCTTCCACTAGACCAGGTTGCTCAAGGCCTCATAAAACCTGGCTTTGAATACCTCCAGGGTGAGGTCATCCATGACGTCGCTGGGTGACTTGTTCCAGTGGCTCACCACACATACTGTAAAAAAAAAATTCTTTCTAATATCTAGATACATCCTAAAGTTTTTATTTTCAGGAATTAAAATAAAGTAGTGTTGCTAGATTTGCCCCCCTCCCCCCCCCCAACATATTTTCATGTATCTGCTTGTGGTATTAGAGTTTTGTCTCTTAGCTGCTTAAAAATGTGGGTTATTCAGCACTTGTATTCTTAAATCAGGCCCTGCACAAGTTGCCGGCTATCTGACTGGGTCAGGCATCTGTGATGCCCACTCTTTTCCCATAAATAAAACCTCTTCATTGCACAGGACTCAAATAATCACCTTCCAACTTACTACCTGCAACATCATGACCAAGCTACTGACATTTATTGGCACTCTTCTAACAGATGTCTTTCTGGGTGTATATTGTATACTTCCATGTGTTGCAGTAAGCTGAGCAACTCTATAACTTATTGTCTGAGTGCTGGGGAATTGTTTCTGTCCTGGGCCTCTGGTGGGATGTGGCTTGGCAGATTAACCGTGTGTGCACAATAAGCTTTCAGCATGGGAAAGTTTAGCTGCCTCAATTAGGTGTTGTATTCATCTTTTTGAGCTGGTGACTCCACCAGAGTGCAGTAATGNGGGGGGGGGGGGAAAAAAATGGCATTCCCTTATGGAGTTTTAATTTTAAATTCTACCTGAATTTTCCATGTCTGTAGGGCTTCAGATAAAATGAGTTAAATAGATTTGATAAGATAGCCAAAGTTTTCTGCCACCTGTCCTGATGTTTGTTCCTTAGCTTGTTCTTCTGTTTTTGCTGTTAAGACTATCTTGACTTGGTTGCTTGCATTGTTTATGCATCCAGATTAGCCTTAGCAATGTCAGACCAGTATCTCTCAGTGTTAAGGCAATTAATGAAGCATAAGAATTCATAAATGATTATAAGCAAATTTGAACCTGCTTCCTTTGTTCCACAATCTGCTGCTTTTGTTCCAAGTCAAACTGTTTCTTCTGCGTTGTTCTTCTGTGCCTATAAAGTTCCCAGTAGTGTGGTGAGAAATTGAAAGTCCAGTGAAGCAGAAATGAAAACAAGTTAAAAAGAAGGAATAAAACCAGTGCTTGTCTCAGATGCTGGAGTAGCATTTCACTGATAACTCCTGCAGGCACCACAGAGGAGTGCTGTGAGTTCCAATCGTTACTGCCTGAGACATGCTGGTGGCTGAATGTGATGTTCAATAAGTCTTTCACCAGGTGAAAACTCAAACTGTTACCTCCCTTTCTGGAGGGTGAGCAAATAACTCTTGTGTTTTCTCAAATATGTCCTAGCTGTGGTTCTGTTGTTTGAAGCTCAGAGGGAGTGATTTGTTTCTTCAGTCTCATGGGGATTTCAGATGTAATAGCACTTCAGGACACTCAAATACCAAGTCCAAAATGCTATTGAGGGCAGCCATTTATGGTAAAACTGAGAGGAGTCAATGAGGAGAATCCATCTCCATTCCCATCCCTGCATGTGCAGAGCCTGTGCAATACCCATATGTGGTCCCATTGCAATAGCTTTCATATTGGCTGCTGCTGCTAGCTGCAGCTATGGGGAATGGCAAGAGAGTCTTGCACAATAGCAAATTCTCCAGCTGTGCTTTTAGCCCACTTTGACCTTCTTCTGTGCCACCTGGGGTCCTACACAGATGAGCTCAGCATGTCCTGCAGCATATGTGCTCCCTCCTTGTGCAGAGATTTCACTGTGTGCAGAAGAAAGAACTGGATTAGGGCACTGGTGACTTTAGGTGTTTGAAACTGTGGAGGCTAACACAGAACAGAGTGTCTTCTGGAGAAGGAAGATTGTGCATATCTTTGGTTTTCCTGGGCACACATTCTCCTTCACTTAAATTTTCAAATTGGATACAGATAGTTAAACTGAATCAGATAAATATCAAAGTCTTTTGTGCTTCCATGGGTAATAAATAGGTTAGGAAACAGCTGGACAACTTACAGAGACTTAATTCTTGCAGACAGTGTCTTCTCTTCAGGTCACACATGGGATTTAAGGATGGTTTGGTCAAGAATAAATGTCTAGGTATTGTTCTGGGGAACGTGTTGAGTTATAGGCCTGAGCCTACCATTCCTGATCACTCAGATATGTCCATAATCACTCAAAGCACTTAAGAGCACTCCAGAGTATGACTACAGCATTGAGCTGTAAATTATAAGTGTGTGCCAAAAAGCCTCATGCAGAAAAGCATCTATATTTTTGTCAGCTGTGGGCACCCTAGGTATTTTAGTGCTAATGGCTTGTGTACTGTGCACCTCAGTCTCTTTGGTTCTTGTAAAAAAATCGTTAACTTGTGCTAGAGGTTCATATTTTGGTCTGTGGTATTTTATCTTAGAACAAAACCCAGTGTGTTCATTTAAAAGATGGTTACTATAAAAAAAGTAACAAGAGAAGCCTATGCCATTGGCAGACACATCTTTAAAAATTTATAACCAGTTACATGCTATGTGCATGATAGTAGTACCTTGGGATTGTAGAGATGGACCAGGAATCATTTGTGCTAGTCAGTGTATAAACACAACAGAGAAATGGTCTCTTGCCACATGATGTTTAACCTTCATCAGCTGCTCTGCTGGGTGCAGCTCTCTCTCCTCTAATCCAGCCTTAGTTCTTTCCCTGTCTGCCTTTCTTCTGGGGTTTACATCGTTGTGTAATGCAATCTGAGAAGGACTATTGTAAAAATATTCCCTTGCTTAAGAAAAATCCTCCAGGCTTTTCAGCTGCTGCAGAATTAATCACTCATAATAATTATATCCTTTCACGATCATTATTATACCAGCAGCGTATTAATCCCATTAAACAAATACAATAGCATTAATGCTGGAAGAGACAGGAGGGAGAGAACAAGCTATCAGGATTTCTATTTGGAACAGGAGAAATTCTTGGAGTAAAGACTTGTTTGAAAACCTGAGCTGCAGATAGTGCCAAAAAGTACAGAAAAATTATGACCCTTACATGGTATTTGTTGCTCTGGTATCAGTGTGATTGAAATCCATTAGTGGATTTTATTTCATCAGCTTATTTGTTAGGGAAGGAAACTTACTATCCCTGTTTCATTCTTGGAGAACTAAGGCTCAGGTTAACTTCTTTAATTACTCCCAGTCAGATCAGGAAGCTGAATAAAAGAATAAACTTTTAACCTGCATATCTTGCTCTGAATGGGCTTGAGCTCCTACAGCTTTGTAGTTCGTTCTTCCATCTTAGCAGTAATAGAAGTGGGATCTGTACCAGGTCTAGCTGGAGCAGATTCAGTCCTTCAGAGAGCTTGGGTAACAGAACAGTAGAAGTGCTGGGCAGCTCCTCACTGCTGAGTGCTTGTCAGCCAGTCACAGTAAGCTTGTACAAGACCACCTCTCCTTCTGCATCTTTTCATTGCCCATTCTTGAATGTAGTTTGAATAAACTTACAGTAAGGGCAACTGAGAAAAGTTTTGTTCAGGGTGGTAAAGATGAGGCCAGATGCAAGGAGCTTCAGAAGGATATCTCCATGAGCAACTGGGCAGTGAGATGGAAGGTGAAGTGTAGATTAATGTCAGGTATTGCATGGGGGCAGAACTGGAATTCAGACTTAATCTGGGTGGACTCCAAGTTGCTTGGGAGTAAATTATTAGAATTATAGTAAATAGCTCCAGAAAATGTCCACTCAAACATCAGCAGAAGTAGTGAAAGCAACAAATTAAATGTCAGAAATATACAGAAGACAAAATTAAAAAAAAATATAATTGAATGTAAATGTATAGTCACCAGTGTAATGAATACTGTGAACAGTCCTGGTTCCCTCTATTTGAATAGAATATGACTGAACTGGATAGACATGGTGAGGAGTGTCAATCATGGGTGTGGGAAGAGCTTCCAACGAGCTGCAGCTGAATAGACTGTACCTCCCACGATGCTATGACAAAGGGAGATGGAGGAAGATTTCACTGATGTCTGTGAAATCCTAAGTTTTGTTGAGAGAGGGAATTGACAACAATTACTCATTGTCTTTCCTGATACAAAATCAAAGTGAGGAGGTAGTGAACTCTGAAGAGAAGGGAACTCTTCGCTTACACTGTTGAGTTCCTTGCTACAGAATATCACGGATGCTAGAAGATGTTCAGAGGGCTGGAGCAGCTCTGCTATGAGGACAGGCTGAGAGAGTTGGGGCTCTTCTGCCTGGAGAAGAGAAGGCTTTGAGGAGACCTTGCAGTGACCTTCCAGTATCTGAAGGCCCCTTCTAAAGGAGGGCTGGAGAGGAACTATTGATAAGGTCTTGTAGTGACAGGATGAGGGGCAATGGGTTTAAGCTGGCAGAGAGGAGATTTAAACTAGATGTTAGGAAGAAGTTCTTTCCAGTGAGGGTGGTGAAACACTGGAATGGGTTGCTCAGGGAAGTTGTGGATGCTCCCTCCCAGGCCAGTTTGGACGAGGCCTTGAGTGACCTGTTCTAGTGGGAGGTGTCCCTGCCTGTGGCAGGGGGTTGGAACTACATGATCTTTGAGGTCCTTTCCAACCTAGACCATTCTATGATTCTACTTGAGTTTGATATAGCACAGGACAGGTTTGTGAATCAAAATTCACTGAGGATCATTAAATTTGAAGAAACTGCTTCTGACTGAGGAAGTTCTCGAGTTGCAACTCACTGGAGACTGGGAAAGTATGTGGGGGACAATCAACACATGGTGTGTATTTGCTATGTTTTTATAGGTTTATGGTATTGGATACAGTTGGATGGATGGACTGGCTTAGTTCAGCTCTTCCAACCACACAGAACATGGTTCTGATTAGACTCAGAAATACCCCCTCCCAAAACAAGCAGAAGACAAAAAGCCATTGTTTGCAGGGCAGAACTCTCCTAAATTTCAGCTGGAGCTAAGTGTTCAGTGAAAATCCACAGGGACTGTGCAGAGCAGTGTTTGCAGGAGATCTGATGACAGGCTGTATAATGAAGCCATGCCTGTGGGCACCACCACTAGAGGTGAGAAAAGTAAGCTTAAGCATCCTTACATCATACTACTACCCTGGCTGAGAAGGTGTGCATTCCTGCTAAGGCAGCAATGTATGATGCACAGTGTATGTTCTGAGAAGTGCTGAGAAATGCCCTTAGCAGAGGAAAGTCACAAACCAGCACACTTGTACATCTGGACATGTGCCTGTGTTCTGCTTTAACTGCACAAACCTGGCCAGAAGCTGTACCTCTTCAGGGCTGGGGAGTGTTGGGAGTTGGAAAGCTGGCTTCGTAGCTCAACATATGTCCCATATGAGAGATGGCTTTAAAATGGAGAGAGCATGGGATGTTGTGGCAGCAGAGAAGGATCATCAAGGAGCTGAGCTCAGAGATTCTCTGGAGGAGAGTCAGAGAGACCTTGCCAAGAGACCTGACTTGTTTCTGCCCCTCTGGTTTCCTTGCAATTCCCTCCCCTCAGGCTAAGTCAGGGAGCAGTGCATGCCTTTCTGCAGCATTTTACATTAAAGGCACTGCTGCTCTTTGCTCCGATGACTCACATGTCATGAAGGTTGCCAGATCTCAGCTGCTGCCTTGTGTGAGAGCTGCCAGCCATGGGAGAGGGGCCATGAACAGAGACTTGGTGGAATAGGGAAAGAAATGTTGGCTCCTCAGCAGCATAGTAGGCAACTCTTGGCTTTCTGACCTAATTCAGACTTTCATAATGTGGAGCTGGGAACAAAACCTTGGGCCTAATTCTTCTTCCTGCTCTTTTCCTGAGCCAACTGCAGTGAGCTAGGGTCAGAGTATTTGTGCCCCAGTGCTGGTTTAGTGGGGAGGCAAAGCCATGACTAATGGAGTGAAGACCTTCTGGGTCTCAAACTGAGACCTCGCGTGGAGCTGCACTGCACAGAGTCAAGCTTTGGGGCTGTCTCGCCATGAAACGCTGCCATTTATTATGTAGGCTAGTAGTGTGGGCATGCCAGCTGGGTGAAATTAAGCTCTAGGCCCAAGGCTTTATTTTACTGCAGATGTTATTAGTCTGGATTGCAGCATGCTGACATGGTTATGCTGCTTTTGGAAATGAGCTATCTTGCCTGGAGTGTGGTGGGAAAGTCCATACGGCACTGTCTTGTACCCTGCAGTCCGCAGACCCAAGGGGTCAGGAGTCTGTGGTTGTTTGTTTCCTTTCTGAATATAAATTCAAGCAGGGGGTTAGACACTTTTGTGTTTGTACTGTTTTTGTTCATGGGTCAGCTTTATTAACAGCGTTGGAGCTTAGGGGAAACGAAAGCAGAATGCACACAGTGGTCCCTGCTCTAAAAACAGGAACGTATAAATTATAGTTGATTATTCCCCTGGGTTGTCATTATCAGTTAGTTCCCTTAGAAGGATGATGACAGAAATGGGTCATTAGCAGAATCGCAGATAAACTGATTGCCTTTGCAGATGAGCTCTCAAGAGGTGTTTTATGGTTGGGGCAGTACTGATGGAGGCAGAGCACTCTGCATGAGAAGAGGCTTGGCCAAACCTCTGGAGTAAGATTATGTAACTCCAGCCCAAAATGTGTCTGGCTTCTTGCAGCATTCCTTGATTTAGTGCTTTTCACTCTGGTGTTGATATTTTACGTGTACGTGAATGTTGTTCAAATCACTCACACCAGAGGTGAAAGATGAGTTTAGAGTAAAAATTATATACAGAAATTTTAATTCCAAAGCTTATGTGGAAAGGAGAACCTGGTGGATGCAGTGCTAAAATTGGTTTTGGCAAAATTAGACTTTGTTCTTGCATTTTCACAGGCATTTCTCTAACTATGGGCAAGATACAGTCTCAGACACTCCCAGATATTAAGAGTTTTGCTCTTCACGTCAGTGAGATGGGTGCCTAAATGGAAGGTGAGCACTTAGGCATTGTAAAGAATTCAAGCCTTAATCTCACTTCTGCCTTTGTGCTTGACAGAGATGGCGTGAAAGTAAATACACTGAAGGGCGCAGAGTGCTGAGATACCACAGTAATGAGGCCATTACTGAATCTGAGCATGTAATTAGACGAAAAATGTTTGGCTTCACGATGAATAGATGCTCTCACACATACATTCCTCAGTAAATGTTCGAGTTCGTCCTTGCTGTAGTCCCACTAATTTCACCGTCTGTCCGGGGATGGATTTTCATTGGCAAAGCCAGCTGGAGGGGAGAGCTTTACATATTGAAGGACCAGACTGGACCACAAGGGGAACTAGGAAGTGTTTCTTGATGAGACGCTCTAAAAGATGTGCAAGAAGCATGATGCAGTAAGGGCAAATCTTAAAATGTAGTTAGTGAAGCAAAATAACAGCCTGGCCTCATACATATCAGATCTGCAAAGCAAAATTCAGACGCTAAATATATTCTCCACACCTACTCTTTTATTTCTGTTCATGCAAGCTTGATTCTTTCGGCTGATAAAATACAACCAGTGGAAGTAATTTGAGAAGAATTAGCAGCCTGATTTAGTTGTAACTTGCATCGGTTTTGTGCCTGTGTTTACAAAGGGATGAATAGGGCTCCTGGTATTAGCCCTGCTCTGTGTTTAGTCTCCTTCCAGCCTGCATGTTCTCTCTTGATCCGTATGATACATGCCTCAGTCAGGGATATGACATCCTAGAGTTTATGTCTTCAAGAAGCCAATCCATTCATTGCCTGTAAAATTATCTGGGACATCCTGAGACATCATCCTTGGAGGTGTTTTAGCTGTGGCATTCACTTCGATGGTAAAACCTAATTAATCTGTAAGCATTGTCTACTAGATCACTGCTGAGTTATGCTGTGTGCTTCTTTGGCAATATTGGTAATAAATTAGTTGACTCCTTTGGGGACCACTTGAATTTGCCTGCATTTAGGTGTGATGAGTCCCACATGAGCAGCCAGAGCTGGCAGCAGTCAGAAGGAAGGATGATAGGAAGGTTTACTGAGAGGAAAATCTAGAACTTAATCCTCTCCCTGTCTTCTTGAGAGAGATACAATCGTGTGTGGGTGACCTTTCCCTCAAGTATCATGGGATGATAACCTAAAAAACTACTTCGTCTTAGTTATGTTACACATTGATGTCCCCAGGTGGGATGGCAATGAGGGTGTTTGCAGCAGGGCTTGGCTGTATACTGCTTCTCCATTCTGCCCACCATCTGCTTCAGTACCTGAGGAAACCCTCCCAGGAGCTGCCAAGGGATCCAGGGGTAGGATTTTTCCACTGCTGATCCATGCCCCATCTCTGCCCTCATTGACCATTCCCAGCCTCTACTGTGATCCGAATCAAATGTCCTTCCCCTCAGCAAAGCCGTTCTCATAGGGTAGTGAGGAAAGCGACATGACGACAAGGGCACATCCAGATAAAAATTGGTAACAAATAGAGCAAATAGGTCTTACCTTCTTGAATTCCCAGGTGCCAGCACTCATCTCTCTTGTATCTGAGCAGAAATGAGCCCCTTCTGTCCATAAACACGATTGATTTGGAAAGTGCACAGAAGTTATGTAGAAAATGTAAGGTTTTAATTGGAAGGAAAACTTTAAAATCCAAACAGGGAGTTGTACTAATCATCTGCTTGTTTATCTTTAAAAATTAACCTGGTGGAGAGTTATTATTTTGAAATTTTCTCCTTAAAAAAAAAAAAAAAAAAGAGTGAATACAGATAAAAATTCTATCAAGCTCCTACTTCCCACTTATTTCCAGGGAGTTCCCTGCAGCCTCAAACCAGCAGTCAGAACTTCCATTTGAGGAAAGGTTCTGGGCACGTTATGGTCTGTCACCACAAAGTAAACTGACACCTCTACAGCTACTGCATGAGATTGTGTCTGGTTGTTGTCTTGCATTGTTTCACATTGAGTTGAGCTTGGAGAGAGAGTGAGGACTGTTGGGTTTTGCATTTCTAATGCATCCGAAGTTGTTAAAGATGTTAGTCCTTCAGCACCACCAACATTAAATATTACTGTGGGAATTAGTCTACCTCTTGATAAAGCAGATCACAGAACCACAGAATGTCAGGGGCTGAAAATGATCTTGAAAGATCATCCAGTCCAACCTCCCTGCCAGAGCAGGATCACCTATACCAGATCACACAGGACCACATCCAGGCAGGTTTTTAGTATCTCCAGAGAGGGGGACTCCACAACTCCCCATGGCAACCTGTTCCAGTGTTCTGTCACCCTCACAGCAAAAAAATCCCTCCTCATGTTTAAATGAAACTTCCTTTGCATCAGTTTCCACCCATTGTCCCCTGTCCTCTCATAGAATCATAGAATGGTAAGGTTGGAAGGGACCTTGAGGATCATCTAGTTCCAACCCCCTGCCTGGCTCCATCTTCCTGGCACTCAACCTTTACACATTGATAAACACTGATGAGGTCACCTCTCAGTCTCCTCTTCTCCAAGCTAAAGAACTCCAGCTCCCTCAGCCTCTCATTGTAAGAGAGATGTTCCATTCCCTTAATCATCTATCTTTCTTAACCATCTTTCTTCCTTTCTCAGATACAATTGGGAGGCTATCTCATGTCAGAGCTCTGTGTTTCTGTCTAGTGAGTAGGTCTCTGTTGGCAAGATGTACTTCATCTTCAGTGTTACAGTAGGAGCCAAGCTGGCATCCCCGGCTAACGGTGGGACCAAAATTTCCCTGCGGTAACTTGATTGCTGTACAGCTGTGCAGGCTCACAATTTACTCCTTAATTGTCAGTCTCCTGACAGCTTTTCCAGTGGAACAGTTTGAGAGGAGCGGAAAGCCCTGCTTTGGAGACACACAAGTGTTTTCACACCTGAAGTGTAATTTCACACCTTGTGTTGCTCAGTAGAGAAGTGCGTAAAATAGCACATCAAATGGGAACAGAAGAGGATAGATATGCTGTAGACAAGAGGTGGAGGCTTGTTATTTATTTCCTATCTTCAGCACATCCTGAAATAATACTCACTTGCAGAAACTCAGGCACGGTTTATGGAGGGGTTAGGAGGAGACTTTTCTAGCCAAGTGATCTGTCACCCTTACGTGCAGAGTGAGATGAAAACTTATGCTGAGCTGGATCTGCAGAGCATTGGAACCACAGTGCTATTCCTGAGACCACAGTATTAGCAACTGCCTAATAGAAGTGAGACAATAAAGGAGGCAGCAAGAGTTTTAAGGGTGGATACAATCCCAAGCACGAACACAGGTTTTGGGGTGAATGGCTGGAGAGCAGCCCTGAGGAAAAGGACCTTGGAGTCTGGGTTGATGAAAAGCTCAACATGAGCCTGCAGTGTGCACATGCAGCCCAGACAGCCAACCGAGTCCTAGGCTGCATCAAGAGAAGCGTGGCCAGCAGGGCAAGGGAGGGGATTCTGCCACTTTGCTCTTGTCGGACCCCACCTGGAGTACTGTGTGCAGTTCTGGAGCCCTCAGCACAGGAAGGACATGGAAGTGTTGGAGCGGGTCCAGAGGAGGGCCACAAAGATGCTTAGAGGGCTGGAGCAGCTCTTCTATGAGGGCAGGCTGAGAGACTTGGGGCTCTGCAGCCTGGAGAAGAGGAGGCTTCAAGGGGACCTGATAGTAGCCTTCCAGTATGTGAAGGGGGCCTACAGGAAGGCTGGGGAAGGATTATTTACAAGGTCTTGCAATGACAGGACAAGGGGCAATGGGTTTAAACTGGCAGAGGAGAGATTCAGACTGGATGTTAGGAGGAAGTTCTTTCCAGTGAGGGTGGTGAGGCACTGGAACAGGTTGCCCAGGGAGGTTGTGGTTGCTCCCTCCTGGAGGTGTTCAAGGCCAGTTTGGATGAGGCCTTGAGTAACCTGTACTAGTGGGAGGTGTCCCTGCCTATGTCAGGGGGTTTGAACTAGATGATCTTTGAGGTCCCTTCCAACCTTACCATTCTATGATTTACAGGAATGCTGACATGGACCATCCCTTCCCTGTATTCATTGAGCATTTTTACTCCTTGTATTGACATAAAGAGCAAATAAATTTGACCTTGAGTCCACCAAAAAGCTAGATGAGAATTTGGAAAAAGCCTTGCAACTATCATGTGAGATCAAATCATTTCACCATGTCTGCAGGTTCCTTTCCCTCTTTCACAGGACCTTCTGTTTTCTTTCTCACATAGCTGGTCATAGAGGCATTCTTCCAAAGCATAGTGGTGTAGAGGCAAGTGCAGACAAGGGAAGCCCTGGTAAGATAGCCCCAGTGAGGCTTCATTGTGAGGGAGAAGCGAAGGTGGGAGATGCACATTTAATGGAGAATCCATAGAGATGCTCATTGTTTTGGTTAGTCTTAGGCAGGTTTGCTAGGCTCAGGAACCAGATTTCCTCACTCTTTCCAAGAGAATAGTGCTGAAACACACATTTATTTCCTTCTTTTTTTCTCCCTGGATGAATATGAAGAAATCCAAGATATGTTTTCACCTGGTGCTTCTCATCTTGTGATTTTTACTAAGGAGAGCAGTCCAGTCCTCCTCTGTTAATCATTGCAGGCAAAATGGTTGTACTTGGAGTTTTTGGGGGTGCTTTTTGAGTGTTTGTGGCTTTCATTTAGTCTATCACTAATGCCAAACATTATTTCCTTTTTTTGTCCTAGATACCTATGGAAAGCTCTGCCTGCTCGACTCTGTGGGTCAAGAGATATCTCGCTGCAAGACCTCCATCCGTCGAGGACAGCCCAACCCTGTCTACAAGGAAACTTTCATCTTCCAGGTTGCTCTCTTCCAGCTCTCTGATGTCACACTAATGATCTCCATATACAACAGACGCAGCATGAAGCGCAAGGAGATGGTCGGTTGGATCTCTATGGGTCAGAACAGCAGCGGAGAGGAAGAGCAAAGTCATTGGCAGGAAATGAAGGAATCAAAGGGGACACAGGTCTGCAGGTGGCACACACTCCTGGAGTCCTAGAGGTTACCAGGGCAGCCTGCAGGTCCTGGGACTATGGGCTGCCTTTCATTGTTCTTGGTCAGTTAGAAATCAGCTATCCCATAGCAAGTGTTGTGCTCTGACAGGTCACATGCACTTTAACCTGATTTTACAAGTGTCAAGGTGTGGAAAGCATGCTTAGTTCTTGTCTTTCCAGGTCATCCTGCATTAAACCTTGGGGAGAAGCAATGGGAACATCTACAACATCCTTTCCTTGGTCATTGTCTTGCTCTTTTTGCCATGAGCTTAATCATCACAGACTGATTTTGATGCTGTTTTCTTCTGGGGTAAATTCTCTCCCCTCTCCTCTTATTTACATGAATGAATTGCAAATTAATTGATTGCAAATATTCTTGACACGCAGAGAGCTGATGGTGAGGCTAACCTGCATGCAGATTGCTTTCTTGCCCTCTTATTATCCTGTTTCTGAGTGCTAGAATTAAGCTTTTGATACCACTGTAAACCAGATGATACATTTTTCAGGCAGCATGGGAAAGCACTCTTGAATTCTCTGTCAACTTTTAAGTGCCTAGACACTACTACTGTTCTCTTGTACTAACAGTTGCTATTAGGGCTAAACACTACTGGTGTTTTTAATTAGAGGTATCCTTTGCATTTGTTATCCTGCCTTGCCATTGCAGCCTGCACAGCCTGCACGAGAGATAACGAGCATCTGTTTCACATTGCAAGTATACAATGCATGTTTAGATGCTTACTGGAAGTTCATGGCTTCTGTCATCATGAATACCAAAAAAAGATCAGAACAAGCACCTTTGTGCCTGAATCACTCTTTTCTGCATTGTTGTTTTGCTCACGTGTGACTTTTTTTAAAGTGAGGCTCACTCAGAAAAGCATTTCTGTGAGCATTACACAGGAAGGCTTCACATCCCTGCTTTCTCTGACATTCAGTTAAACACAATGCAGTTTGCTGAGGGCTCTTCTTCAAATGTGCTATCTTCTTGGGATCTGAAAGGGGACAGGTTTTGGCAGACTGAGCAATAGAAAATGCCAGACCACCTCACCTCATCTTGAGGGCAAGCTCCCCTGCAGACAAGAACTAGGATCTGGGGAATCCTCATTGAAGGTCTGCTGGCTCTGCTGAACTAACGCCAGAGAAAAGCTTTGCACTTCCTGCCTCTACCTGAAAACAAACAAGGAGTAGTCTTGCTGGATGAGGTGATGACACTTTAATGTAGTTGCCATTTTCCACATTAATCTTTTCCCCTGTCTCTGTGGGTTGAAGTCATGGAGATGATGGATAAAGGGACATGTCTCAGTCTGTTACAAGACTATTGAAAGTTTAGTTTTTATTAGCTGCTGTGGTGCTCTTTGACACAGCAGAGGATATTCATCCTGTAGAGAGTGGTGGTGTGTCGGCAGTAAGGTGCTGAGATCTTCAGACACTGCCAACTGCCCAGTCTCCAGTTCCCTGAGCTCTCTAGGAGAGGGCTGGCATTTCTCCATTCCTGCTGGTGACAGCAGGACACAGGAAACATTTTGCTGAAAAGGTTTGTCTGTACTGAATCACTTTGTATTTTGGTTTTGTCATTTACTGAGACCTGGCACCAAATTCTGCCTCCTGCTGCCTCACAGCCATCTCCTTCCTTTCAAAGGTGCTGTGCAAATCTAACTAGTGCACATCTTGGCACTGGCTGTTTGACAGTGTGCTGGTTTACATCACATCCAAGGCCAAGCCAGACCCTGTGGGGTCGTGGTGTGATCCACACCAGGCTGTCACTGGGTGTCATAGACACAGGCTTT
Organism: Eubucco bourcierii; assembly: GCA_013396675.1. Lineage (NCBI taxonomy): Eukaryota > Metazoa > Chordata > Aves > Piciformes > Ramphastidae > Eubucco > Eubucco bourcierii. The sequence goes on along the minus strand of VWZE01007638.1, from coordinate 103,305 downwards.
GGCTGTCCTCGTGAGGCAGGCAGAATAATTTGTATGTAGAAGGACCTGTAATATAAGTGATGCAAATTATTCTATGGTCCTTGGCTTTATATATTGTTGTCACTTACCTGTCTGAGGATCATTTTCTTAGTGAGAATGATGGGTATCCTATGCAGGAGGATTGTCCTCCACTGCCTAGATAAGCTGGCTTAATATCTGCTTTGCACTACCGGGGCTTTGTGTCACAAAGCACAATCTAACCCAAGTATAGCTCAGCAAACACATACTTTTTTGACTGCACTGTTAATGCTGCTGTATTAGTACCATGAAAGAAAATGAGCATGTGAATGGTTACCAGCAGAATAGAAAAGGTTTTTTTTATTATGTAATTTTATTCTGGGGAAAAAAAAAAAAGTAGACGAAACAAGGTGTATTTGGTGATTGCAGTTGTTTTCCAATCTCTTTTTTTTCTGAACAGCATATAATGAAGTGTTTATAATTAATTTTACTATCTGGGTATAATAAACTTGCTGGAATTCTCTTCATAACTTCTGACACCTGTGAAGTGTTGCTTATAGAATCATAGAATCGTAGAATAGTAAGGTTGGAAGGGACCTCAAGGATCACCCAGTTCCAACCCCCCACCATAGGCAAGGACACCTCCCACTAGTACAGGTTACTCAAGGCCTTGTCCAGCCTGGCCTTGAACACTTCCAGGGAGGAAGCAGCCACCACCTCCCTGGGCAACCTGTTCCAGTGCCTCACCACCCTCACTGGAAAGAACTTCCTCCTAACATCCAGTCTAAATCTCCCCTCTGCCACTTTAAACCCATTGTCCCTTGTCCTGTCATTGCAAGACCTTGTCAATAGTCACTTCCCAGCCTTCCTGTAGGCCCCCTTCAGATATTGGAAGGTTACTATAAGGTCTCCTTGAAGCCTTCTCTTCTCCAGGCTGAAGAGCCCCAACTCTTGTAGCCTGTCCTCACAGCAGAGCTTCTGCAGCCCTCTGATCATCTTCATGGCTTGCGCTTCATGATTGGCTAAGGGAAATGTATCATTTGATACTACATTTTAGCAGTAAACTGGAGATAACTCAAATTTTTAACAGTGTGATTTAAAAAAAGAAAAAGGAAAAGATCACAGAAATATTCTGGTTGGAAAAGACCCCCAGGATCATCAAGTCCAACCATTATCCCTACTCTACAAAGTTCACCTTTACACCATATCCTCAAGTACCACATCCAAATGACATTTAAACAAACCTTCCTATTTTTTCCCAAAAGTTCCTCAAGTCTCACCCCATAGCTGTTTTGATGGTGGTGGCAGAGCCCTCCTGGCTTTTGCTGCAATCATCACACAAATTTCTCAACTGAAGCTTTTCGTTCCCATCCATCAAAGTTCAACCGGGAAGGCTGGAGGATACCTACGCAGTTTCCCATTGTGGATTAAGGAAGGGCAGCAATAAACTTACCTCAGCCAATTTCCACGTGGTGGGGAAATAATTGAGCTAGCACACAGGATTCTGCTTCTGCTGGGGAGGAGCACACCAGGAGCTGACTCCTTGCCAAAGCACCTTCAGGCTCTTACACCTACCTGGGAAACAGTGACGGTGCCTGGCCCTGCTGCTCCTCCAGCACCACGCCATGCCAAAAGAGAAAACTGTGGCACTCACCAGAGCTGAAATCTTGCAAGGACCCGCTGGCAAAGCAAGGAACTTCTGCCTATGTTGTAGCAGGACCACCTGGACTCATCCATTTTTAATGGGTAATCTTAATAATAAAAGGGATGAAGTAAACTGGATTTAGACTTGCATTCCATTTTCATATCAAGGTATTTTCTGAAGATACAACATTAAGGAATTGAATTTTAATATGTCATTTCAGTGTAGAGTATCAGAACTCAGAGGAAAGCAAGTGAAAATAGTTTCTTTAAAGCAAATTAATATCAGAGCACAAGTTAAAACTTTTCCCTCCAGTGGAAGGAGGTGGCTGCATCATTGCAAAAACATTTTGGCTTCATGTTTTACCAGAAAAATTTGGAGAGAAGGGAAAAAGTGTGAGGCAAGGGGAGGGCTGGGGTTTTGGAGATGCTGCTAAACCTCTTGGTGCATCCATGCCTTCAGCAATACATTTGTGGGGTTTATGAAATTCTGGCTGAAGCAATGGAGACGTTTAGCAGTCTTGGGATGGACACAATACTGGAAGTGCTCATGCTTGCTAGGTGAATTTTGGGGGTTTCGTGGTTTATTTTTCTTCCCAGCATTCACCTGTGAAATGAAAGCTTTGGAGCAACTCCCCTATATTCCAGACCTCCCATAATTCTTCCTGTTGACAGACAGAATTAGTCACTGCTAATATTGATACAGGCTGGGTCCCTGCTCTTGGTCTTTCATAAGTAAATACCACTGCCCTTTCAGTCACTGTTTTAACCCTTTGCTTCTATCAAAAGTGGCTGACAAGACTACATTTCCAGAAAGATTTCCATTCCTTGGGAGTCTTAACTCATACTTGCCTCGCAATTGGTGATGGCCAGTAGACTTGGCACCCTGTGCTCCACTGGCCTCCATCTGCATGGCTGCTGGTGATAAAACCTGATCTGTGCTTCTTTGGGGCTCCAAGTAGTGAGAAGAGCTGTGGGAGTGCCACGCAGGGTTTGGCAAACAGAAAAGGAACGAGTGGTTCCTGACATGGTTCTGGGAATTCTTGTGTGCTTGCAAGTCCAAATTATGGAGGCTTCCTAATGCACACGTGCTTTTAAATATAATTCATTATAATTCATTCCCTTTTGACACCACTGGAATCCTTTTATAGCTTATTTGGATTTTCTTCTCTTGGTAGGGGAGAAGAAGGGGGACCCAAAAAAAAAAAAAAAAGGCAGCCCAAAAGCAGTGTGTGGTGAGGAGGAGCTCACTGCAACTCACTGCACTGGCATAAGCCCAGCATATTGTGGCCAAGTGCTCTGGATACATCTCTGTATCTTGCAGAGTGCTGTTCAGCTAGCTGCAGTCTGTTCCTTCCTTGGGCTCTCTCCAGACAGCACAGCCCTGTCCTGCTAGGCTAGCTGCTTTTGTTTTATTTGCTGTTTTTAATGTGTACGGACAGCAGAACACAATTACCTCATCATGTTTATATTCCCTGTAATAATGGTGACTGTTAACTGATGCCCACAGAAATGAGTACCTCTTTTAGCCCACTGGTGCACATTTGTGAAAGCTTTATCTGGATCGTCTGCTATGTGGTTGGGTTTGTTTTTGTTTCCTTTTTCCCAGTGCCTTTAATTACCTAGGCCCTGCTGTGGCTTACTTACTCCTGTTGCACTGGCTTGCTCTGCATTTCCCTTTCAGGGTAATGTGGGCTGTGCAGCTCCTGGGGCACATGGACAATACTTGGATATATTTTTAGCAGCTGCAGATCCCAAGAGGATATTTAACGCTTTAGGCAGTCGACTGATCTTCTGTCATGAGTGTCTTCAGATATTCCTGGATGCATAAAACTGAAGGGTGCCAGCTGCTATTGATCATTTCTCCAGTATAAAGCTGAAGGTGGCAGCTTGGCAGAGAAACAGGTTTTTTCCTCTGGTGGCAGTTCATTTTCTCCTTCAGTTAAAACTGGCAGTGACCTTGGAGCTAGTGTGCCTGCAAAGCTTTCCTTCCATTCCCATATTTATCATCATCTTTAATCTGTATGATCACTGTGTTTCATCTCTCTGCCTCTCAGCTGCCTTCTGCCCTTCAGCACAAAAGGTGGACAGAAAGGCTGAGCAAAGAATACAGCCTTCCCTATTGCATTACCCTCAGGCTCAAGGGAAGCTGACTCCTGGAGGGGTCAGCTCAAAGTTATGATGCTCATTATTAAGTCCTTGCCTCCCTGATCTCTAATCTGCTTGTGAAGTTTGAAGCTTGATGGTTGGGCTGTGATGCTTCAGTAATTACAAAATAGTGACACTTGTTCACCTCAGTGTTGGGCAAGGTAATGACAGAGGAAACAAACTGTTCTGTATTTGTTTCTTTCCATTTTTTTTTCCCGTAAGTGTGATGTTCTGTAAAAGGACAACAGCGCCTGAAGGAATTAGTATGCAGGAGCATCAGCTTTCCATTTAAAATGTACTAAGTGTGATGTTTGCAACTATGGTTTGAAGGGGGGGAGGTGGGGGGGAAGAAGCAAGCAGCCAGGGTTTGTAGCAGAGCTCACACTTTGAATGAGGCAAGGTTTTCTCTTCAGTGTGTGCTACCCCAGCAAATACATTCGCATACCCCAGGCAGTGATGCTGGCTCCCAGATGAGCTGCTTCTGTGATTAAAGCAGCCAGAAGCTGACAGATCCTAAAGCTTGGAAAGACATACAGGGTAATTCAGCCTTGCTGGTTTGGGTGGGTTGTTTTTTTTTTTTTAATCTGGTGTAGATTTAACAGGCTGTCATGCAAGAACTAAAAGCCTTAAGCAGTGGCCTGGCAGGTGGTGGGGAGGGCAGGCAGGCACCCACCCAGTGTGCCTGTGCTGTTGCAGAGCTGGAAGTTTGCTCGCTTTTCTCCAGAAAGCAATGCAGCCAGGCTGCAGTGGCAGCAAGCCTGAGCTGAAACCCAGTTTCATGATTCTTCATGATTCCTGAGTTCCAGATCTGCTCAAGGCACAGTTTTNTAATAATTTTTGTATTTATTTCTTCAGTGCAAAGTGAATTCTTGCTTTCCCGCAGCCTGTGCTGTAGGCCTTAAGAAATGAATGTGTAAATATTTTGTCTCTCACAGCAGCCCAAGGTCATCTTTCTGGAACAGCAAACAGGCACAGAATCCAAAGAAGATCAGTCTGTCATGTGAGTAAGGTTAGCATCTGCACTTACAAATGACAAAGGCTATTAATCCTCATGCTGTAATCCCCAAGCTGTTTGCCAGCTGGCAGCAGGAAGATGTTCCTGCTCAACCCACACAGCTATCCATGTTTTTTCACCTTTATGAAGCAGATATAGGTCAATGCTGTAGTCTGGATAAAGAACTTGGTAGATACCATTCATCTCTCCAGCATTACAATCCCTCCCTTTTCCACACAAGTCATCTGTACGAATGAGAGCATAAGAAACGAGCTGCAGTCTGGGCTCTCCCTGTGTTGCTCTCCTAAAACAGAAGACTGAAGGTGAGATTTTCCTCCCCCCACCTCTGCTCCTGAATTTGTCATGGTAGGATGAATTTTGTGATCTTGCTGCACAGCCAAACAGCCTGAGAACAGGTCTGTTCCTTAGAGAGGTCTTTTTAAACAGAGCAGGGAAAACCCAAGACTTGTAGAAGGCAGATAAAAGTCCAAACTGAGACCTTTTTTGATCCTAATTTGGGAGCCTATATGAGACTTGGATATTGCCCATCACAGGGACATAAAAAGTTGAATCCTATGAGGTGCCATCATGAAGCAGAAGGAGGTCTACGGCTTGACAGTGATGCAGGTAATCTGTGGTGGTCTGTATGGACTTGCACAACAGAAAACTGTATGGTCACCTTGTTGCATCCAGTGAGTATTAGGCACCTGAGGCTGGAAAAAAAAAAAATGAAGAGATGACCCAAAAGCCAGATGGGAGCTATGAAGCTCCATTCAGAGCTGTTAGTTTCTCATCTCTATAGAAAACTGGAAAGTGAATTGTTGGGGTTTACCTAACAAAAGTAGTTTAACAAATATCTCGGTTCCTTGGGCAGCTGCAGGTGTGAGGAAGTGAGAATATTACCTCTTGGCTCTTTGAGTTTCCTCCTGTCTGCAATGGATGACCACAGGAGAGATACCAAATACTCTGGAAGTGTCTGTTGCCTGTAACATCATACCCAGTGTGGGCTGATCTCATTGAGTAACAAGAGACAAAAAGCAGATCTTGGCCATGGATGGAGAAGAAGAAGGTTTCAGCCTTCAGACAAAAACTAAATTCTTTTGTGAGTCCCACAACAATTAATTAGCCTCAATCTCCAGGGAAGGCATTTGATTGTGCCAAATGCTTCCCTCTCACTTCATTTCTCAGGGAACACTGCAAATTTCTCTCTTCATTAGCAGCGAGGCAAAATAATTTAATTTTGCCAGTTTCCCTAATCTGTGGTGTATCTTGTTAACACTTTCTAGGTGCTTTTCCTTCATGCTGTGTCCATCATTGCATCTCCCATCCTCTCATTAATATCCATAGAGGTCTACTCTACCCATGCTTGGTAGCAATATTTTTATGTTCATGGTGCTTAGAAGGAATCCTATCCTTCAATATCTTACTGTCGCTACACAACACTTCAGGCACAAGTTTTCCAGTTAAATCAGTGCCACATCTCTCCCTTAGTCCTCTGCTGGCACTGCTGTGGTTTTTGTCTTGCTGAGCTGTGTTGTCAGCTGAAAATTCATTGACTTTTTGCCAGCAGAGTGTTTTGTTTGTCAAGAAGAGTAAATGAAGTAATCATTTGGTAGACTTAGCCTTTAAATACTGCGTGGCATTTATATGTGTATATATATATAAACGGTTTTGTGGTAGAGTCCCCCTGGGCATTTGCATGCAGCACATCTCAGCATATATTTGAATATTGATTTAAATATACTGCATATAGTAAGTTATTTTTAGTGTGTATTGGCTTCTTTCTCTATTGGCAGGATATACCATTTCTGGCAGGCACAGACTTTGGCTGTCCCACAGCTGGACACTGGTGATGCAGTGGCTGGGATGTGTGTGTGCCTTCTCTTTCCTCTACATGCCCTGCGATGTGGTAGGTCCTTCCTCTCCACCATCTGTGACAGTGGACAGCCACCGGTGCTGAGGTGCATTGCTGGAGGATAGAGTTTTGGGCCAACCTCTGCATCCCCCTCCTGGTGCCACTGCATCCCCCTTCTGGTGCCCCATAGGATAAGCTGCCTTTAAGGGCTGTCGTTTGACTGCCGTCATACCTTCAGCACAGACCATGGGCGGGTTGTGAGACAGTTGGTATTAATTCAGGCCTCTGGCTGAGGGTGATCAAGAGCAGTAGAGATCTCAGCTCTTCTTTCCCAACCTGAATCATAGAATCATAGAATGGTTTAGGTTGGAAGGGATCTTAAAGATCATCTAGTTCCGACCCCCTGCCATAAGCAGGGACACCTCCCACTAGAAGAGGTTGCTCAAGGCCTTGTCCAACCTGGACTTGAACACCTCCAGGGAGGGAGCAGCCACAACCTCCCTGGGCAACCTGTTCCAGGGTGTGATGGTTTGGGAGTTACCCACACCCCCACACAGTGAAAATTACCCAGACTAGACTCAGCCAGCTGGAAGTTAAAGAATGAAGCTTTATTTAAAGCTTAGCACAATATACAAGCAGATATATACACAAACATACAGAAATATACAAATTAAAGGTAATACAGAAACCCAAAATCCCTCCCTGCCAGGAGGATGCCAACCCAAACCTCCCCTTCTTCCTTCCCCCTTCTTTCTCTCCCATCAGAAATAACCAGATCAGTCCCTGTATATCTTGCATGATAAATCTGGAAGAGATCTGAGGTGAGATGTCAAAAAAGACAACAAGGAGGTTAGAGGAAATAAAGGGTTAGGTTGGATTAGGGTTAAGGCAGAAAGCAACCACAGGCCACCAGAGTGAAAAGGAGCCAAACAACTACTGAGAACTAACTCAAAAGTGTGTGAGAAGTGAATATCTTATCTATATTTTGATTAACTGTGCTTCTCAGCAGAAGAATGAGTGATGTAGGTTACTCTTGTTGTTTTCCTTTCTTCTCACAGCTTAGGATTTAATTTCTCTCAGTAAAATATTCCAATTAGCCTCAAACCAGCACACAGTGCCTCACCACCTTCACTGGAAAGAACTTCTTCCTAACATCTACTTTACATCTCCCCTCTGCCAGTTTAAACCCATCACTCCTCCTCCTGTCATTACAAGACCTTGTAAATAGTCCCTCCCCAGCCCTCCTGTAGCCCCCCCTTCAGACACTGCATACTGAGGTGTGCAAGCATGACATCTTGCCACAAACTGATTGCTTCAAAAAATAGCAATACAGACAAATTAATAAAAATGCAAACTTCTGTTGGTGCAAAAAAGCAAGTCTTCTAGAACTTGACTTTATTGCCAAATTAGTTTAATGGTAAATGCATCTATAAAAGGGAGACTTGTTTGTACCATAAATAGTACTCTCAGGGTCTAACTGTCTCCTTCCATAAGATGTCCAAACTTTGAAGTTTAAGGGCAAGTCAGCCCTGAAAGGAGTTAAATAATTAACTTGTTTTTCAAGAGCCTTGATTTGCCCCTCCATGCTCCTGGAAAACAGATCAGGAAGGCTGTTTCTTAGTGCTGGCTCAGGGTGGGGGAGCCATCCAGAGAGGTGGTTGAGTCACCAACCTTGGATGTGTTTAAGGGTCGTTTGGGTGTGGTGCTTAGGGATACGGTTTAAGGCGAATCTCGTAAAGTGGGCTTGTAGGTGGGACTTGGTGATCCTAAGGGTCTTTTCCAACCTAGATATTTCTGTGATTCTGTGATTCAAGGAGGTTGCACCAAACAAATTCATGTCCCCATTTCTGTTTTGTGAAGTTCAAAGATTTGCACTGAGAATTGTACTTTCAATCCAGTTAGTAAATGGCTGATACTGACTGGTGAGGCCATTGGAATGGTATGAGCATCATTTCACTTACTGTGAGCCTGATTGAAAGAGGTATCTGAAGTGCAAAACCGTGATAAAAAAAGATGAAAAATATGATGAAAAGATGTTTGGGTATTCAACAGGAAGAGTGGTATGGCTTTATTCTTAGCTTTTCATGTACTTGACAATGAAACATTTTTATTCTACTTAAGTGCTAACGTGCGCGATCATACAATATATTGCCTCTCGCTAATTATATGCTGCGTTAGGAATACTAATGTCTAGATGATATCTGACTGAAGAAAAAGAACATTAAACCCAGCTTCTGCAGAATTCTGGCCTGACATTATCCACACGTCCAGACAACCATCCACACCTTAGAAACAGTCTGATTTTGTTATGGTGAACGCTGCTGTTACAGGTTTTTATCAATAAAGTAGAAGCAGATGGCTCATGTAGACATGCAAACCCAGCCTGTCTTCCTTTTTGCGCTGTTGTGGCAGAACCAAGTGAATATGCATCTAGGAGAGGTGGATGTGTTTTGTTCAGAACAAGGATGCAGGTGTCCTGTGCATAATGAATAAAGCAGGAATGGGAAATGTTCTCCTGCCTGTTCTTCTTGTCCATCCACATGGACAGAAGGCCTCTGCGGTAGTGGAAAGAAGCTGCTGGGGGGCTTTAGGGAACTGAGGAGGTTCCTGTGCCCTGCTGTGTCTCTCCCTAACCCTGGATACTGCCTTTCATTCAGCTCTGCATGGAAAGGAAAAGCACTGGCTATGCATTTGGTGTCTGCTGTTTCCCAATCTCTCATCTATGTCCTGGCTGGAGTTGGAGCAGCCCTTCACACTCCCTCTGTTGTTGTTCCCCAACCATTGTTTTTCATCTACACTCATGGATGATGTGTGGAAAACCTGCACCAGGGCACATGGAGGTCAATGTTACCAAGGTGTCTCTGTGTGTAGATATACGTAGTTTTGTTGGCATCCTGGCCGTGCATATGCCACGTACACCACGGATGCCTCCTTAGCAGGTGGAGTAGTCCTGGGGCAGATGTGTCTTGCTTTGAAAATAGAGCTGAGAGTTCAAGCCTCGAGCTGGAGAGTTGAAATTGTGCTGACATGAGGCCAGGCACATCGCCACAGCACTGAGGGATATGTCATTATCTGGAAGCCATTTATACTCCCATGTACCTTTGGCCATGATGTATTTGTGTGTGCGGTGTATTTCTGCCAGGTTGCTGATGTAATCCATGCCTACATGAAGACAGGGAAAGACAGAAGCTAAATCAATTTCCAAATCAGTGATTTTGAACTGAGGGTAGTCTGTTCTTCTCAGAATAGCAGTGCTGTCTTTGAGGGAGACAGGAGAAACCGAATCCCTGCTGGCATCCACAGGACTGGCTTTTCAGGACCAGCCCAGAAATAGAGTTTCTTTTTCTGGTGACAGTTGGTAGCTGCAGTCCCTGGAAGCCTCAGCAAAGGCAGCCAGTATGAACTGCATCTGGGTAGATGGAAAACGCAGCCCAGAGCTCTTCATCCAAAAGACAGTGGGGATATGGGGTACGCTGGCAAGCTCAGAGAAGCACAAAGCTGCAAACTGGTGATGAAATAGGTGTTTTGCCAAAGACTAACGTTGGTGGGATGATCAGACTCAGCTGGGAGGGGTGGAGGTGAGAAGGTAGTGGTGAAGTTTTACATTTTCTGAGACCTTGGCAGCAGAAGGAATCAAGGTGTTTTCTCTGGGATGCAGCTCTTCTGGACACAAAGTGGAGTATGTAGAACACATCACCATCTGTAAATTGCTCTGGGATTTGGGAGCTTGGGTGAGTGCTCCTGCCAAGGCAGTGGCAGGGCTTGAGTCGGAACAAGAGCAGCACTTTGCTGGCCTGATTTTTCATAATACTGTTTCATCCCATGCATTTTTCTGAAAACCACTTAAAATTCACTCTGCCTATCAACTGACCCTACCAACTCCACCCTATTTCTGCCACACAAACTCAGTACTAAGGGGTACCAGCAACTACTGAAGGGTGCTACTGGGGACACCGCACTTGCTTCACCGTGTCTGCAGCTTCACAATGTCTTTGGGAATATCCTCAGCCACTGAGTGGTGACAGAGAAGCTGGCAGTACTGTCACAGTGGGTGAGTTTTCTCGGATTGATCACCAGTGTGGGGCTAACCAGGATGGGGTTTGTTTCATCCACCCGGTGGAACTTGCCCATGTCCCTGTGCAAGCTCAGCATACACCATGGTGAAACTGCTTGTGTTGAACTCAGGGAGAGCAGGAAATGGGCCGTGTGCCTTGGTGCCAAGGTTTGAGCAGCTTGGCCTGAATGAAGTCACCCATAAAATCACTGGTAAAATACTTGGGCTGCCTCTGTGCTTGGAGCAGAGTACTGCTGTGCACATATGACAGCAGGCTTAGCAATCCACTTGTGCTGCTCTTGCTGTGACTCCTGCTGTTCAGCACAAGCACATGTGGGCCTTACCATGCTCCCTGGGGGCTCTCAGCTCTGTTCTGTTTTATTGTTCTGATTATCCTGTTCTGCCTCCAGCTGCATTTTAATTCCATGCTTAAAGTGGCTTCATTCCTTGGCAAAGCACTAAGTATTGTTTTGCCAAGACATCCCTGATGTCATCCTAATTTTGACCAGTTGGAAAAGTCACATTTTTAATGTCAGGAAACTAAGTTTTATATTTCAACAGAAGGATGATATCATTTTTCATGAGAGGGTGAAAGCATTCCCACTTCTCAAGCAGCTCAGCTGAGGCTAAAGAAGCTGAGCTGTCTGCCATCTGTTTTCTTGCCAGTCTCCCTTCTACCATCGTAATTTTGAATGGGTTAGCCAATTTCAATCACATTGAAGGGTAACTGTCTCAAAGACATTTATGCTTCTACAAATTTTGTCACCTGGAAGAGGATCCTTTAGAGAGAAACAGAAAGAAGTAGGTTTGATAACCAAGGGCTAGTCAGCTGGTCCATCACGATGGCATACTGCTCCAGACTGGCGACAGCATATGGTGCCTGTTACGTTGTCTGCTTGAGCTGGAGATGTCCAAAGGGATGTTGTGGTACTTGGTTGATGGTGCTTGGGAGGATGAAATCATAGAATCATAAAGATCCCTAAGATCAGCAAGGCCAACCATCAACCCACCACCACCACACACGCTAAATCACATCCCAAAGTGCCACATCTAAATCATAGAATCATAGAATGGTAAGGTTGGAAGGGACCTCAAGGACCATCCAGTTCCAACCCCCTGCCATAGGCAGGGACACCTCCCACTAGTACAGCTCACTCAAGGCCTTGTCCAACCTGGCCTTGAACACCTCCAGGGAGGGAGCAGCCACAGCCTCCCTGGGCAACCTGTTCCAGTGCCTCACCACCCTCACCGGAAAGAACTTCCTCCTAACATCCAGTCTAAATCTCCCCTCTGCCACTTTAAACCCATTGCCCCTTGTCCTGTCATTACAAGACCTTGTCAATAGTCCCTCCCCAGCCTTCCTGTAGGCCCCCTTCAGATACTGGAAGGCTACTCTAAGGTCTTCTGGAAGCCTTCTCTTCTCCAGGCTGAAGAGCCCCAACTCTCTCAGCCTGTCCTCATAGGAGAGCTGCTCCAGCCCTCTGATCATCATCGTGGCCCTGCTCTGGACCCGCTCCAACACTTCCATGTCTTTTGGACACCTACAGGGATGGTGACTCTACCACTTCCTTGGGTAACCTGCTCCTGTGCCTGACTACTCTTTCAGTAACGATTTTCTTCCTAATATTCAACCTAAACCTCCCCTGGCACAACTTGAGTCCACTTTTTCATGTACTATCAGTAGTTACTTGAGAGGGGATAAAGATGACAGATATGTAGGAAAATGGCCTCCATTAGTTCTGCTCTTCCCAAGGAGTTTGAGATTTTTAAAAAAGCTTTTGAAATGTTAAAAAAAAAAAGGCAAAAACCCCAAACAAAACAAAACACAAAACCCAAATGCACAAAACACCAAATTTTAAAGTACTGACAAATCCTCTTGAACAAGGAATTCACAGATAGAGCAGAAAAATAGAGCTCTAGTACCAGAAGAACAGAAAGGGCTGCTCTTTTAGGAAGAAATGCAAAGGCTACAATTTAGATGCAGGCAGGATTAGCCTCCCAAGTTACCCAGCCCCTCTGAGGCTGGCCAGCTACTGGGAGACATGAACTGGGTTCAGAAACTTCAGCTACTCATTTCCATTCACTGTGACAAGCCAACATCTGAGAAAGCCTTTGAGGGTCTTTGTCTGTTGGAGGCAGCTGAGTGAGCCAGGCTAGGGATAAAAATCATAGAACTATAGAATGAGTCAGGATTGGAAAAGACCACAAGGATCATCCAGTTCCGACTCCCCCTGCCATGGGCAAGGACACCTCACACTAGATCATGCTGTCTAGAGCCCCATCCAGCCTGGCCTCCAGGAATGGGGCTTCCACCTGGGCAACCCATTCCAGGGTCTCACCACCCTCATGGTGAAGAACTTCTTCACATCCAGTCTGAATCTACCCATTTCCAGCTTTGCTCTATTCTCACTAGTCCTGTCACTCCCTGACATCCTATAAAGTCCCTCCCCAGCTTTCTTGTAGGCCCCCTTAAGATGCTGAAAGGCCACAATAAGGTCACCTCGGAGCCTTCTCCTCTCCAGACTGAACAGCCCCAACTTCCTCAGTCTCTCCTATAGGAGAGGTACTCCAGCCCTCAGATCATCCTCATGGCCCTTCTCTGGACACATTCAGGACATAACTCCTCACATATGAAGCTGCTCGGTGTTTGAGGTACAAATGCTAAACATTTCAAGTATCTTTTATCTTTTGAAAATATCTTTTGCATGCTGTGTTCAGAAATACAGCACTTGTGCAGGTACATTCTGCCTGGGAGGACTGGTGCTTTCATACTCATCTTCTAAATGTTTGGTGCTTACATTCAAAAGAGCTCATGAATTTAATTCATTTTTCTTTAACAGTTGGTTTGAAGAGATATAATGGCTTTGAAATGAAGGGACTGGTTTTTTTTTTTTGTTTTTTTTTTTTCTAATTCTGTGAGGCAGTTAAAGTAAATGCTAATGTTCTGGGGGGTTATATTCCCAATTGCTCTAAACCATTTAAATGCATGTATTTATGATAGCACTGACTATGCTTGGCAATCTTGCTTTCAAAAGACTAAAAAAAAACAAACACAAACAAACAAACAAACAAAAACAGAGAAAAAAAAGCTACTCATCTATTTTCTGCCTGTCCAGGTTTTATAGAATCAAAGAATCATAGAATGGTAAGGTTGGAAGGGACCTCAAGGATCATCTAGTTCCAACCCCCTACCATAGGCAGGGACACCTCCCACTAGTACAGGTTACTCAAGGCCCCATCCAACCTGGCCTTGAACACCTCCAGGGAGGGAGCAGCCACAACCTCCCTGGGCAACCTGTTCCAGTGCCTCACCACCCTCACTGGAAAGAACTTCCTCCTAACATCCAGTCTAAATCTCCCCTCTGCCAGTTTAAACCCATTGCCCCTTGTCCTGTCGTTGCAAGACCTTGTAAATAGTCCCTCCCCAGCCTTCCTGTAGGCCCCCTTCAGATACTGGAAGACTACTGTCAGGTCTCCTCAAAGCCTTCTCTTCTCTTCTCTTGTACAATACACATTTGAAGTCTTATCTTCTTGAATAATATCGCTATCAACAGAGACTTTGGTCTCATTTTGCAGTTCTGTTTAATTTCCATTGTGTTATAACATCAGCTGGGCAGTGATTCCCAACCAGGTGTCCCTGCCAGAGAGAAAAGGTCCTCTTCAGAAGAAGAGGGGATGTGATCTCTCCTACTCTTGTGGCAAGAGGAAGGGGATGAGATGGGCTTGCCTGGAGCATCTGCTGTTTATCTTGACGAAGGCCACTTTCAGGCAGCAGAGCAATGCTGGTTTATATTGGCAGGGAATTTGTTTCCCTGCACTCACTGCCTCCTCAGAAAGGGGATGAAGAAAATCAGCTAGACTTGCACTGCAGAATAATTTGCTCTGGGCTGATCAGGGAATGGAAAGGCTTCTTGGAGCCAGCTGACCTTTTGGTTGTAAATTATTGCCCTGCTTGAGTGCTGACAGGAGAGGGGAATATGTGTCTTTGCAGCAGAAGCTGTGTTGAATGTTTCAAAAAGAAAAAAAAAGGAGGCAGTCAATTTCAGGAAGACTGGAGTAAGGAAGCCTGTCATTCATTCAGCTCTTAGATGCAGAGTAGATACTTCTGTGTCTTCCTTTTCTACCTCTGCTTACAGAAGTGATATTACTGAATTAATTATGACATCTTTGTGAAGAACTAAAGAATTGCTCAAGTCCTCTATTCAGCAGCAGAGAAATGTCAGAGTCATCTCGCAGCAAATTTAAAATTACACCAACCTGAACTATCTCTACTGGCAGCATAATAATAAGGCAGGTGTTCAAAATCAATTAAGTTCCAGTGCCTTCTTTTTGTCCTAGAAAATTCAAATCTGAAATTAGTTTGAGTTCATTTGACTTCTCAATAAAAGAAGCAGAGCTTCAGAGATAATTTGAAGTATATGGCTGTGACTGATCTTTTCTCAAACTGCAAAGACCAGAGGAGCTGTCTGTGCACTCGTGCTTGCCAGTGCACACTGAGCACCAAGTACAAGCTCAAAGTCCATAGACTGACTAGTTTGAGGCTGCATTGTTGACGTGTTAGCTGGGACTTGGGCCTGCCAAAACTTTGTTGAAATTTGAATAAGATCAAGAATTCCAAATGAACAGTGCCTCTATTCCCATTGGGTAAGAGGAGAGCCTCTGCATGCTGCTCTGCAAAACCTTCATGGAGGCCTTGGAGCAACCAGAGGGAGGGGACCTTTGGTTGTCCTACCAGCAGCAGCATGCCCGGATATGATATGCATGGGACTCTTCAGATCACAAGAGAACAGGGGATTACCCAGGAGCTTCAGATGCTGCCAAAATGAATATGTTTCCATAGCACCTTTACTTGGTTTTGGCACTGGCCGAGCCTTTGAGTCACCTTCATTTGTAGAATGGGGCATGGGTTGGAGTGAGGACTGCTCAGATGGGCCTACCTGTGGCAGACCATGAGAATTCCAGGAGCAGCACTGTTATCTATGTTATTTTTGTGGACAAAGACACAGCTGGGAGACACAGAAGAAAATTTATTGTCTAAGAAGGATTTCTCTTTGGGAAAGGTGATGAGCCCAGGCTCCATGTTGGGCTTAATCTAAGACAGTGGTGTGCTGCTAACTTCATTTCAGCCATTGGCTTTCAAAAAACTCATCCTGTATAGCCCCTTTTCTCAAGTCTGGGACTGGCAGACTTTTTCCAGGGAAGACCCCTGCACATAACTGTCTGAGAAAACTGAGTTTAAAACAAAATATTAATATTTTTTATATCCTCCTATCTGCTAGCATCTATCTACAGAGTTAGGAAAGGGTATTTCCTTTCTTTGTGCTCACTGCCTTATGCTGGTAAGAGTTTACTTACTCCTTTCAAGTTTTTTTTCTGAGCCCTTCTGGCTTGACCCTCGTTTATGCAGGTAGGATGAGTTTGACACCTCACCTATTGCCATAAGGAGCGTGCTCAGCAGTAAAATCCTCTTGTGTGTCTGGGGTGCAGGGAGCTGCCCCATCCCACAGTGACCTGCTGTTTTGTCTGGGAGAAGAGGAGGTTTGAGCTGCTTTGCTGTGTTGCTTCTGTTTCTGCATCAATCTGTGATTCTACCCACAGGATTTCAGAGTGCTGTGGTGCCGCTTTGGGGTCATGGGTGTATGCACCAGGGTGAGGTCCAGGGTGCTCTGGTGGTACATCCCAAAAGCTCAGGGAAAGAACAGTATAGTGGTGGGCATGGGGAAAGGAGGGAGCACACAAGTCATTAAGGAAGAGGATCTTGACTCAGAGAGAGCAGTAGAGCTCTGCTCCCAGCTCTTATCGGTACCAGTTCCAAACTGGACTCATTGCTCCCTCCGGTTCTTTCAGTCACTGGATTAAGCTGGTTATGTTTCCCAGTCTCACCCTGAAACAGGCACAGGGTACCTTTCAACTCTTTCCCTGCAGCTGCTGCTCCACTTCCTCCACCCTCCAGCCTGCCCTGACCGGAGGTTTTATGCTCCCACCACCACCAGATCGGGCATTTCACATCCCCATGCCTGCCGCGATGGCCCAGGCAGCTCCTCATCGCCTTTCCAGCTCTGAGCCACGGCCTCTGCTTCATCCTCCTGCTCCCCGTTCAGCCCGGCGGCCCGCCCACTCTACCCCGTCCCGCCAAGGAGCATCCCGGTGACGGGACCTCCTCCTCCCTCTTCCTTTCTTCCCTCCTTCCCTCCCGGCGGCCTCGAGTCGCGCAAGTGATGGAGAGAGCGTCACCGGCTCCTAGCAACGCGCCTAGCAACGCTCCTGGCAACCAGGCAACATCTGCTCCCGCTGGACCAATCCGCGCCGGGAACATCTGGGCACCCACCTCCGCGGGCTGCGGCCGGGAGGTGATGCGCTCCTCAGTGGCTGCAGGGACCCACAAGAGCTGCCACCTCCACCACCACCTCCTCCTCCACCACCTCCTCCACCTCCTCCAAGAGAAGCAGGCATCGAAGGAAGGACGGGAGCAGCCCTCCTTCTGGAGCCGGGGCTAGCTGGGTGAGTGCATTGAGCTGGTGGTGACTGGGGATGGTGAGCCGCGGAGTTAGCCACGGGGCTGTCCATGGCAATGAGCTGGTGTGGGGCTTGGCCAGTGGGATCTGCCCAAACGGCTTTAGCAGGTGGCTGTTGGCGAGGAGTAAGTTTTGTATTTGTTTGTGAGCTTTGGGTTTGCTGCATGGTGGAAGAGGGGAAGGAGCGGAGCGGGAAGCTCACCACAGTCCTGCAGTGCTACGGGCTGCGGGCAAAAGTTCCTGCTGCTCTGATAGACTCTGTCCTGTCCTTTGGAAGATGATTTTAACCAGAGCCATCTTTTTACACTCAGAGCTGAACTCTGAAAAGTAACCATAGCTTCTCTTTCATTGCCTGTTAGTGAAGTACCATCCTGTGAGATGAGACAACTGGCTAAATATAGATGTCATAGAGCTGCGAGACAGGAATACGCACACATCCACACTCTCTTTGGCTGTCTCTCTTGCAGGACTTAGACCTGTTTATTTTCATTCACCGACATAAAAAGTGTGCCTCTGCACACACATGTGAAAATGCAGAGCTGGGCTATGCACATCCTATAGCTGTGATTGTTTTTCCTCCAGGGTGGGAAATATTCTTACTACGATGTGCCAGATACTTCCCCCCCTCCAGAAGGGAAGCATCAGCTGGGTGCTGCTGAATTTACTTGCAGCCTGGGAACCGTACTGTGTGCGAGGCGATGTCTGAAATGTGCACACTTAATAATTCTGTTAAATAAAAATGGAAATTGGTCTTTCCCCAGCCCTGTGTTTCTCTTCAGGCAGTGTGGGCGTCTACGTGCGCGTGTGATGATAGGAAATTAATGCTACTACTCAAAATAATGGTGTGGGTTTAATAGTAGCCCTTTAGCTTTCCTCTGAGGCTGACAAGACTTAATGGAGAAAATAATGTGCCATTTTAAGGGGTGGTGTTCCAGGCAGTAATCGTGTTCTAGCTCGGGAAACTTCCGGATGTTTAGAGGAACAAGCTGTATTTTTGCAGCCTCTGCTCCAAGAGGATTATAGCTATACCACCGAGAGACCAAAGTGATTTTTCTTAATGTTTGCTTTTACTTTCCTGATATTTGAAAGGGAGTCCAGGAAGCAAGGTCAAAGTTAGAGAATTGGATGTGACATCAGAACTCTTGTTTTTCCTGTTACCAAGCCCCGTGGGGGCTGCTGAAATAGCACTTTCCTCTCTCACAGTCCAGCTGCTTATGGTGTATGTCCTGACTTTGCCAACTGAACCATGCCTATCTCTCCTTGATCCACCTGACAGGTAACCCTTCAGCAGTGCTGTGCTGCCAGAAATGCTCACTGAGCCCGTGCAAGGAGGAAATCTTACTGGAGCTGCTGAGATCATCCCAGAGAGACCCTTTGCAGACTGACTCTGCATCCTCAGGTAAGTAACAAGTTTGCAGACTTCAGCTGGCTGGGTTTGCATTCAGGGTGAGGGAAATGACATAGATTAGTGATGAAAGGGGGTGAAGCTGGAAATAGGATTTTATTCTATTGATGAGAGCAGTGGGACTATGGGTCATGAGGCAGGAATAGCCACTCAGTCATTAAGTCTCATGTCTTTATGCTCTCATGAGAGATGTTCAGTTGCTTGTGCTTCAAATGTGTGAGCCCGGGGAGAACCTGTAGTTAGGGAGATGTGCAAAGCAATTAGCAAGCTAAAAGAAAGGCAGCTGCAGCCAGCATACTACAGCAGGGCTGTGGGTGTCCACTTTTCCATGGGTCAATTAAAGGGGGCTCTCTGCTTCAGAAAGAACTAAGGCTCCATACTCTGGAAGAACTGTGATCCGTCATCAGTCTGTATGGAATTCTGGGGCTGGCATGTGTTTTTGATCCACATGTTAATCTGCCTGTGGTCTGATAGCTTTGCATTATCAACTGGCAATCCCACAGCCGGATCAGCTGCTTTTCCTGTCCCTGAAGAGGGGAAATACAGCAGTGTAGCATGTGAAATCAGAGAAAGGTTTCAGCTGAGCGCTCCCTAATTGCGAGTGCTGCTAAGGTTAGAGGCAGGGGAATTTATCGCTGCAGTTTGCCAGCAGTCACAAGGACATGGTGATATATCCTGTCATGTCAAAGTCACGTCTCCTACTGATAATAAATGCCAATTTCTGTGTGCTCAGAAGCCTCAGGTTTTCTATTTGTGCATGCAAGAGACACTCAGAATTGGTCTCCTTCTCAGCCAGCTTTATCTTGCATATCGATTATCCTCCCTCACCTTGCGAGAGGAAACCCTGCGGGGCACCAACACATCGACTCACCCCCTTCCGTGCCCAGCCTCGCAGGTCCGCCTTGGCCAGAGCCTCCGTGCTTACCTCCTGCAGACGTCTGCAGCAACAAGCCAATAGCACCTGCTCGTACAACCCCTTTCACTGCAGCACTGAGCAGGCAGGGATGAATTTTCATCCCGAGGAAAGGTAGGAGAGGTGGAGGAACAGGCAGGTGTGGGAATGCTCCCACGGTCTCACGCATGATCTCTGGGGCAGAGCTGCTGTGCAAACATGGGGTTTGCTGATCGTTCTCTGTTCCCTGAGGTGGAAAAACACAAGCTTTTTTCCCGGGGTTTCCCCCCCCCCCCTTCCCCTGGCTGTTCAATCATTTGTTAAACCCCGCGTTGCCTCCTGGCTGGTCTAGCTTGCAGCCCTGTGGAAATCACCCGGCACTAATTCATGCCAAAGAGGGGCTCCTGTCGCTGGGGTGATGCGGAAGCGCAGGGGCCACATGAAGAGAATCTCTTGCAATTTGCAGTTCAACTGTGAAGTTGCCGTGTTATAAATCTATTTCAAATCCAATTTAGATAAGATAACCTTCTGTCCAAACATGCTTAATAACTCTCTGAGTGCCACACCATAAAGAGCTGAAATTAGTCCTGGAGAAATAAATAGGAACAAGTACATTTTGCTCTTTTGAAAGTACAATTAAAGCCTTAGTGAAAGCTGCCTCTGAACGATCCAGACTTCAGACAGAGGCATCTATTGCTTCACTGCCCTGTGTGGGATTTATGTTTGAAACTTCCATTAGCATTAATGGCAGCTTCAGCTGCTCTGCTCCAATGTGCCGTGCATGCAGAGCAGGCAGGCACCGGCACTGGTGGGATGTAAACACTATCACTCGCAGGCAGCACTTGCCCTGTGCTTCCCGAGCCCTGGCATCACTCTCCAGTGTGGCAAATTCACCCAGTCCTTGGTGGGTATCAGAGGGTTTGCAACTGAATGCTGGCAGGATGCTGAATGTGCTTTCCCGAGGCTTATCTGGGCTGGAAGGACAAACCTTGTGCTCAGAACTCAGTGCTATGCCAGTTAGCCCCTGTGGGAAAATTTGGCCCTGTGCCTTGACTTGTGGTGTAGCACTGAAAAAAAATGTAATGTGATTAAGATGTATCTGTCTCTGAGCTTGACTGAGGCAGAGGCAGTGACTCATACCACCTTGCTGTAACTGTCAAAACACTTGGCTCACAGGGAATAGCCTTCTACCCAAAAAAGCACTGATTCAATATGTTTATATTTAAACAAAACACTAAGGGTCTGATTCACTGCGGCATTACTACTGCCTTGTGTGCCTGTAACCCCAGCCAAGCAGCCCTTGGCCATGCATGGACCCAGTCTGCTCAGACTTTCAGACTAAGCATTAGAGAAAGGCTTGGTCCTTGCAAGTCTCCTGTAGGGAGAGGTGCCCTTGTAGGCTTTAGTGTTGGTGCTGGTATTGAGGGCACAGTGCAAGGGCACAGGTCATGCTCTCATTTCCCTGCACCTCTAGAGAGATGAGTGGACAACCAATGATGTGTGGACAGCAGGCGATGATGATGGTGATGGGATGGGTGGTGGTGGAATGGCAGCTACACTGCACACAAGTGCAGAACTTCAGCTTCTGGTGGAGCAGCCCTGAAATGGGACTTGCTCGCCTTTTGTTCACTGTCTAGTCCTGCTGCTACAGTTGTGAAAGTAGCACCCTTTCCCTCCCAGAGAGAGAAAGGAGAATTTGAACCACCTGTGACAAGCCATGGGACCTGCTGGCCTGGGGAACTGGGTGCCCTGGGTTCTGCAAGTTTTAAATTATTAGAATTTCATAACATCTGGAGGTTGTTGAGCTGCTTTTGCTACTGTGCACTTTCAGAGTAGCCTTCCACTTACAAGCAGGAACATATTTAACACGAACAATACAGCCCAGAGTGCCTTTGATGTTCATTTGCTGGTTGTTTCCCTTCCTTGCTACTAAAGCAAGTTATGAAGGTTGTTATGACTGTACCACTTTGTCTGGAATTTAAATATAGCCAACTACCTTGCACTCAAGGGGTTTCTCCCATGTTGGTGATGAGCATAACCTCAGAAAGGAGGTGCCAGCTGGTTGCTTGAAGAACCCACTGACAGGGTGGTTTTATGTGTTCTTCTGCAAATTACAGTTCTTTCCATCTGGTTCTGTCAGCTAGCAGCAACCCCCAGCCTTCAGCATGCATCTAAAAGCATCCATCTCTCCCTACTTCCCTCCCTCCTAGGGTCAGGGCTGCAGCACTCCAGAGCTCATTGCCTTAACCTGGTTCTCTGCTGTTTGCTGGTGTCTCCAGAACCACTCACGCTCAAGGGGTGGTAAATGCCCTAATGTCATTCTCCATCTCTGGGACAGGGAGAGGGATATTTGCATCCTGGAGCATCAGAGGAGAGGTTTGCATGGAGCATCAGACCCAAAGGACTGAGCTGTGATGGTCTGCATACTGTGTCTGTCTTGCCCCTGCACTGATGCCGACTTTCTGCTTGTGCTGCACACAGGCACTGCTAGGTCTCTGCTTCCAGTCTTTTCACCAACCGCCACTAAGGACTGAATTCTAGTATTTAGAAGCTTGATTTGAAGGACAAGAAAGGGCTCATGGTTGGCTTATGAACCTGTGCACTGGGTTTGGCTCCTTTCCCAGTGCTGACAACCCAGTGGCCACAGGAATCTCATTATATCTTTCTGTACCTTGGTCTTCCTCAGAGCGGTATGAGAAAAACTGTAACGTTCTCCCATCCCATGGTATCTACAGGATAAATGCATTTGTGATTAAGCTCAAATAACACAGCAATGGGGTTTTCACCTAGTAGAACCTAATATCAGAGCAGTTAACGTTCAGGCTGTTTGGGTTCAGATAAACCCTGCAAGTGGTGAAGGTTACTGGGTGTCAATTTAAACCAGTGTTTGCAGCTACTTAGTGCTAAGGGAATGGTGAAGACCATACTTGTGCCTTTGCCCTTGAGAGCTGATGTCAGTGCAGAGAGTGTCTCTGGTGCATGTGCTGCCCCGAGTGACTAAATGTAATGTTGTCCCACTGCAAGAGCAATGGTGCCTCTCCTGGGAAATGTTGCTATTTTGTGCAATTGTGTTTTGTGCAATTTTGTGTTGGACTGAATCCTGGAGTAGAGTTGGGGGTCCTGGCTCCAAATGAAGATGTAGTGCACCAGTCGAGAGTTTTCTGCCCTGATTGGTAACATCCTTTATGAGAAACCTCCATTGTCACAGACTTGAAACTCAGGGAGAAAACACAAGAAGTGTCTCTTACATGAGGGGATTTTTCCTTCAGCCCCGTCTTGTGGATTTTGATGTAGAGGAAGGAAGGGAGAGCACACTACTCCTTTCTACCAGTGAAAGGGAGATGATACTAGTCTCTGAAATGGTTGTGTGGGGATCTTTTCACTCCAACCTGCAGTTAAGACTCAAGGAGCTCTGTCATACCCCATGGCAGGATGCTTCCAATGACATGAGGTCCATGCTTTGGCTGTGCGATGCTTTTTGGCTTTTCTACCGTGGCAGGGAAGATGTCCAGAACAGAGGTATTTTCATTTTTCTTTAGAAACCTAAGTTTCAAATCCATAAAAGGGATCTCAGTTTGGGGATGAAAATACATCTCATAGAACTTGATTTTGACTTGTTCTAAACTGTGTCTCCAGACACTTACTTTCTCTGGACTGTCTTTAAATGTCAGCAGAGTTTTTTGTTTGTTTGTTTTTAAACAGTGGAATTAAAGGAAAACAATATACATTTCATACAAAAAAGAGTGTCAGGGTGGCAATGATGCTACTCACAAAGGCACATGCCTCTTTGTATTGTCTAGTAAACAGAAAAGCAAAAGCCAGCCCTGGCTCTCCAAGCACCTGATGTTCGCCAGGCTGAATATCACCAAAGTTATGGATCTCATAAAGATGCTGAATTAGCACCATGTCACCTTTTCGTAGAGATGAGCGAGCTCAGATTAGCCAGCCAGGCTCTGCTGTGGGTGTGTAGAGAGTCCTGGTCCCCTCCAAGGTTCTTCTCCAGGGGAGCAGACCTCCACCGGGCTCCTGTTGCAGGGCAGAAGCCCAGCAGTCCGTTCGCTTAGCCCAAAGACCGTGCCCTGAAAAACCGACGCAACCCAGGGACCAAAACAGCTCCGTTACCTTCCCACCACATTGGGGCTCTTCTGCTTCTCTGGGACGACACTACCATCTAGTGAATATGCTCTGTATTGGTCTCCCAGTGAAGCCACACAGCCCTGTGCCCGATGTGTGGAAATTAAACCCCATCCCTCATTCCACACACACCCCAGCACGGCACAGGGACCCCTGTTCTGCAGACAGGTGACCCCATCCCGGTCCTTCCTGCAGTGCATGGAGACGTTTCTGGCTTGGATATCTCTCTTACCCTGTTCTGTGAGGCTGTGACTCTCCAGGTGTACAACACCCAGTTTGTAGGACCTGGAGATCTTGCCCAGAAGTGGCAGCATGCATTCAGTGCTGTGATTGTCACTCTGGAGCAGGGCTTGCTGTACTGTCAAGCTTCAAAGTGAAGTGATGTCTCAGAAGTACCTTCATATTTGTCAGCCTCTCATTTTTTTTTTCTTTCCAGTGTGTGAAGAGCTGCATGTTGAGGCCCATTGCAGTCCAGGATGCATCCCACATCTGGACCCTTCCTTCTCCTATGCACCCTGGACCACTGAGTTGCAGCCACTGTGGCAGTGAGTGTTACTGAGCTTCTTTTTTCTTCCTGTTTTGTGCAGAGCTGATCTGATTGGGGCCTACCAAAGACATTAACGACGTCGAAAGTAGCCTACTTTAAGAGAAAATATGCAGAAGAAGAACATTTACATCAAGATTACCATGAGTATTGTCCAAAAGTGAGTATCAGAATCATAGAATTCTAGGATGGTAGGGGTTGGAAGGGACCTCTGGAGATCATTGAGTCTTACCTGTCTGCCAAGTCAGGATCATCTAGGGCAGGTCACACAGGAATGTGTCCAGACAGGTCTTGAAAGTCTCCAGAGAAGGAGATTCCACAACGTCTCTGGGCAGCCTGTTCCAGTGCTCCGTCACCCTCACATAACAAAGCTTGTCTTCATGTTGAGGCAGAATTTCCTGTGTTCCAGTTTGTGTCCATAACAGAGAATCTCTCTCTCATTCCACACCCAATCCTCCCCTGCTTTCATTAGTTGATACTAAAACCCCATTTGCTTCCTCTTTACTCCCCAGCACCTGATACTACCCGAGGACAGGACCTGTATTCTAAAACTTTCTCTCCAAAAACTCCGATTCCTGGATGACCCCGAAGCCTATCTCCGAAGGTCTGTATTAATTAACAATCTGTTGAGGAAGATTCACCTAGAGACAGAGAGGGAGAGCTATGAATACTTTAAGGAGGCTCCGTGTTATAGGACTGCTTACTCTGACGCACGAAAACGGCTGAAGTTTATGGTGCAGGAGTGCTGTTCCCAGTCGCTCTATTATGAAGAGCTGCATTCGTATCGCATCGTGCCTTACTCTGCAGAGAATGCCGTCTATGGAATGGGCTACACGAGCAGCCACTTGGAGCAAAATTCTCAGTTGCTTATTTATAAGATGAATTAGAAGTAGCTGTTAGACCCACTGATGTTTGTTTCTGAATGCTTGAACTGCTTATTGAGGTGTTAAGATGAGGCACTAATTGCAGATACACCTGTGGTCAAAGGCGGATGCGTTCAGAGCGGAGCGGAAGGTACTTTGAATAATGCTCTGCAGTCCCTGCTGTTACCGCCCTTGGCTTACACACAGAGCTGGTGCAATATGGAGGTCCCTACCCACAGAGACTGTGCGCAACGTGTTGTAAGTTATCTGTGTGTAGATACGGATGTTCCCAATCACTTTGCAGTTAAATTATGCCATCCTCAGTAGAAGGGGAGCCCCTACAGAGCAGAGTTGTCTAACGGTGAGGAGTGAAATGCAAGTTACTTACTGTAAAGGTATAGATAGGAACTTTATTTGAGAAATGCCTTGAGCATGAAGGAGTTAGTGCCAAAGGAAACAACCTTTTGCTTAGGATTTTCAGAGACTTAACTCGCTTGCTCCTTACAAGACGCTCCCAACTGAGATTTGCAAGGGTTTGGTTGGTTTTGGGGTTTTTTTTTTCCTTTTTAAAAATAATTACATCCACCTTTTGCTTATATTATCTCTTAGCTGATATCTACTTCGCTGTTTTAATATAAACCAGAATGACTCACAGGAAAGATTGTTTTTTCAGCCCATCTTCAGTGTTTCTTTAACTTCATTTGATTCTCTCCCTAGTTGTCTCTCTGATACTTCTTTGCATGCTAATTTGCTGTTTGGCCGGAGGTTCACTTTGAGAATAGACAGTAATTTCTTTTTATGTGGAATATGAAAGGCAAGAAAACAATGCCCACTCATTGATAGGGAATGAATGAATGTATCTGGCATATGCTAGTAAAACCTCAGAGGTTCTCCTGATGAAACTGTTCAGCATTAGTAATAGTGTTCCAGGTTAAGTGAAATGTCTACTTTCAATCTGAGAACTGACCACAGAATGTGTAAATATATATTTCAGAAGCTATGACAAGAGAGATGTTCAGCAAATTGGTGACCATAATCG
Organism: Eubucco bourcierii; assembly: GCA_013396675.1. Classification (NCBI taxonomy): domain Eukaryota; kingdom Metazoa; phylum Chordata; class Aves; order Piciformes; family Ramphastidae; genus Eubucco; species Eubucco bourcierii. The sequence goes on along the minus strand of VWZE01007638.1, from coordinate 77,224 downwards.
GAAAGTTTTATAGCTGCCAAAGCTATGTCATGAAAATACCAAAGAGTAATATAAGGGAAAATATGATGCTCCAGCGATGGGGTCAAAAGCAAAGGTTGCACTATATAACTTGAGGAAATGCGATTAGCAAGCCTGAAAACTGGCCATTACCAGTACACCCGCAGTTCACCTCTGGGTGACTTGCACCCCAGAATTGCTGAACAAATACATGATCCAAAGCCTGTTAAAGTCCTAGAGGTTTGTTGGTTTGCAGTGAAGAAACAGTCTCTGCCTCACTGGCCATCTCCCCTTTAAAGCTTTAAAGCGAAGTAAATAATAGTGCACACTCAGCTGGAGGCAGATCTGTATCTGAGAACTTCACTTCTTATTTTGGAAGGCTTTGCTCATGCAGATGTGGCTGATGCTATTTCTGAAGCATTATACAGTATGAACAAAAAACCATTGCTTGCCAGGGACGTGCTTCATGTAGGATTCCTTCTGTAACCCGGCTCAGAGCATCCTAGTTGTGTGTGTTGCACTTGTCATCACAGCTCTCAGGCATGCATTAGCGCAGGAGAAAAGGCAGAAAGGCAAAGGCAGGAGCTGTGAAGCGCAAAGTTAACTTTGATAGCAGTAGTTAGAAGGTAGTATTGGTTTAGGGGACAGAAGAAAACAGTGAAATTCACATATATTTTTTAAATGGAAAAATAAAATTAAGCAGGCAATAATAGTCTAATTCAACACAAGGATAACCTACAAACTGGAGAACATAAACAGCACAGATATTGTGGGGAGGCCGGAAAAACAGAGCAGTGCTGTTTGGGAGGTGTTGTTAGTCTTGATGAATATTCAGGTTTTTGGTTTTGGTTTGAGACAAGACATATTTACTTGTCTCTTACAAAAGGGTGTCTTTAAACCCTTGGTCAGTGTAATTTGTTGTCAGAGCTGCTTGGCTTAGTGGTTATATCCTTGCTGTCCCTGGGCTTGCACCAGGCCCAAATCATTGGAGTGATTATGCTCACATTTGGTGTTGTTTGGGAAATCTCCAGTTAAAAGTGGCCATGTCCATCTTGACAGGGACTGGCTGACAAAGGCCAGGCTAATTCTCAGGTGTGACATTAATGCCCTAATGCCATCAGTAAACATTGGCAGCAAAGCCCATCTGCTGCATGAGCTGTGGGCTGTTGTGAGAGGTGCTGTCATCCCCTCAAAAGCTCTTGGCCTTGGCTGGTAACTTGCATACTTCATGTAGATGTAGGACCTCAGGCAGGGGCAGCAGAAGACTACTGGTAAAAGAACATTGCTCCTGTCTTTTGATTTTTTAAACTATGTCATTTTCCACTCTGAATTGATCTGACTTATGCACACTATTTTCCTTGGGTCCATTTTCACCCGAGAGCATAATGATCTAGCAACTCAATGAAATGACAAAACATTTGGGTTTTTGTTTGGTTTTTTTTCTCTCAGTGATCTACTTTATTATATTCATAGGATGGTTCTGAATAAATAGAAATTTTTTTGTAAACATATCATTAATAATCTTTCAATGGAATGAGAAAGCTCAGGATGATTAAAGCCTTTAACCCCATCTAAAAAAAAAAATATCGCCCCTCTCAGATTCATCTTTGAAGATGCTTCTTTGCTTGCTGAAAGAAGCAGATACCTTCTTTTTCTCAGCTTCTCTGCTAAGATGTTACAATAACAGAACAGATGTAGCAGACAGAAATCCATATCAGATAACAAAACTCCTTGGGCTACCTCTGAAAGAGGACAATACTTTACTCATGTTTTTCTCATGTCTTGTTTTCTTGAACAAAAAACATTGTCTGGTTTTTTTCCCCTAATTTCTCCATGCTCTAGGATCTGTTTAAATGGATTCTTTCTTTTGAGAAAAGTTTTTGTTTTTTTTTTTTTTTAATGGTTGACTTTTTGATATAAAATGGAATCAGAGGTCCACAATTCTAAATGTTTTAGATCTGCTCAAGTTTTTACTGCCTTCTGCCATTGATTTTCACAGTGATTTGTGCTGTTGAAAAGTGGGTCTGAAATATTCTACTTTAGTGCTTAGAAACCATGGCTTATGGGCTGATAAAGAAGTATAAAGGTGCAATAACACTGCAACTTACTCCTGAAATATTTGACACATTTTGAATTATAGACTGATTTTAACTTTCAGTTACCAAGTTACTGGGTTCCAGCATTTTAGTACAGCTACATACAGTGATTTTTTTCTTTTTTTGGTCTTGTAGCTACAATTCAGCTCTTCTGACTTCTGATGTGTGAATCTGTCTGTAGGTGGTCAACTTTCAGTGATATATACATGTATATATATACACACACACACTCTATTATGACTGCATTAGGAACTCCCACGTATGGACTATGTTTGCACTGGATGTAAAGAAAGTCCTTCCTTCCCTTTGACTGACTCAGTTGCCTTGGAGATAGTATATTCATCAGAGAGAATATAGATGAGCTGGGTGACAAGGACAGACTTGATAATGACAGCTGATCATTTTTTAAATGAACAGCTTAGGACAATTAATTTTTTTCTGGCAATAGCAGCACATTTGACTGTAACTGGCATTTCAATGAGTTAATTTTTCTCCGTGTTGCTTTTCCCTAACTTTAGGGCTGTAAATGCTGGGCTTGATCCTGGGTGCAGAAGGGGTGGTGGTGGTGGCTCTGTGGGAGGCACAGTTTGGGTGGATAGGTGCATGGGGTCACCTTCTGGAGCTGGGGCTGAACAATGTCATGAAGGGTGCACATGCCAGAGGCAGCTTGCCTCAGTAGGGCACCATCTCTGCCTGCATGACCCAGTATTAGGTCCCCAATGTATTAGGGCCCTGATCCTGTAAATGCTTCAGTTATCATCTAAGTTTCTGTGCAGAGATCCTCCTGCCAAAGCCAGAGAGGCTCCTTGTGTACTTGATGCTCAGCATGTGTGTGGGTATGTGCAGGGCTGGGGCTGCTGCGCACCACAGGTGCACCCTTCAGTTACCTAATTATCAGTAAAAGTGATTATCCAGCTGCTGCTTGAGTTCTTGAATACATTTATATTGCACTGTAAATGGAACTTCTGTTTTCAATGAATGTGTTGAGTACATGGACTATCGTGCCTTAAAGTCCCATCCTCATCTGAGCCTTTGTACATGTTCTGTAAATCTGCAAACTGACTGTAGCTGATAATTCCGTGTGCTCTATATAGACCCGGTTCTGTACTTGGCAGGGCCTTGGGAAACAAGACCCTGCCCTCAGTTTGCCATGAACACAGAGGGGATGTGGCAGTTCCCTCTTTCTTCTTTTTCAGATTGCTTTTTTGATTCGCTGTTCATGCCGCTCTGTTTTTCTGGTTTCTGTCACCACTGGGTTCTGGGTTGCCTACCGTGCCAGGCACCCCTCATGGGAACTCAGAAAGTTGTACAAAAAGTTGTCTCCAGCTTTTAAAGGCCACCTGCACAGCACGCTCTCAGCAGGGCATCACAACCACATATAACAACTGTGGCAGGTGTTGTCAAGTATATCATCCTATATTTGACGTGACTAACAAAGCAGAAGAGGGAACACCTATTTCCATGGGAATGCATGAGCCTGCATTATGTTAAATACATGGTGATTATGCACCACTTAATTGGTTCTATAATAGTTTAAAAAAATGGCTTTTTAATGTTTAAAAATCACTTGGGACCTGATTAAAAGTTTTTATGAAGTTGTTTTCTAAAGTGAACAGTAGAAAAAATAATGTAAATGTATTTTAAATATACATATGATGTGCATGTGTTAATAAAGATCTATTTCTATTGAACCAGATGGACTCTTGTTGGATGCATGCTGTTTGGTTTGCAAGTTAACACGTTAACAAATAATGGCTCTGAACACCATCAATCCTCTGAAAAATGTGGAAACCACAGATTCCTTGTGGGATCCGGATCCTGAGGGTGAACCTGGACCCACCTCACATAGAATCATAGACTGGTAAGGTTGGAAGGGACCTCGAGGATCATCTAGTTCCAAACCCCTGCCATAGGCAGGGACACCTCCCACTAGTACAGCTTACTCAAGGCCTCATCCAACCTGGCCTTGAACACCTCCAGGGAGGAAGCAGACACAACCTCCCTGGGCAACCTGTTCCAGTGCCTCACCACCCTCACTGGAAAGAACTTCCTCCTAACATCCAGTCTAAATCTCCCCTCTGCCAGTTTAAACCCATTGCCCCTTGTCCTGTCATTGCAGGATCTTGTAAATAATCCCTCCCCAGCCTTCCTGTAGGCCCCCTTCAGATACTGGAAGGCTACTATCAGGTCTCCTGGAAGCCTTCTCTTCTCCAGGCTGCAGAGCCCCAACTCTCTCGCCTGTCCTCATAGCAGAGCTGCTCCAGCCCTCTGATCATCCTCGTGGCCCTCCACTGGACCCGCTCCAACACTTCCATGTCCTTCCTGTGCTGAGGGCTCCAGAACTGCACACAGTATTCTAGGTGGGGTCTGATGAGAGCAGAGTAAAGTGGCAGATTCCCCTCCCTTGCCCTGCTGGCCACACTGCTCTTGATGCAGCCCAGGACTCAGCTGGCTGTCTGGGATATATCAGATGGCTGGAACTGGAGCTGGAGCAACTCCTCCATATGCTGTGCAGAGCTCTGCATTCACTTGTCCTGCCCTGGTCCCACCATTTGCATTGCAACTTGCTCATGGGTGACAAGACTCTTCTTGTCTTTATTTGCTTTACTTAAATGTCTGCAAGGAATCATCTTTCTAATGACATTCCACAGGACACCTTCCAGATGCTGCAGAAGGGTAAAAGATAAAATAGGTAATTAAAAACACTGGTTAAAATCTCCCTCATCCTCAGGGCTTTTCTTTGGTATTCTTTTTCCTGAAGAAACTGAAGGAAAACCCTGGAAGCACTTTAGTGATAAAGAAAAGAATTATTTATGAAAGGGTGAACTTTTCCTAGCTGCACTTGAGGTTTCCAAAGCAGATATAGGGAAACATCTTCCAGGACCAGGTACTTCCTCACCCACATACATCCAGAGATCTGGTACCCTCTGAGGGCTGCAGGGTGAGGTTTTTTTTTTTTTTTTAAAGACTGAGCATTGCAACTAGCTGCTATAGGCACAGCAGTAAATCAGTCATCTTCCCTCACCGTGTTGTGTTAGGAGATGCATGTGGTGAACCTGAGGACAGTTTTGAACTCGTCCTGGAGCCCTCCATATACCTCATTTGAATGTGATTTTTGCCAGAATTAAACAGCACCACTCAAATCCTGAGGTGTTCTTCACTGGACACAGCCCTTTACCCATCTCTGAGGTACTCCTCTTGTTATCCAAAATCAATACCTAGAGCTTGCCATGGGTACACACATGACTTAGAGGAATGGGCAGCTTAAAAGAGACAGGCTGCAAGCCTGCATTGTTGACCTATTTGCTCCCTGTATTATTTGCGATTGGTCAAGGGACTCTGGGGTGAGGTACCCCTGGCACAGAGAGATGTGTTCAGATGGCCAAAATTCCTCCTAGGTCTTGGGTGGGAGCTGCTAGCTCTGAGGATACACCACACTGATAGGAAATGCTGAGCCTTGGGCTTGGCCCAGTTCAGGAGACAGCTGTTTTAGTATGGAAATTCAAGGCAGTTGTAGCAGCTTGCCACCTCTCAGTGCAGTCACACTATGTTTTCCAGCCCATGCAAATGCTTTCCCACCACAGATATTTTCAAAACTGTGGGAATCATCCTGCCATGGAGCAAATTCTCCTGCAGACTGAAGGTGGGGCCCTCTGTGCCAGTTTCTCTGCTGCTAAAAGAGTTGGTGAAAACATCATGGCCAGGCTACCTTGGGCTTCCTTTGCTCTCAGCTGTGTTTTCTTTCCTGCTCTTTATGACCATTTGCAGCCAGTTTGAACTGAAGCAGCTGCCTGGATGCCCTACCGTGGCACTGCCATCTCAGACTGGTGGAGCATCTGGTGCAGGACCCAGGGAATCCATCTGGAAGCTGTAATTCACCATTACATGCCACACTCCATGCATTTTGGGGCTTAATTAATGCTTGCCCCAAGATAAGCTGTTCACCAAACTAGGAGATGCTTTCTACTGAAGATTGCTGCAGAGCATTGCAGCCTTCCAGCTTTTCTAGCACAGCAGGACAGTCCACATGGCTTTGCTTCCTGCAGGCTGATGTGTCACTGATGGTAAATTATCCCCAACTGGGCTGAATGGTGACAAATTGTAGCTCTTAGCTGTGGAAGGAGGCTTTTGCTGAAACAAACTGCTTAGTGGAAATTGTTGTCAATTTGCAGCAAGAATTGTTGTGTGTAGCATCTTCTGTCAGGGAAGAGAAAAGATGGCTGGAAAGGTAAAGGTCTTTCTCCCTGTAAGGTGCCAGAATATCCTATTCATAGTGGGGGGATGATACTGCTCTCCAAAGTTGTCCTTTCAAGCTCAGGACCTGAGGTGTGGGCTCAGGTGAATTTCATGAGGTTTTACAAGGTCCTGCACCTGTGTCAGGGCAATACCTGGTATCAATACAGGCTGGGGGATGCAGGGATCTAGAAGTGCTCCTCAGTGAAGAGCTTGAAAGTGCTGGTGGATGAAAATCTGGATGTGAGCTGGCAATGTATGCTCACAGCCCAGAAGGCAAACCATATCCTGGACTGCACCCAAAGAAGCATGGCCAGCAGGTCAAGAAAGGTGATTGTGCATTTCTGCTCTGCTCTGGTGAGATTTCCTCTGGAGTCCTATGTTCATATCTGGAGTCCTTGGCACAGTAAGGCATGAACCTGATGGAGTGGGACTGGAGGAGGGCCACAAAAATAATCGGTGCTGGAATACCTCTCCTATAAGGACAGGCTGAGAAAGGTGGAGGTGTTCAGCCTGGGGAAGAGAAGGCTCCTAGAAGATCTTATAGGGGCCTTTCAGAACTTGAAGGGAGCTTATAAGGGAAATGAGGACTGATGTTTTAGCAGGGCTTCTTGCAACAGGACAAGGGGTAATGATTTTAAACTAAAAATCATTAGCACCTGAGGGATGGCCAAGGGTTCAGGTCCAGCCAACATGGATTTAGGAAGGGCAGCTCTTGCCTCTCCAACCTGATCTCCTTCTATGATCAGATGACCCGCCTGGTGGATGTGGGGAGGCCTGTGGATGTGGCCTATCTGGACTTCAGCAGGGCCTTTGACACTGTCTCCCACAGCACACTGCTTACTAAGCTGTCAGCTCGTGGCTTGGATGGCAGCACTCTGCACTGGGTTAGGAACTTGCTGGAGGGCCGAGCCCAGAGAGTGGTGGTGAATGATGCCACATCCAGCTGGAGGCCGGGCACTAGCGGTGTCCCCCAGGGATCAGTGCTGGGCCCCATCCTCTTTAACATCTTCATTGATGATCTGGATGAGGGCATCAAGTCAGTCACCAGCAAATTTGCAGATGACACCAAGCTGGGGACTGATGTTGCTGGGTTGGAGGGCAGAAGGGCTCTGCAGCAGGACCTCGACCGCCTGGACAGATGGGCAGAGTCCAAGGGGATGGCATTCAATAAATCCAAGTGCTGGGTGCTGCACTTTGGCCACAACAACCCCATGCAGAGCTACAGGCTGGGGTCAGAGTGGCTGGAGAGCAGCCAAACAGAAAGGGATC